>CM062292.1:311412593-311890491 GCA_031216915.1 Pictodentalium vernedei | reverse complement strand
GATTGACGTTTTGGGCAATACACTATCAAGGTAAAACGTGTGCAGAAATGGTTTACAAGTTGGCAGTTTCAAACTCCCCCAGCAAGTTTGGCCCTTCATGGAGTCGATATTAACCCTTTACCTTTACATGAAAAGCAGACGATACTTGCAAAAAAAAATTCTTGAATAACTATTTTTTTTTCATTTTTTGTCTCAAAAACATAGGTTATGACCCCTCGTTGGAACGAGCTCGACGAGCTCGTTCCAACGAGGGGTCATAACCTATGTTTTTGAGACAAAAAATGAAAATATTTTGAAAATTAATTGGCGATTTTTGAGAATAGCGCTGGCCGGTTTTGGCCGTTACGTTGGGTAAAGGGTTAACGATAGAGATGTCAGAATAAAGTCCTAATGTTATTTTTGTAATACATCATCGACGATGAATTCACCTGGATTTCGTGTGCAACGTTCAACGTGTCTCAGGCCGTTCAGAATATAACAAGTTAAGCAAAAATGAACCAGAATGAAGGGCAAGCAAAAACCCAACGTATGATCTGTTGTTCTTATAGGACAGATTTAAGAGCTTAGTTATTTTCCGCTTCTTCACAGCAGGCACTGTAATCGTCTTTGCCCTGAAAAAAAACAAGAAACTTAAGGTGAACCACCAGTTAGTGAAACCTTAAAATTGTAACCTTTGAATTTAAACATCACATCAAACAGGTATCCTCGTCTAAACATTAAATTGAATTTTCATGAATTATTCAATTCTTCCGGGAAAATATTCAATGAACTGGAGCATACAGTTAATAAAAAAATAGGCTTTTTTCTATCTTCTAGTTTTAAACTGCGCATCTATTCTTTTATATCTTGTGTGACCGTGCTCATTGAGCTCTGCCAAACAAGATATAATAGATTAAATGACTGGATTTGATTGCTGAGGGGAAGAATGTCTATAAATGTGGGGGTGTCGGAGTGTTTCTTCGACAGATCACACGATTGTTTATTCAATTAACACAATTGTTTTACTCAATTAATAGGAGATTACTCTGTAATCTCTTGGCAACTGACGGGTTAAATTTGCACTGAAGGCAGTAGCGTAGCCAAGGGGAGGCCTAGGGGGGCATGGCCCTCTAAAAATTACAGTGCCCCCCCCCCTCGAAATCGGAAAAGTAAAGCACCAAAGGGCCCCAGATTCACTATAAGGGTACTGAATTTTCAATTTCTTCTCGGGAACCCCACGCCCGAACCCCCACCAATGGGAGGGCCATACTCTCTCCGCTTCAGGACTATGCCTGTGGCATATATCGAGCTGACACCCCTCAAAAAATTATACCCCCCCCCCAATAGGAAATTCTAGCTACGCCCCTTAACTGAAGGTACTAAAATGGCTTGATGTTTAGTTTATAAGTTATATATAGTTAACCCTTTACCCAACGTAACGGCCAAAACCGGCCAGCGCTATTCTCAAAAATCGCCAATAAATTTTCATTATATTTTCATTTTTTTGTCTCAAAAACATAGGTTATGACCCCTCGTTGGAACGAGCTCGTCGAGCTCGTTCCAACGAGGGGTCATAACCTATGTTTTTGAGACAAAAAATGAAAAAAATTAGTTATTCAAGAATTTTTTTTGCAAGTGTCGTCTGCTTTTCATGTTAGGTAAAGGTGTTAACAGGGTTATTTAGTTAAAAGATACACGATTAGGTGAGCCCCACACTATTGACTTTAGAAGGCTAAATATTTGGGTTCCAATACATGTTTTCCATTACAAATGTGTTGGTGTAAAATATTTTCAAAATTACGCAGCCCCTAGGGAAGGGAACAACAATCTTCCATTCTGCATCCGATCGTGGAAAACGAACATTTCAGCGTCTTGTGTGGCCACTTATAAGGGCCCCCACTGGAGTCCAAATGTAAAGACTCGCTGGAAACAGTAGTTTTCAAAGATGAAACAAACGTTAGTATTGAAGTAAACTTTGAGGAGAATTTCAAACTATTAACACCCCATGGTTCCTTCCCTGCCAATGGCACCAATTGGAAGAGTACATATTCGTTATCTAAGGGAAGGTCAATTAATAATCTTCCATGTGCAGCCTTGATGCTGCAATGGAAACTATTGATTGGTCAACCACACAAATAGACTACACGCTAAAAACTAAAGTGTTAAAAACTGCACTTGAAGTGCTGTATTTAACACTTACTAGGTGTTGAACTAGCACTTTTATCAAGTGTAGATATCCCAGAACTTGACAGATGTTGACATAATACCACTTGACAAGTGCAATGTCGCGACACTTAAAAGGAAACAACGCAGATGTCGCGGATCAGGCTCGAACTCTCGAGCCTGATCCCCGTCATCTGCGTTGTGTCCTTTTAATTATGTACCCACCAAGCGCAAATCAAATTATGGACGATTCTGGAAGAACCACCAATGCTAGACACATGGGAAGTGCCATCCATTCAAGTTTCAGATGTCTGGCGATTGTAATGCCTAAGGGCTTAAAGCATTGCACTTTGAGTGTTAAAACCAAACCGTTACAGTTAGAATGGGTTTAACACCTTGAAAGTGTCAGTTTTAACACTTTAGTTTTTAGTGTGTAAGTAACCATTTGGTTTAGGAACCGAGACCGAAAAATCGACAAGTTGTGTTTGAATGGTTAGAATAATTGTGACAGCTCAATAAAGTTACATACTTGGATTTAACATAGCTTATAAAACAAGAGCCCCTTCCCCATCAAGGGGTCCTTGGGTGCTCGTCGGAGCTGTTTTAAGAAAGATTGAAGGTTACATTCAGCATCTGCGGCTAGGGCTGCACGGTATATCGATAAACTGATATATACCGGTATTAAAACCAATATCGATCGAATACCGGTTTAATTACAAAAATATCGGTTTATCGTCATTATTCATTTACCCTCAATTTAATTTCAAGATGTCAATGAATTTTTTAACTGTAGCTCCGAATGAATAATATCATCCCTTTATCAAGGAATCGTCTGCTTGAGCCCTCGTAATATACAAATTAAGCAGTTGAAAAAATAATTTTTAAAAGGTTCAACAAAACTATATCATATGCCCCTTCATTGGAACGAGCTCGTTGAGCTCGTTCCAATGAGGGGTCACATGATATAGTTTTGTTGAAATCTTTAGTTAAAATCTGATAAACTAATTTTGAAAAATAATAAATTTTGATATCGTCTGCGTTGGGTAAAGGTTTTTCGAACTGCATCATCAAGGCATGCTAATTCGATCCGACTGCGATGCCTCGAGTCTCTATTGTGGTACTTGTGTTCATATATCTGAACAGTTTTCGATATACCGGTATACCGCGGTCTTTTTTTTGAATACCGATACCGGTATTCAGTTTTGAATATCGTGCAGCCCTATCTGCGGCTAGTTAACATTACAGAGGAATGAAGTCATGTAATTAGTTATACCTCAGTTGTCCATGTCAGATAATTTTCAAGTATGAAGATGCTACCACAGAAATAATATTTTACAGTGTTTTCCTACGGTTGCAACTAAGTTAAAATTCGGACGCCATAGGGAGGTCAAATATGAATGAAGGGACTTGATTTGAATCAAAGTCGGGGCGCTGGATAGCAAATACCAGACAATTTGGGGCGATGGATCTGCAGAAAAATATGTTTAAAAATTATTCCTCATATTGCACTATTGCACTATTGCAGGCCGATGGATAACGGGGTCGAGTAATGTCGCAGCACTAGAAGCAATCAGGGGTGAGCTTGGGTGGATGAGGATCAAGGACAGGATAGACTTATTGAAACTCGGTTATCTTAATTATTTGGTAAATCTCCCCCGACAGCCGATGGTGTAAAGTAATGTTCCTGAGAATTTTCAACTCAAATATCAAGACGGGGGGGGGGGGGGGGGGGGGGGGGGGGGGTCCAAGTGAGAGAACAAATAGAGAACTACTCATTGGAGATCTCGGACCTAGACGTTTGGGCAAACCAGGGTTAAAAAAAATCGTCAGAGAAAGGGTCATGGAGGATGGTAACCTTAATTGGCGAGAGGGGGTCAAATCAAAGAGGTCTTTGGGTGGCCTGTGCAATAAAGAGAAGTCTCGTTTGAAGAGTACCTTGATGGCACCCAGTGAAAAGGAGTGCTAGATGTGTAATTTGGGCGTGGTGGAGACCCTGGAACACTTTCTTCTAGAATGCCCAAAATACCAGTCCTAAAAGAATAAGATTCACTGGGAGAATAATGGGGAAGTGGGATGGGAGAATGAAGGGCATGTGGTTAGTGGAGATTCAAAGGAGAGGGGGGTTTATATGCTAATCGGAGAGATTGGGAAGAATGGGGCTAGGGATGTCATCAAGCAGTTCGTCTCCGAGTGTTGGGAGGAGGGAAGAATCGTGGGAATAGGGAGGCAGTTGGGAGTGCAGGGGTAACTAAGGCCTTCTCATCCGAGAACCGCGACAAATCAGCGGCCGGCTAAAGTGTTATTATATTATTATTATAAAAAATGGGCTCTCATGGGGAGCCCATATATCAACTCGGGGTCTTGATTAGAGCAAACGTGAATCGGAACTACCTGAGGATGTTGTATGCCAAATATCAAAGGATTCATGACTGGTGGTCCAAGGGAAGATTTTTAAAGAATATTACACCACCCTGCACTAAGTTAAAATTCAAGACTTAATTTGAACAAACTTAAATCTGACTGATGCTGAACACCAAATACCAAAAGATTTTGAGCGATGGATGTGAAGAAGATTTTTATTCCTCACACTGCACTAAATTAAAATTCGGGTCCCAAAGGAAGCCCAAATATAAACCGAGAGACGTGATTTGGACAAATTGATCCTCTTAGGATGTTGCAAACTACATATCAAATGATTTTTGATTGGTGGTTCTGGAGAAGAATTAACAGTATGGGTGAAGACTATGATTATGCCGCGTAGTTTCACTAATTGTGTTAATGGCTTGATAGTTTAAAGGTGAATTGAATACTTATTGACTGGAATATCTATAACTGGAGTACGAAAGAATATACATATCTCTGTGAGTGACGGAACATAACCTAACATCATGCCTGCAAGCAAACTCAACGAAAAGTGGGTAAGCAAAACGCCCATAACAGCGTCCAATTCCGTACAGAATTAGACTGGTGGTCCTGAGTGCTTGGTGTGTAAAGTCTCTAAAACCATGTGTTGGGGTTGTTTTAGTTTACCACAAGTTGTGCCCCTAGTAGTCGTGTTAGCGGAACACTGCAAGGGCTTTCTACTCATACAATATGTCTATCGATAAAGTTTGGCATGCATCGAACCGAATTTGCTTCTTAATTTGAAAATCGTAAATAGCATGGGAGGCTGTAAATTTGCCTGTCGTCATCTCACGTTTCTACTCTTAGAGCAGATGAGTTAATTGATAATTTTTTCTTCCATTACATATATTGAAATGTTATAATGGGTGCATGGTATCGAAAGGCAGGTATTCTACTTGTTCCTGTACGACACTCTTCTTTCTTCTCTTCATCCATCCAATCCTTACTTAGTGCCGTTCCCCACCATACAAAACCTACCCCCTCCCCTTTTGCCCGGTAACATCCATTTTACTTGTTGATTGCTTTCAACGAACAACGGTTAACGATTTCGCTGTAAACAAAATGGGCTGCGCTAAGTCAACGCGATCAAGGGGGATACCACCAGCTTGGTTCATATCGGCCAAGATCGACGTCATATCAGCCGAGTTTGCAGTCAGATCAGCCGAGCTGGATTATGTATTACTTGTGGCTCCTAGATATCTGCCCTATTAAGGCGGATTTTGAAATAAATTATTCATAGGTCACATGACATAGAGTCGAACACAAATCTTGATCAAATGTACTACAAATATATGAGACAACTCGGAGAAAACGGTGGTTGATTAGTACATAAAGTTGAGGGGAAGAGTCGGAGGTGCAGAGAAGAAATATCACTAGCATCATACCACGATTGCTGTGTGCATGCAACGTTATCCGACACAACACAGACATTGAAAAATGTGCTAGATACACCACGCGTGGTATCCGGCCTACGTGCGAGAACGTCATGTAAGAATGTATTTGATGGGTCGTTATGCATTTGACTGACGTCATAACTCGAATGAACTGCTTTGACACAAAATAGCGTCATTTTCTTCAAAACATGTCAGCTTCATTTACTTAATTTAAGCTTAACCCTTTAAACCCCAGCGACCGCTTTTCAGGACATGAACATGATGCGTCATAACGTCATTAAATAGGATGGCTGTTCAGTAAATGTGTGGGGTAGACCAATTAATATTTTCAACGTGCAGCCCTGAGGCTGCACGTTGAAAATATTGATTGGTCTACCCCAAATAATGACTCTTCCGAGTGCTTTCAGTGAGCTGGCATGGAAGATACCACTAGAGTTCAAAGGGTTCATCGTGGTATAAATAAAGGATACAACTCAGGTTGAGTACGAGGACAGATATCAATCACCATTGTTGGACATTTTCCTGTATTTTAAACGCGCGCATTCTGCGCCCGTTAAATACAGGACCAAACTCCAACTCGCGTCGTTGATTGCCTAACTTTCATAGTCATATCTGAACAGTCTATTCAAAAATATCACCGTTTAATTTCACAAGTTTTTCCGCCAAAATATAGCTTATGACCTTAAATACACGAACTCGTCGAGCTCGTTCCAATGAGGTGTAATAAGCCATATTTTGACAGGAAACGTCTACAATTTTATGTTAGTCTTTAGCGTTAGTTGTGTTACGTGGAGAGTTAAATACTAAATGAAATTTGTTACCATTATTCTTAGCAACACAAGGGTTAGTCATATCTGCCAACATACTCATAAACATACTAACACCAGAACATGATGACCACGTAATAAACAAATACAGAATACAAACTTGTGGTAAAAATGTAAAACAAAATCATACGTGGGAAAAATATATCATGAACACTTCCTAGCAAAGGGTGCGCGGCGTGTTCCATTGGTTAGAAGAGCACATCGAAAGACGGCAGTAACCCCCGTCAACTTGGTTGTGTCCTTGGAAAAGACTCTTAATCCCTGTTTGTCCGCAAAGTGGCACAGTGTGTTAATGTGTACTGTACGTCGATGTAATACCCATGTATACTCATGCCTAACGATGCTTGCGTGGGATCATTGAGTTGGGGGAATCCGATAGTTACACGCCGCTTCTCGGCTATTGTGTTGAAAGGTGATTAAATTCCAATTAATTAATTAGGCCTTTCACGAATGGAAACACATTAAGTCATATTTTGTTGCTCCTTTGCGTCGGTCCAGTTATTGCTTGCCTCTCACAATTATGAAGATGTTAGGTTTACGATTCTTATTCGAACTGGCAAATATTTCAATCAAGGTGTGTGTGCTTTTAATAGCCTCTAGTATTGATGCCGAGAAAGACGGATATTGTTTATTCTTTTTCTTCAAGTGCCGCATGCAATCCGTGTTAGATAACAGGAGGAGATATAAGTGCGGGAGCCGGGGTTCGAACCGTCGAACTCTAGCACAAATCGACCGATTTAACCACGAGACTAAGAGATCCGGACCAACCAGGCTGATTGGTAAATGGCCTTTATACCTCGACCGCTACAGGTTAAATAGACAGGCAGGCCAACAGTATTGTGTGTTGTTGAAAGAATGAAACAATTCTCAAGGTGTATCATATTATAATTTCCCCGAAATCATACACAACCATTGCATAAAACAACCAGACCGTTGTAAGATTCAAAATTAACCCTTTAACCCTAACATGAAAAGCAGACGACACTTGCAAACAAAATTTTGAATAACTATTTTTTTTTCATTTTTTGTCCTCAAAAAACATAGGTTATGACCCCTCATTGGAACGAGCTCGACTGGAACGAGCTCAACGAGAGCTCGTTCCAAAAGAGGGGTCATAGCCTATGTTTTTGAGACAAAAAAATGAAAAAAATAATGAAAATTAATTGGCGATTTTTGAGAATAGCGCAGGCCGGTTTTTGCCGTTATGTTGGATAAAGGGGTTAAACGATTAAACGACACAAGGATAACATGCGTAATGTGACTACCTTAACCAACAGATGCAAATAAGCATGCGTGAGAAAAACAGGTAAAACGCCAAATTACATACCACTGTGACTTTTACCAATTCCTCCTGTGTTCGCTTGAAGAAGAAAAAAAGGTGACACAATTTATACATGGGCATGTATATTCTCTAGTTTTTGAAAGAATATACGGCTTAATGGAAAATGCTTAAAATAAAGAACTTGTAATAACATGCATTACATATACTCAACCTCTTACTCGCGAAATATGTTGACAGGTTTTATGTTATTGGCCCGTGAGACATGAGGGTACATCCGAGACTGAATATTTCGTGGGAGGGTGGAGGAATTATATGTATCCTCCAGAGAACATTCTGTCGAAACAGGGTGAGCAAATTGTGCAGCAGAGAGTGGGATGGAGGTTCAGAAAAGGGTGTTCCTCCTTTCAAAAAGTGAAGCTTCTGCGAGGGAGGGGTAATTCACGAATTTAAGCCTATACCTAACGCGATGCCCCAACCAGCCACAGCTATTCACAAAACATGCCAATGGTTTCCTTTCATTTTTGTCTCAAAAACTTAAAACCTCCCTCTTAGGAACGAACTCACTGAAAATGTTTATTTGTTCAAGAATATTTTTTGTTTGTGTGGTCAGCTTTTCGTGTTAGATGAAAGGTTCTGGATTTTGATAATTGAGGATATATTTTTTAACTGAATGTTCAACTTGAGAACCATTGAGGTCGTAGTAAAGTAAGCCAACATCTTTTGACGCAGCTTTTCAAATAATATTGGATTCTCAAAGTGGTTTCCATTCAACAATGCTTGTCAAAGCCTTACAGGAGTTTTTCCCATTTTTTTAAGGCTACTTTTAGTACACTCTAAATGCTTAAATCTATGAAAGTGGCTTCAGGGTTCTTGGGCCGATTCTGGCGTAACAAACTGGTTAAGTAGATGCGGCTAACACCTGTTTTAGGCTATAACTGGAGGTACTGTCCTTGTGAAAAGAACCGTAGTCCTCTTGTTAGCACCTGAAAATCATCCGTGACAGATCTCTGTCGACAAACAGTTTTAATACCGTGTCAATATACAATTTTGCATTGCTTTTTATGTCTTTAAAATTCTAATGATTAGGAACATCATCTTGTCATGGTGGCTTGCCCCGGCCCAAACCATGCACCCTGACGCAAAAAAGGTCCACACTAAACAAAATTCAACTTTTAAGTGCCGTCATAGTCGATTCCCTAAGTTTAAAAAAAAACGCCTCTGACGCTAGCTACCACGTAAAGAGATAAACACTGGTAACGAATTTTGTCCACCCCATTTTTAGAAGTGAGTGATTATGTCTGAATTATAAAACTGTCATAAACCAGACACAAACGTATGCTGTAAAATTCAAGCTTTAAAATACAATAACGAGATTGGAAAGCAACTACCGGTATTACTATTTGGAAATCGCTTGGTTCAAGCACCTCATAAAATTATTTGGTCAATATGACATTTTCTATTTTATCTCGAAGCACAAAATTATTGATTGAAGTGGATTATACTGAATATAATACGTTTCTAGTACATCATACATCCCAGACTTAACACGTGCTCTGCCGAGTTGCAAAAGATATAACCATAATTGTTGAGAAATCCACACTGAACACAAAATACTCAGATCTATATTTTTAACCCTTTACATAACCTGAAAAGCAGACGACACTTGCAAACAAAATTCTTGAATAACTACTAATTCTTGAAAAATAATGAAAATTAATTGGCGATTTTTTGTGAATAGCACTGGCCGATTTTGGCCGTTACGTTGGGTAAAGGGTTAAAGCGATTTGGGGGATTGGTTCTCCTGAAACTTCAAGCAGTGCTGTCTCCCTTCGCAATGCTCGATACGTGTGTCGATCATAGCGAAGGGAGACAACACTGCTTAGAATTTAGGTTCTCCCATCACACTCAGTGTTGAGCTTTGGGCATATATTGCGCGGAGATTCAGAGAAAAAGGAGTTTCTCGATTATATATTTGACCAAATCGGAAAGAACGGGCATTTTGAATGGAAGATAAACTCACCCGTCGGGGCAAGGGTCTTTTCCCAAAAATACGATCATTGAGCCCGAAACTGTGTCGAGAGTATACAATCGGCAAGTAATTAATAAATGGGTTTGCGGATTTTGAACAGCACCCTACACTTTCATAGTGCGGGGCGGGGAACTGAAATGTTTTTTATCTTTATCGTGTTCCGTGTAAAAATAATTCATACCACGTGTTAACCCGTTTATCCCCGACGGCCATAATGGCACCGTCTAATATACTACTGTACACAACCAAAATGGGGCGAGCCTATCTTGTATTAGCGAGAGGCTTCAGTACCAATTTAATCTTACAACCCAATGGGACTGAACGATTTAAATTATCACTGATTCTCCTGCCCAGTTAGATGTTTATTTTATTGCCTACTCATGGGGCTCTCTGGGGTATTTTTTTCTTAAATAAAGTTAATTTGTTTTCTTTACTTCTTGATATAATTATGTTATGCCGGTCTGGTGAAAGAATTCAAGCTATTTTGAGAAGGGCCATGAAATTTTATAACTTATTCAAGAATAAATGAGAATACTGTTGTCCTTCCAGTCGGATTATGTGAATAGCAAAATGCGTACTACTCGAGTTTTTGTGGGTAATTATATCCATGCTTCAGCACTTGTGTACAGACAAAATTACTATATACTTAACCCTCCTCTGTGCGCTAATGTCTAAATAATGAAATTGCAAGCTAACAAATGTTTTCCATAATGTAACTTAGAATTTAAGCAATTCAATCTTGTTTGACAGAGCTCAATAAGCTCTGTCAAACAAGACTAAATTGGTTAAATTCCTAATCCCACGATAGGGAAAATTGGCTGTTTTTAAAGTATCTTAAATGTATATTATCAACAAACCCAAAGCTTAACGCAAATTGGGCTCCAGCCATTTGCAGTCTCGCTTCAAATCGATGGAGCCTAATTTGCATAAGACTGGGAAGGTGGGTGGGGGGGGGGGGGGGGCGAATCGAGTGGTATGGGTCGGTCGGGTCGAGATCTGTTGAAACAACCTATGAAAACAACTTCCGGCGTTTCCTGTTGGAAAACGCCATCTGCGGTTACAAGAACAAGAACGGTAAATATACGCCATTATCCGGATTTGTACGAAGTTCAATTTACGGAACAATTTTCGGGATAAGTTTTCGTTCTTTTGAAATCATTTTTAAAGGTCTATACATATTACACAGCGTGTCAGTCTTCTACAGTTAATTACTGGAAACACTCAAAGACTTGTGTGGACTTCAAATCCTCGTAGTTTAATCAAACACATCCACCAAATCTTTCAAATGCCGAGGATGTGCGACTTCATGCAATCATTGTTTCTACTAATAGGAGAGAAGCTCATGAGTGTGCTATGAAATGGGGTATGACATGTTTGAAAATTGGCTCTAATAAACGAAAACTCAATTCAAATTTGCGAAAATCATCGCCATTTTGACTGTGTACAGGTCCCGTGTCGTGCATTTTCTCCCCAAGAGAAGCATCAACCATTTTTAAAGCTACGCTTATACTTACGTATGGTGTCCGTTTCCCAAATTCACTCCAGAAAGTCACCTTCACCGATCGTTCATGTCCCGTCCGCTGATCGAAACATTTACAGGCGTCAAATGGCGGAGAGTATAGATGCAACGTGACAGCCTTGTCTGAATGACTTGGGTTCTCACACGGTGCAGTCCCATCTCATCTGAAATATATGACACGTGTACATGTTGTATGTTTATCCGTTTCAGGAAAAGAATAATGACCTTTACCGGACGAAGTGGATCTGGGAAGCGACATGGACGACACGTCATCCCATTAGAAAGGAAAATTTGATTGCCTCATTTAACCGGGCCAGGCATGAGAGCGTTATCGATCCCAAAAAGGTTTAAATCAGCTTAAGTTCTTATATTTTTTATGTAGAAATTTTAAAAACAAGTCATATTTCAACCCCCCCCCCCCCCCCCCCCCCCCCCCCCCCCCGCCAAAAAAAAAAAATACATGGTATTCGTTTTACTATTGCAATCATATATCTTTTTATAAAGGTGCGGGTAAATGGTCAGAAATAATTCAACTGTTTGGTGAAAAAGGGCTGAAATCAGTTGATTTGCTGACCTTTCACATCTCTGTTAAACCATCTCCAGCCTGGTTTCCGTGCATGGGCGAAAAACATTTAGGATGCATGAGTCATCTGGATGAATAATGGTGGAAGGACAGAACTAAATTATAAACTTGGATAGTAAGATGTTAGTTCATGTTTTGTATTGAACTTCCTTTGTATGTACGACACCGTAAATTAACTTGGGGCCTTACCGCCCAAGTTTTGAATGGGAAGAATACGACACATACATGTGTCCAAGCCGCAAACACTCCTGACCGGGGATCCTCGGTGATATAAATTCTAGTGTCCACAAGGAGATATTTTCGCGGCAATATTATCACACGTTGCCAAAAGTTGGTCTTGGTGTTGGTCAGAAATTGTGGCGTGGTTGCCAGAAAAATTATATCACCTATACTGGGGGGGGGGGGGGGGGGGAGGGGGGGGGGGGCAAATGCCTCGACTCCCTGGCATCTGTATGAGATCGATGCGATGACCGGATAGGGCAATCGGATGGTAATAATCCCATGAAATGGCACACTGGATCACTTACTGAATATGGGTGATAGGGATTGACCTCCTAGTCAGTTCTCTGGGACAGACCACTAGGGGGTGGGGGGGGGGGGGATCGAATCGAGCGATATGGTCAAGTCACTCGGTCGGTCGAGATCTGGGACAAATGAGTGGTGGGCTTCGGGGTTCTCTGTCTGGTCACAAATTGGAAAGGTGGTGGAGGGGAGTTAGGTCGAGGTGATGGGAAGATAGGGCGTGGGCCACCAGGTTGTGGAAACACTGATTGCTGGAAAACTTGAATAGTTGTAATAACTTTGATATCTTGTTATAATAAATTAGCTATCTTGCTATAACAACTTAGTTTTCTTGTTATGTTTTTGCCAGTTTGTTATAAGAACCTAGCTATCTTGTTATAACAACTAAACTATCTTGTTATAACACCCACAAGTATAAATTATCGTGTGGCTCTAATTCGCTGCCATAATCTAACATCAAACCTAAGCCGCAGCTTTATTTACCGAATAGATATTCCAGAACCAAATCCACCTCACAAGCATCATAAAATCTCAGCATTGGAAGTTGACACAGCTACTCAAGTCTCATGGCCACAGTTGTTCTCGTGAAACAACAACATATTCCCAAAGACATGATAAATTAGATTTTCTGCTAACTTTTCCCGTTATCAGTTCTCGACATACGACACTGTCATCGTAAAAGCCAGGACCGGGGAGAGAATGGGGGCCCGGGGTAGCGTTTGGCCCAGGAGTCCAGGATTCTTGGGTCAGGCATGGGTCCCCCAAATTCTGACTCCTGTGTGCCAAGCCTGTCCCCACCCCCGATCCCCGAGCAAGAATCAGCAAGATAAGTTGCCCATCGTATGTTGAATACTAGTTGCCACTCATGTAAAGAGGGAATGGGAGTGCCCCGTGGAGATGCTCAATCTGTTAAGCCTTTACTTAACATGAAAAGCAGACGACACTTGCAAACAAAATTATTGAATATCTATTTTGATCATTTTTGCGTCAAAAAACATAGCCTATGACCCCTCATTGGAACGAGCTCAACGAGCTCGTTCCAATGAGGGGTCATAGGCTATGTTTTTGACGCCAACAAATGACAAAATAAATAAAATCGAATTGCATTTTTTGTGAACAGTGCTGGCCGGTATTTGTCGTTACGTTGGGTAAAGTGTTAATAGACTGTTACCTATATACATATGCACCAGACCCGGTGCGATCACTTCAAGAATTCTTCCCTTCAAGAACCTCGACATCTGCACCAGTATTCTGACACTTTCGAGGGGGGTGGGGCGGGGGGGGGGGGGGGGGCAAGCCAGAGAATTAACCCCGAGGCCCGAATTTTCTCTCTCGGCCCTGGTAAAAGCGTCCTTCTTTCTCGATCTAATCGCGACCTAATTGTCACTTACGTGGGCTATACCAGTGGAACGGAAATCCATTTAAAAATATATATATATAGCGAAATGACTGTGTCCTGAAACACAAACGAAATAGTACCAAGGAAATAATATTTCTGAATTTATTTTTCGACGGGTGAGATTCTGCAGTTTGCAGGGCAGGTTCTCGGACAGAGAATTTTGACCGATCACGACATTGTCGCGATCCGATCGCAACTCTTTGTCCGCTTGTATCACCACACTGGGTTAAAGAAAACTATAAGCTTCAAAAGTGGGTAGAAGCAAAAAATTAGGAGTGACTTGCTATATACATATTATATTTGTAGGAAACATTTTGTAAACGTAAGTCGAGATGGTAAATCTATATTTGGAGATATCCGCAAAGGACGAAAGCCGCGAGACATAAAAAGTCCGACAGCGGTAGCTATCGACCCAAATTAGCACGAACAATCAGTATACCTAATAACCCATAAGATTTTACAGACCCTGTATGACTCGATCTACACTCAAATATCCATGGTGAAAAAAAATGTACTAACCACATATGTAGGCGCATTGGTTTGCTTTATAGAGATTTACATTCACGGAGTTCATTCCCTCGTTACTTTGTCCCTCCTCGGGCCATTCGTACATCTCCTCTTTGATGTCACCATCAAGTACCTTCAGAAAGCAGTGAGAGTTTGCGTGTGAGTGGATGCTGGAACCTTGACTTTCATTCCAACAAAGTATCATCAAGTTGAATTTTCCATTACCTTCGTCAACCAAATTTCTTGTATATCTGTAAAAATATAATATTATATAGAGGATCTTCAACAAGTTCCCAGTTTATATCGAAATTTATAAAACGAGTTCAGTAAATTAGGTCTGGATCGAGCTTTAGTGAGGTCATGACCTAATTTATGGACGAGATCTGTAAATTTCGATATAAACTGAAGCCGAGTTGAAGATTCTATATATGTAAAACGACACTTGAATGGAACAAGAAACAAGCAGCGGATCTATAAGGCCCCCGATCACAGTACAACTAAAGATCAAATCACGACTTCCATGTCATGTCATGTCATGTCGTGTCATGTTTACCCCCCCCCCCCCCCCCCCCCTACATCATACTAGCCTACACTTGAAAATGTATTGGATGAAACACTATCGGACAGTCTGATTTAACCCTTTACCTAACATGAAAAGCAGACGACACTTGCAATCAAAATTCTTGAATAACTGATTTTTTTTCATTTTTTGTCTCAAAAACATAGGTTATGACCCCTCTTTGGAACGAGCTCTCAATGAAAATATAATGAAAATTAATTGGCGATTTTTAGAATAGCACTGGTCGGTTTTGACCGTTACCTTGGGTAACGGGTTAAAACGTTGCATAATGTAATCGTGGGAGACAACTGGAAGACAGCCAATCTGGCTATGTTGTCTCCCTGCGGTATGCAACTTTTATTTATTTATTGATGTTTAAGGTCACATATTTATGCACAATGGCTAATCATGACCGTGACAGTTTTACGGGTGGAGGAAGCCGGAGTACCCGGAGAGAACCACCGAGCAACGACGAGCAGCTGCCAGCTCCCCAACATCGTAACTCGCGTTAGATTGGTTGGAGACATGCGCACCATCGACGTGCAGTACGCCATAGTACACGGCGTCATCGTGCCCCCACGCGGGCAATGGAGATGAAGTGTCTTGCCCAAGGACACAACGCGGTTGCCGCAGGTGGGATTCGAACCGAGGACCTCTCGGCTTGCAGCCTGCACCTCTACCAACTGAGCCACCGCGCTCCCGCGGTATGCAACTAATGCGATATGTTGAACATGAAGGTAGCACTGAAGCTGTTTTTTTTTTCTTTCGTGCCAAAATTATTTTGATTACCATTGCTGGTACTCCTACTATTTGCATTTGTACTTGTATAATGCTAAATAAAAATCAATCAAATCAATCAATCCGTTGTTTGTCCGCGTCAGGAAATAGTCCCCGATACCGAATAGATTGCGAAGTATTTAATGACACTGATATAATGAGATAATTTTCAACTATACATCAACTACTGTTACAGACAACAGTTGTTTATCACTCTTGTCTGAATCTACGATTATTCCCCGTTGTAGGATGGGCCATGCATTACCATGTTTTAATGAATGGGCGCAAGAACCGGAAGAAGGACCAGATCGTATAATGAAAACACCTTATCACTCTCATGCGGGACAACTTTTAGTCGTGTGGCATTCTTTATCCTTCCGAAACACAACTGTACGATCAGGTCTGGAAATAAATGGCTTATATCGTAACCAGTTGGCAGGTTACGCTATATAGCATGGTCGCAGGGTGTTGTGATGCTTCTCTGCTTCAACTACGCCAGGCATGCTTTTTCATGTCTTAACGGGATTTCGGCCTAACAATATCAACAACCAACGCGCAACGTTAGTTGTTGATATTTATTTTGGCGGAAATTGTTTTAAGAAGGAAACAGCATGCCAGTCTATTCATATGCGGATACAAATACTCAGCCTTTGGTCTCGTTACAGTTATTCAGGTGAAAATGTCGGCTTCTCAAGAAATGTTCAGCTCATGATTAACACGGCCGAGGATATTTCGCATTTAAATTACCTCCCCTATTCACAATAATCACAATGTATATATAGTTTCTGGAAGCTCTGAATATGTCCCTTTTTGGAGACAACTGTACACAACAAAAATCTTACAATATCACTCAAATACACTCAGCCGAATGACACAGTTGATGGCTAAAAAAATGGCTCAAAATGGTCAAAATTATCTCATTTTGGGGATAAATCTCCAATTTTCGTGCATCGATAGTGATAAAACTGTGTTATAGGAATTCCTCATTCCTCCACTGAGGATTTTACAGCATAACATGATCATTCTGACAAATAAAAAACATATGGGTTTCTTATTCATTTTTTCAGAAGGCTTTCTCAAAGCAAATGTACACAAAAATTGTCCCATTTGTAAACTGCAAATTGTCAGGTCCCAAACAGGTCTGGGTTTGTCATTTAACACTTCCATGTGACCTTGACCCCCAACTGAAATGCACTTGACAATACACAGTTTGAATCAAGACTATCAACAGATTATTTTGGCCATATCACCATTAAAGAGAATTATTTACTAAATCCACACCACCATAAACTAAAACTATAGCTCAAAATAGTCATTTGGCTGAGGATATCCAATAACTTCGGAAATGACCTTTTAATAGGAAACGAGACCTTTGAGTTGAGATAGTTCTGAAAGATTGTCAAATTTTTATTATAAAACATGCGAGATTAGTAATTTAATAAGATTACGTTGTATTACTTTGTCGTTATCTGTAGTTCGTTCGCGTATTTTAAATTTACGTAAACCACACGTAACCTAAACGATAGTTCGCGGATTATTTCCAGGCCTGTATGATTTTTGTGAAAATAGGTTTCTGTCGATAATTACTATGATCCTTCTGGGAAGGAGGAACAGCCATAATGGCACGTCTGTTCCAGGACTTCGCCTTCCACATATTTCACTGTGAAAAAGTTCTGTCTGTTTCGTGTGGCCAAGTCTTTTTTTTTATAAATACAGATGTGTTTGTCTGAAGTGCAGATAGAATAAGTTGTGGGATAAACCGATGCAAATTGTGGCGCTGTATTCAATAGAAAGAAATGATGCAAAACCCTGGTTTTGTCATTCAGGAGGAATAGGGCAGGGGGCGGAAAAAAGTGTGTGACACAACGTGGTGGGGGGGGGGGGGGGGAGTACCCAGGCGACAAAAACGCGTTTTCTCCAATGTTTTCCTTCTGTATTTGAAAAATGTATTTTTGTCCCAAAACGGCTTCACCGTGCATGGCATCTATTTGCATACCAACCATAAAGCAGTCTGAGCAGTATACACGCATCCAATGACACGACACTTGGGTGATTGTCACTAGAACTCTTATGGAGACAGGGTGGGTTTTGTGTGGACAATGGGAAAAAATGCATGCATTTTTTTCAAAACTGTGTCTACTTTGAAAGCCGTACATGGGTTTTCAAAATTTATGCAACCAGTTCCACATTCAAACTCATGTAATACACAGAGATTGCAGAAAAAAATGGAGATATACCTGGATATTCCATTTGTATGCTGTTGTGAAGTTAAAATTGTTACTCTCGTGCGTACCCTAACTGTCTAGAGCTAACTTGAGCGTTGTCGCAGCAACCCAAGTTCACCATTGTGAATTCCACCACATGTTCAGCATAGGAAATCTTTGATAAAGACAGTAAAATGTCTTCAGTCTTTTGTAATCATAAGGAAATAACTAAAACTTTGATTGTTTATTGATTGGCATGAAAATGAAAGAAAAGGAAATAATAAAATCATCTGCGGTATGTGGTCGCTTCAACTTGCTGTTGATAAAATATCACTCAACCTGATTCAATATCATAACAGAAATATCATTATTCATATATTTGTTACTACTGTTGGAATTACCTTATCAGATCTGGTGCCAATTTTTACTGGTAGAGTGATAAAAAAAATTCCTAACCACACAGGGCACAGAGTTCTACTGCCTCTGTGACAGGAATGGAAGTCCGTAGGAAAATTAGTCCCTCTGGACTATTATTCCGCGGAATTATAGTCCTAGGTCTAACATTTCTAGGAATAGTAGTCCGCCGGACTACTATTCCTAGAAATGTTAGACCTAGGACTATAATTCCGCGGAATAATAGTCCAGACGGATTAACGTTCCTACGGACTTCCATTCCTTTTACACCTCTATCCAATCAAATGTGACAGAGCAATGTGTGTTGGCTTCCAGCATTTATTTATTTATTTATTGGTGTTTATTTACTGGTGTTTAAGGTCACATATTTCTGCACAATGGCTAACCATGACCGTGACAGTTTTACGGGTGGAGGAAGCCGGAGTACCCTGAGAGAACCACCGAGCAACGGCGAGCAACTGTCAGCTCCCCAACATACCAACTCCACACAAGCAGGGTTAGCATTGGTTGAAGACAGGTGAACCATCGACGTGCAGTACGCCTTAGTACACAGCGTCACCGTGCCCCCCCCCCCCCCCCCGTGGGCAATGGGGGTGAAGTGTCTTGCCCAAGGACACAACGCGGTTGCCGCAGGTGGGATTTGAACCGAGGACCTCTCGGCTTGCAGGTTGGCTTCCAGCACTCGAGCCAGTTAATTGTTTGAGTTTTATCTAACAATCGTATAGATTTTGGCCTGAAAACCACGAGAAACGGTACGTATCAAATAATGTGTTCCGATTCCGTATCATATAGACGACTCATTCTGATTCCGTATCATATAGACGACTCGTTTCCGGTAGCGCCACGGGCTATCATAACAGGCACATAGATACATCCTATGAGCCTTTCAGTGGTCGACCGAACATTATGTGCCAAAAATGTTTGAAAATAATTTAACCCTTTACCTATCATGAAAAGCAGACGACACTTGCAAAAAAAATTCTTGAATAACTAATTTTTTCCAGAGAAAAAATTTGAAAATGAAGCCATGAAAGGGGGCATAAAATTGATTCTAGTAACAGAAATGCCAACACATTTATAATAGAATTATCGGGGCGCGGTGGCGTCGCGGTAACCGGTTCTCGTCAGATCACAGAAGTTGACCCTTTACCCAACGAATCGGCCGCATCCGCACGTGTAAAATGCAAATTCAGCAGTTGAAAAAATATTATTTTTCAAACAATTTCAACAAAACCATATCATGTGACCCCTCGATGGAACGAGCTCGTCGAGCTCGTTCCAACGAGGGGTCACATGATATGGTTTTGTTGAAATTTGTTAAAAATTTGAAAAAAATGATATTTGAAATAATAAATTTTGATATCGTCTGCGTTGGGTAAAGGGTTAAGCAACGTCGAGCGCGGTTAGTAGTTGGATGGGTGACCATTTCAGCGACTGATTCGCGCTCTCGCGTTGTGTCCTTGGGCAAGGCACTTCACTCCGATTGCCTACATGGGGGCACGATGACGCTGTGTACTAAGGCGTACTGCACGTCGATGGTGCGCATGTCTTCAACCAATCTAACCCTGCCTGTTCAGAGTTACGATGTAGGAGAGCTGAAAGATGCTCGTCGTTGCTCGGTGGTTCTCTCCGGGTACTCCGGCTTCCTCCACCCGTAAAACTGTCACTGGCATGATATGGCCCTGACTGTTAATGTGTCGTTAAACCATAATAATGAATAATAATAATAATAATAATAATAATAATAATAATAATAATAATAGAATTATCAGGTTGTTATTATCATTTGGTATTATTCTGGGAGTTGAAAATGTGCTAAACAAATGCCCAAGCGGAGAACTTTGAGCAATTCACTTCCCTAACATTAAATGAGATCTTAAGCAGGAATGATCAGTTTTGGATGTTTCATCATTTTGTAAGTGTGAATGATGGAATTAACTCCCGATACCGATTTTACATGTTGCGATTTTCTAGAAGTGCATTTCGAGAATTTTTTTTTTACGATAAGTAAACGTACTATAGATATCCCGTGCCGATTGACATCATGTATACTTATGAAGCTCGATATTGCGTACACTGTAGTTGTAAATAGTAACAGTTTGAATTTTTGGCGATTTCAAACCGAGCTGGAATTTTGGGAAGTAAAGGAGACATCAGCATCGCCAAAGAAGCTCTAAAATCCAGAAGGATGGAATTTCCAACTACACATGACTTGCCCTCCGAATTTCCAACTATAGGATATTTTGGTCAGGATTGGGGGGTGACCCCCCCCCCCCCCCCCCATGTCGCCACGTCCCTGGTAAGGGTGGACTGGTCTGAAAAATGGCAATACCAAAAAATGAGACGTTGTGTCAGTAACCCCACCCCCACCCCCTGAATAGAGTGGAAATAATTTATTGCAGGATTCGCATATCTCATTTCTCTAAGTACTGTCTGTACGATCTGTTACATTGCCGTCAATGCATTCGTTCCCAGAGCCACAAAACGCAAATCGTTTCCAGACAACGGACAGCCACTTCTCGTCAACATGTCTGGAAGAATACAAACACACACACTCAGCATACCTCCTTCCCTTTAAGAGCGGTTGTAAGATTAGAAGTTCAAAAAATGTCCTGTAACAATTACTGGTCCGCCCATTTTCATGTCTCGGGAGTGTGGTGAGAGCATTTGAAATGATCGTCCTTAAAATGTTTCATACGTGAACAAAAATTAAAATAAGCTATAACGCGGCGACACGCGTTTTATTTATTTTCTGAGGGTGTGTTTGTTTTCGAAGTTTGATTGGTTGAAATACTGACACGCCGACAATCTGATCGATACTCCATGACGCCGTTAACTTCAGTGGCGAAGTTACCGGAACGTTCTGACCTTGAACGTTTTTTTACAACAGAGAGAATCGATACAACATATTGTTGTTTGAAGAGAAATAAAACCGGGAATTATAACTTAACCAGTTCAGTTGTCTGAAAGTAGTTGCGGCAAGCACAGCTGACGAAACAATTTCGTTCAAACACCTGAACTAGAACTTAAGTCTTAACCTAGCTGTTTGGAGCTGAAGGAGAATGTAAACAGAAACAATCTGGCACAAAATGGTCGTATGGAATTTCTTTTTTTTTTTCCTGGTTTAGGATCCACTCTTGGTGCACTTGCACTCTATATCATAAATAAGATATGCTGAGACCTTCGAAAAATAATTTTATAATTCACGCCTGGCAATCTAGAAAATCAAGGAGTCCAAAACAATTGCCCCCCTCAGATTGCCTGGGGGTGTAATTGCACCTGAAATTTTCAATGCAAAAATTTGTATGCTATTTTGGTTATATTCACTTCAAGGTATTAATATTGTGACAAAAAATGTACCACATTCAGCTATATTGTGGAAAAATTGGCACACAATCTTCTCATTATTCAAAATGTTGCATTCAATTCTTATGTGACTGTTTTCTACACTCGTAGTGTATCGAAATGAGACAGAATGGGTCATGAATTATTGCGAATCAATGCGACATCGACAAATCTCCCCCTGTGTTCCAATGTGTTCTCTGTGCCAGTAGGCACAGAGAACACGTTGGAACTCAGGGGACGAAATGATAATATAACAATAACAAGAGTTTGGAGAGCGTTACGGTTTATTAATGACCCGAGAGGAAGGAATAACAGCCCAATGGTTTATTACCGGCACGAGACGAAGTCGAGGGCCGTTAATATAACAATAAAATGATTTTAGAGGGCATTGTTGTTCATTAGCGGCCCTGCTGCAATGATGAACGGCCCGAGGGTTTATTAAAGGCCCTAGACGAAGTCGAGGGCCGTTAATAAGCTCAAGGACTGTTCATCATTGTTGCAGGGCCGCTAATGAATCATGATGCCTGACAACAATCATGTTATTACTATTATTACCACTCCCTGTTACAGCTAACCGCAGGGAGGGAATTTCTGGAAGTCTTTCGGATTTGGGCATTAAAACACGTAGAAAATTAGTATGTTATGTAAATTGAATTGGACAAGTGAAGATACTCAATAACATTTAAAATTTGTCATGAAATAACAATAAAATTCTCCTCCAGTCACTTCTTTCAAGTTAACAATCTTTCCTTAATCACTTTGGTGAACAGCACAGAAATAATCACTAAAGTCGGTTCGATATTTCTGTTTCGATCGTGCGTTCGACTTCAGTTCAGAAATACAAAGGGACGTCATCCGAATGGGAGTAATTCATTAGACAATGGAATCTAAAAATAGCCGGGCAGCGGGCCGCTAATGGCTATTTATACCATTATCGCCCGCGGCCCGGCTCCGTCGAATGACGTCACTGAAATTATGGAGTTTTAACGGGCCTCCAAACTTTCGTTAATCGACCAGTAACTTATAGACTGAGTGGTAATAATAAGCCAGAGGCCTGTTATTCATTCCTCGAGGGCCGTTAATAAACCGGGACGCTCGACAAAATCATGTTATTACTATTATTACTATGGGCAGAGGGCTGTTAATGAATTTTGTTTTCATTAACGCTCGCGGCTCGCTTCCGGTTACATGGCGTCATGAATTACTGAGTCTTACCGCCCCGCTAAACTCCGTTAATATACTGGAGAACGCCCGCTAAAGTGGTAATAACAGATTTTAAAGGCAGTTCCAAACAGGTCTGGCATTCCAGAAACTCGGGGGGTACAAATAATTGCCCTCCTCATTTTTTTCTAGGTGTGCAGCACTCCTGCACTCCTAAAGAATGCCAGGCCTGATAATTCAAATATCAGATAATCTCACTATTAAAGAGCATTTTTCGAGAAAGCTATTCTCATTCCCTCGTGAAAATTGTGCCATGAAAGAAATATGAGAAAATATCTGTAAATATGCAAATAAAGCTTGTATAAACAAATATCAACCATCTTGATCATCTTAATAAAAAGTTTTTTGTTTTTTTTAAATATGGCAGGTTTTTTCCAGGCAATTTATTTATAATGGTTTAACGACACTTACGACAGCCACGATCACCTCGTGTAGGACAGTCTTACGGGTGGGTGAAGCCGGCGTACCTGGAGAGAACCACAGACAGTGGTGTGGCCACGGGGGGGGGGGGATTGGGGGGATTGGGGACGCGTCCCCCCTCACTTTCCCTCAATGTTGGCCCTTGAACTATGTCCAAAACTGGCACAAAAATCGTAGGGGGGGGGGGGGGGAGGTCCATGGGGATAAGGTTGTAGATTTGTAGACTGCTTGTCCTAATATCTGATGCTGTGAAAAAGAAGACGGTCATCGATACATGAAGAACCTTAAAATATCTGCTCCGATGCAAAGAGATGAGGGTTTTTGAACCCTGGAATTCAAATTTTTCATCCACGGGCCGAACCATGGTCGGTCCGTGGTACCAACGACCCTTGGCCGCCCCATATCTGACACATTTCGTCCCCTGAGTTCCAATGTGTTCTATGTGCCATTAGGCCTTGCACAAGAACACTACTCAGCTGCCCCTGGCGGGAACTGAACCATGTACCGTTCGGTTTCAAGTCCAAGCACAAAACGACACGAGTGTGTGAATGGGTTAATCGATACGGTATGCACGAGTGCCAACGCGGAAGGATAGAACGAGAGGCCGCGATGGCACACTGTTATGATGCACACTGCCAAATCAAGTTTATTGAGATCACATCCACTGGGATTATATACTGAGTCAAAAAAGAAAGTGTAATAGAAACAAATGTGAAAAAATAGCATAAAGGATGAAATATAATAGTTCTAATGTTTATGAATAAGTCGTGCAAAGAGTTTAATGACATGTTGTTGTTGTCCACCCTACCGTATGTAATTTTGCTACGGATTTCAAAATAGCTCGTGATACCCGAGAATGTCAAATTGAATGGTGACCGACGATTTTCTTTGTGTTATGTTGTGCTAGAGAGACTGGGATACTGAGAAAACATGCTAGTTTTTGTCTTCCGACATTTTAAAAAATGCCAATGTTAACCGAAAATCAGAGGATTCGTGCCATTGGTATGCATGAGGCTGGGGTACCTCCAGATGAGATCGCGGCTGGGTTCGGAGTCACAGTGGTCACTATTTACAGTCTCATTGGAAGATATAGAACCACTGGATCTACTGCAGACCGACCGCGTTCAGGTCGTCCAAGAGTTACGGCCCCTGCACAAGACCGACACATCAGGACGTCTCGCTTGCTTGGTCGCTTCCTTCTGGCAACGAGGACAGCAGCAATTACTCCTGGTAGAACTAACAATAGAATCAGTGCACAAACTGTCCGCAAAAGACTCGCTGAACACAGCACCCGCAGTAGGTGTCCATACCACGGAACAATTCTTACCCGACGTCATCGTACCGTCAGAATGGAGTGGGTACGTCAGCGAGTTCGCTGGACTCAGCAGCGTTGGGGCACAGTTCTTTTTAGTGATGAATCACGATTTTGTCTACGGCGCGCTGATGGTAGGGCAAGAGTGTATTGCCGACGAGGAGAACGGTTTTCTGATGCTTGCGTGCAGGAATGCGACCGTTTCGGCGGGGGTAGTGTAATGGTTTGGGCAGGAATTTCCTTGAACCATCGAACGCAGTTGATCTTCATTGATGGTAATCTGAATGGACGATATAGGAACGAAATTCTTAACGCTGTTGTTGTCCCGTTGTTCAACGCTAACGTCGGATTGCAGTTATTCCAGCAAGACAATGTCCGATGTCACGTGGTGCGTATCTGTCGTGACTTGCTTGAGGAACAGAGCATCGAACTTCTTCCCTGGCCTCCACTTTCGTCAGCTTTGTCGCCAATCGAGCATCTTTGGGATCAATTGGACAGTCGGGTACGAGTTCATGGTCTTCAGACGTTAGGCGATTTACGTAATGTTCTAAGGCAGGAGAGGAACGCAGTACCACAGGGTGACATCCAGAGACTTATCAGGTCCATGCGTCGTCGATGTCTTGCCATCCAGGGGGCAAACGGTGGACATACACGCTATTGACTGCATGTGTGAACTTTTCATTTCACCCATGTCTGAATTGCGACGCACTGACGTGACGCTGGTAACAGTAAGAACATGACCTTATGCAAATTCATACAGCTGGGCTCGAAATATGAATTTACAATAATTTGTTTGGAATTAAAGTCGATAATACTAAAAAAAATTGCTCCTCAAAGTTTATTATACTTTCTTTTTTGACTCAGTATATTTGAGTGTTTCTGGGATTCTGTAGTTTTCAGAACAGTGGTACTTGGATTGAGCAAAAACTCTTTCAGCAACATGACTGAAAAGGCACACCATACTTTTGAGACAAAATATGTTGTACCCGGTGCTCCATTAACCCTTTACCCAACGTAACGGCCAAAACCGGCCAGCGCTATTCTCAAAAATCGCCAATTAATTTTCAAAATATCTTCATTTTTTGTCTCAAAAACATAGGTTATGACCCCTCGTTGGAACGAGCTCGTCGAGCTCGTTCCAACGAGGGGTCATAACCTATGTTTTTGAGACAAAAAATGAAAAAAAATAGTTATTCAAGAATTTTTTTTGCAAGTGTCGTCTGCTTTTCATGTTAGGTAAAGGGTTTTAATTAAATGATGATTATTCCTACAATTAGTGTTTGGAGTTCAATATTATTGCACGCGTGAAAATATTGCCCATCCGTGGAAAGTGACCAGTCCACGGCGGCTGTACTGTGTACTAGAAAAAGACAGAACTGTCAGCATAGTAGGATCAAACTCGTGTCGCTTTTGCGTTCCCCCTTTTTACTTTGTCTCTGCCATTTTTAATTGTTAACATCCAGTTCTCGGAATTATGTATATTATTTTTACCCATTTTGTGTACTCTACCGCCGAAGTGTCGACATATAGAGAAAATAGAGTTACAGTTGAAGTTCTTAGAAAGGATGGATTTCACAAGGATGAGAATAACTGTCTCGTAGAAATGCTCTTTAGCCCTTTACCTAACATGAAAAGCAGACGACACTTGCAAAACAAATTCGTGAATAACTATTTTTTTCATTTTGTGTCTCAAAAACATAGGTTACGACTCCTCATTGGAACGAGCTCGACGCGCTTGTTCCAAAGAGGGGTCATAACCTATGTTTTTGAGATAAAAAATGAAAATATAATGAAAATTAATTGGCGATTTTTGAGAATAGCACTGGCCGGTTTTGGCCGTTACGTTGGATAAAGGGTTATAAGTGAGATTATAAAAGACTTAAGTTATAAAATAAGTTTTTGGTGGTCTCAGCATATCTTAATTATGATAAACAATGCACGTGCACTAAGAGAAGAGTGTACACTAAACTTGGAATAAAAATAAATTTCACATGACAGTTTTCGCCAAATTATTTCTGTTTACATACCCATAAACATCGATTTGAATAACCCTGTCCACGGATCTACTTTTCTAAAAATGACTCTCGTTCTGACGTGTTTATGTCTCAATATTTATGTCGTCCATCCAGACATATATCAAACATTCAAATAACTCCGAGAAAGCAGCAGTTTTGAACTGCGAAGAAGGTGGAACTTTGAATGCAAGTGAAACAAGGAGTTTGTGGATAGTATTGAAAGGGTGTACTTTCAAATCTCTCGGAAGCCAACTTGCACTCACAAAGTACTGACGTGATAAGCGTTACTTATCCTCAGTTCCTTATTCGACATTCGTTTATCAACCGATTTTATCGGGAATAAGTAACGGTTGCGACGCCCCATCACAAAGTACAGCGCATAAAAAACTGTATAAAACGAAAACATGAGATAAGCGCAAATGTATTAACAGAAGGACCAGTGAAGTGACACTTTATTCAAGCAGTTGTGTCCGGAATTGTTTGTTCGGGCAGACGACACTAAACTGGAGACAACCAGTTCATACAATTTTCCTTCTCATTGCATTGAGTGATATCATCTTACAGCAAGTCTGAGAACAAGTAGACAAAAACCCGAAGCGTCTGGGTGTTGACAACTTGAGAGCTGTCAAATATTAGCAGACTGTAGGCGAGGAATATATCACTCTCCAGAAAATAATGTCTGGCGAGCGATGGTTTGTGGGGACAATCGTTCTGCGACTTCTGCTCAGAAACTTGGGCCTGTGAATGGACGGCTTCTGTTGTGGTAAAATTCGTATAGGACGTCAGTTCCATCAGTACCAGTATCAGGGGCAAACCACGCTTCCCCCAAACCCACTCGACTAAAGTTTAATGGTTTACTCAGGGGCGACACAAACATGACCTATTGGAGGAGGGTGCATCAGTCTAATTTGTTCCGACTGTGATGGCTCAAGTCCCGTCTGGAAAAAACATTCCAAGTACATCAATCAAGGCTTGCCTTCGCAGGTTTTTTCCGAATGTGATATTACATGCCCATGAAAATTCCAACCGCCGACTCCCGCAGAGAGAATTCTGATCGAACAACGCAAGATTTCCGACTATTCGGCGGCCTCAAAGTTAATTCCACATCAGTGGTCGTGTTGCGCATTTTGTTCTCTTCTATATGCAATGCACTCACAGACTGCAGTTTGTATTTTTTGTAAAGTTACTACCAAAATTGTGCACAGTTTTCTTTGTACTCTCATGAAAGACAGTTGTCGCTTGGCTGAAAATTTTGATTTGTATTTAGTATTGTAGAATTGATATCTCACACATATTGTGACAAAAAGGCTGAGTTAGTTAGTTAACTCATTACTCATACTTTGTTAGAATAAATAGTTGTTAGCAATTGAGTTTATTTCAAGATTAGTGCGCCCACTGGGCAGCACGACCTCGTTTTTGAGATGATTAATTAATAAATTATTGGTTGAATACTTATTTTTGAACATTCTCCATACATGTACATTCATGTAATTGACACAATGCCTAATGAAGGCAGATAGGGCCTGCTTACAGACTACAAAACCACAAGAAATTGTCATTTTGTGCTGTCTTAACTGGTAGAGCGCTGGAAGCCCATATTTGGGCTTTACTCTGAAGTGTTAGTACCAGCACTTAAAGGCTTCATATTTTGTGGATGTTGTTCATACCACCTTTGAAGTGAAATTATTTAGTCTGTTAGGATTTGCCTTGTTACAATTTATGGGAGAGTGCCTATTGGCACTCTCCCGTAAATTGTAACTAGGCAAACGTATGTGAACATATTTTGATGACCAAAAATAATTCAGCACTCTACCAGTTAAAACCTCAAATTATGTACATAGATATTTAGCTGCAGTCATTTACATGGAAATATTCTCAGAATGCCCTAAAACTACCAGTACAGTAGCTCGGAGTCAACATTTTGAACAATTTCACCCTGGGGAGGGGGGCGGCGGTGGGGGGGGCGCTAAGGGGGAGGTGAGGTGGGGAGGGGTGTTAAGGTAGGGGACACCCCCTTCAAGTATCCATCCCTAGTTGGAATTTTCATAGATCTAAACCCTCCCGCCCATCGAAAACCTCCTAGCTGCGTCCCTGCCGTAGACATTCATTGATGGAACTAGTTAGAATATTAGGAAATCGGTATTAGTGTTAAAAAAAAACTCACGACGTCTTGGGCATTCGTTTGTGGATAAAAAAATTATACATGTTGCAGAGGTGACGCAATTTAATTAACACGTGCAGTGTAATACCGCCTGCAATTTAGACACAGTCTAGGGCATGTAGATCCCGTCTTACTGCCAAACAAAGACAGTAATTGATTAAATTGAGCCAGGTGTGTAAGACTGAATGCATCATTTTTAATTATAATTTTGACTAAAGGAATCGTTGCGTCAAAATTCTAATAAGTTATTTTACCGCTCGTTACGTACATTGTCCTCAATGGAATATTTTTTTTTTATTTATATTGCAACAAATCAGCAATGCTCAGTTTACAAACAGACATCTCACTGCAACCTGAGAATAAAAATCGTCAGTTGTACATCATGCCCCTTCCCAACAACTTTTAATCCAAAGCATACACAGACATTTCCTCAAACGCACCACATTTTACGAACACAACAAGTCAAACTTTCGAACTGCAGGACATCCGTTTTTTGCAAGACGTGCATTATCACAAGGGCGTCAACTGTCATCAAAGGCTGACAACGAAATGTCAAGCATGTTGTCACGATACGTTTGTAACGGATATTGAAACATAAAAAACGTTTTAGAAAAACAATGACAGTCGAAATAAGTTACACTTTCAATAAAATAATTAATTCGAATCTTTTTTCCAATTATTGAATCCTAATTGTTTCCGCTCGTCAAAAAATGATTTCGACAAAAGATCTTCAAAACATAATGTTAGAGGTTGGCAGTGGCGTAACCAGGGGACGGAGGAGATTGCTAGCCACTGCCCCCTAAAAATTAGTGCCCCCCCCCCCCCCCAAAATAGAAAACTTAAAGTACTTCGAAGGGCCCCAGATTTATTCTCAGAGCATTAAATTTTCAAAATTTTCTCTGGGGACCCCTGAACCGCCACCGATGGGAGGGGATACAGTAAATCTGAGGTGAGGGGGGGGGGGGTATGGCATTTTCATTGATGAGGTTCGGGAAGCCCCCACCAATGGGAGGGCCACACACCTAACTCACCTCAGACCTACGGTCTTCGGATATGCCCGTGGCATATATATCAACCTGGCACCTGGCAAAAAAATTATGCCCCGCCCCCCCCCCCCCCCCACCCCACCCCACCCCATACGAAATCATAGCTACGACCCAGGAAGGTGATAAAGACAACGAGAAGACATGTACATTATTGTAATTACAAAAATCAGAAAATTTCGACTGGATCGAGACTGGGTCGCGAGCTGGTCAAAATTCTCTGTCCTCAATACTGTGGCACCTCAATCTTTAGTTTGCTTGGCTGTGGTCAGTCTTGATTTTGAATATTTTATCTCTGCAATCTCGATTCAATGATGCGAATGGCAGTTCCATTGCGATTGCAAGAGACTTTTTCCGATCCCTGTGTCTCAAGGGTTTTTTTTGTCCCGATCCCCTTCCTGAGACGATGACATCCGCTCATTGTAATAATTAGGCCATAAAAGAATACTTTTGATTCTCAGAGACCACCGCATTGATTCTTTCGTTCACGTTGGTACATTTTATTGGAGTTTCAATATCACCGTTCGTTATGCCACGCAAATAAGAAACATAAACGCTTGAATTCGCAAATTCCTGAATCAGTTTCAAGCGGATCCAGTGCTAAGAAACGTGCATCTATATACTGGGCAATCGGTTTCAATTATGGTTTAACTTGTAAAATAAAATTCGAAGAAACAGCAGATACAGTACAAATGCCTTTTGTTAAAAAGTCTAAGAAAAAATTCCACAGTTTCCGAAAATACGAAGAACGAAATGAAGATGCCGTGCGTTTGAGTACACAAGTTTCAGAGTGAAAATGTTGCTATTTGGGATATATAATGTGCTATTTGGGATTTATTTCTAACTATAAGTATACATGCATTAAATGACGTTCTCATTCGGGGGAGGGGGGGGGGGGCAACGTTTATACGGTATTTTTACTCCTGCTTGAAATGTAATGTCGTGATGTCCCCCGCTTCGCATTTTAAAACCGGAAAAATAAAAAAAACAAGAGCAACGCGAAGCGTGGCATATGCCCCGAGCGGTGTCATAAATGGATAGGTTAGTCTCTCCGTGGTAAAAATTGAAAGTTATTCAGGAAGATGACTTTAAAAAAGAAAATTTCAGTGCAACCTATTAAATAAAACGATGGGATGGTACGTCTAATTTCAGAGACGAACGAGCAATAAACAAATCAGGTGATGACAGTAAACGGTACCCGATTACCAAAATAACACGTTAGAATACGAGTCAACGTAATTGTAAACACCTGTGTGACAATAATCCTTCATCGTGGCCTAGTTCGGTTGTAATACGTTATTTTTGTGTTCTGCTGCCCATTGTCATTTTAACAAGTAAGTTAACGAAATTGGTTCGTTACAATAAGCACCATAAGAGAACACGGTACTGAAATATGGGTTCATATTCACTCAACCCAGTTGATTTGGGCTGATTTTTAACCCATCTGATTTTGGAGTGTAGTCATACGTATTACTCCTATGCGTTTATCCAATAACGAAATGCGAGTGGATACAATTATTATTGTGAAATACAAATCAATCGAGAAAACAATATCAAATTCTCTGATTATCAGTTGGTCTGCTTCAGTAATGATACGATATGATCACAATTCGGTCTCCTCGACATGATAACGGATCACAATACACGTGATCTCTCCCAGAATCCTAATACAACAATCAGACATTTCGAACTATGGGTATGCTCTTCCAGTTAACCCTTTACCCAACGTAACGGCCAAAACCGGCCAGCGCTATTCTCAAAAATCGCCAATTAATTTTCAAAATATTTTCATCTTTTGTCTCAAAAACATAGGTTATGACCCCTCGTTGGAACGAGCTCGTCGAGCTCGTTCCAACGAGGGGTCATAACCTATGTTTTTGAGACAAAAAATGAAAAAAATTAGTTATTCAAGAATTTTTTTTGCAAGTGTCGTCTGCTTTTCATGTTAGGTAAAGGGTTAAAACATAGAATATACCCATAGTGGCTTGGTGTACCAAATGTTCACCACGAGTGGTTAACATTTGGTACACCAAGCTACTCTTTTTATATTTTATTTATACCATGATCGTAAGACTATTAAAGAGTCGCTATTATTTTTTCTCGGTTTTACTGAACAGCAACCGTACATACGTGCGAATTTGTTTTTGTTTACAAGAACATCGGTGGGCTGTACTTCCGCTGTCAATTTTATCACCGAAACGAAATAAAAAAGAAACAGGGCCTTTTTTCATTTTAATAACATAATAACATACTGTTTCCAGTTATGGATGCTTTATTAACATGAGACAATGCATGTTTGTTAATTTATGGTGTCTTATGGGGTAAACTCATTTTGAAACGTAATAAATAATTTCCACTTTCATTTCACTCTTCGCGAGGTGACGTGCGATAAATTTAGACAAGTTCGCATTCAGTTCGACGTCACCAGAGGCCAAAATTTTAACTATTGAAATCCCATTTCTGGCGTGTTCACCACGGTTGGTGTATAAAGCTAAAATTTATGTCACAGGCTTTTCATATTTTCTAGAATATGTAATCATGGCATAATTTTTTTTTAAATCAATACTTCAAACAATACATAACTTCTGAATATGATAACCAATGCCATTCAACAATTTCAGTATTTGATTTTAGGAATCAATTTTGTGATTTGATTTCCCTGTTTATTCATTTCCTAAATATTCGAAGTACAGTCGGCTTCACTTAATTTGCTTAATGGTTATCTGAATAATCCGGCTGATTACATATTGATGAAACACCCAACCTTTTACTGTACACTTGAACTAATTTGATATGTTAATTGCATGTCGATTAAGGAGAAAAATTAACACATTTTTTTTCTATATTCATATATTTAGCAAAACGCGCAGGCCTAGCATTCTTTTGGGAGTGCAGGAGTGCTGCACGCCTACTGCACGTCTAGAAAAAAAAAATGAGGAGGGCAATTTTTTGTACCCCTTGATTTTCTGGAATGCCAGACCTGTTTGGGACTGCCTTTAAAATCTATTATCATTTCGTCCCCTAAGTTCCAATGTGTTCTTTGTGTCTACTGGCACTGAGAACGCATGGCAACTCAGGGGGCGATTTGTCAATGTTGCATTGACTCGCAATAATTCATGACTCATCCTATGTCGCATGTCAATACATTTTGAGTGTAGAAGACAGTCATATAAGAATTAAATGCAACTTTTTGAATAATGAGAAGATATATGTGTGCCAATTGTTCCACTATGTAGCTGAATGTAGTACAGTTTTACAGTCACATTATTGATACCTTGAAGTGAATATAACCAAAATAACACACAAGTTTTTGCATTGAAAATTTCAGGTGTAATTGCACTCCTAAGCAATATGAGGAGGGCAATTGTTTTGCACTCCTTGATTTTCTAGATTGCCAGGCCTGAAACAGAGAGAATTTATCAAATTTTATTCAACTTAATAATAAGCGTTTAAATCGCATATCTCTCTGACAAAATTTGTTAGCAAATAACACGGCTTCTCCGGACCAGGTTTCAAAATCTAGGAAGTGTTTTTGCCTGTCATTAGTTATATTTGTTATGCCTCAAAGTTAGTTTGTCCAATCAAAACACTGGAATACCATCTAAGGATTCCGCCGTATCAGGTAACTCACCTGATTTTATCCGATATCATGTTAGTAGCAGTCATTACTATTTCTATCAAATTGACGTATTTCCACTCGCTTCGAATTTTCAAAATTTGAATTAAAACAAAGTAAGAGAATTTAAGCACCTAAAATATTACCAAGGTAACGTATTTATTGATTTAAAACAATAAATATTTAAAAACTGGAAGAAAAATATTGTTTGTAGTCCAAAAAGTTCTTTGTTGTTTTACAACTCCAGTCTATACCAACAATATATAGTCTATACTTTTTTATGCTGAAGCGAACGTTTTCTTTATAGACATTGGTATAGCGGGGGCTTGAACCCACGCCGAGAGAGTTTCTTCCTGCACAAAATAGACATATTACGACAAGGCTGGTATGAAATGATAATGTACTTGCCGGAAATTGACTGAAACATGAACGCTGTAAAAAGTTGAGGCGAGGGTTTCTCTCAATTCCGGTTTTGCGAGCGTGAAACCTTGTGTATAAATTATTAAGTAATATAGGGGTGTGGGTAGTTTTTCTCATCGAATGGCCGGAAAATGACCGTTACTCCATGGTAGGTTGGACATGTGAGAAATGTTTTGTTTGGATCATGACAGTGTTTGGTCTGGAGTCACCAAAATATATCTGCCCCTCTTACACAGATTGGGACTGCGCTGTATTATGTACCGAAATTAAGCCACTTTAAACCTTACTTCACGTAAAAGGAATGTATGGGACGACACTCAACAACAGTTTGTCGAGAGCATTTCTCAAGGCAAGTTTGTTGCAGGTCGACCAATCTTAATTTTTTTTTACACCTTGGTATGGTGGTGAGTTTAATTCCAATTATGAAATGAATACGTGATATTTAACCCTTTACCTAACGTAACGGCCAAAACCGGCCAGCGCTATTCTCAAAAATCGTCAATTAATTTTCATTATTTTTTTCATTTTTTGTCTCAAAAACATAGGTTATGACCCCTCATTAGAACGAGCTCGTCGAGCTCGTTCCAACGAGGGGTCATAACCTATGTTTTTGAGACAAAAAATGAAAAAAATTAGTTATTGAAGAATTATTTTTGCAAGTGTCGTCTGCTTTTCATGTTAGGTAAGGGGTTAAAGCACACGATACCCGATGCAATACACACGTTGAGACGTGCGCTGGGTACACCACGCGTTGAATCCAGCCTTCGTGTCAGAACATCATGTAAGAACACACCTGATGGGTCTGACTGACGTTATGGTGTGAATGAAATCCTTCGGCACAAAGCGGTGTCAAAAAGAATGTAAACAGACCGCCGAACTATCAGTATCATTCACTTAATGCAAGTTGAATCGTGGTATATATACAGTATCATGACCATGTGCTCTGTAATTTCTATCAGATTCGAGGTCGTGTTTATAATCTGATCGCGATGTACAAGGTTAGTGCTTTAATTTGAGTGACCTCAACGGCTCTCCTATTTTTAGCTTTCAAGAGCGTATGACCGAAATGAAGATAGATTGATAGATTACAGTATTATGGAGCGACATCGAATGTAATTTCAACAAGAAACAGAGAGAGAGAGAGAGAGAGAGAGGGGGGGGGGGGCGGGGAGAGAGAGAGAGAGAGAGAGAGAAAGATATTTCAACGGCGCGAATTTGTTGTGTTGAATTTACCGGTCTCAGTCGCACAAGTCACTTCTGAAATTGTCTCATACCATTTAACCCTTTACCCAACGAATCGCCCGCATCCGCCCGTGTAATATGCAGATTCAGCAGCTGAAAAAAAATTATTTTTCGAAAAATTTCAACAAAACCATATCATGTGACACCTCGTTGGAACGTGCTCGTCGAGCTCGTTCCAACGAGGGGTGACATGATATGGTTTTGTTGAATTTTTTTGAAAATTTTCAAAAAATTATTTTTAAAATAATAAATTTTGATATCGTCTGCGTTGGGTAAAGAATAAAGCGTTCAAACTGTAAGGAGAGTAGTATTGTGTGACCTCAACTACTCTCCAATTTTCATTTTTCAGACGGGTATGGCCGAATGAAAGATATTTTATAGCAGAGAATGTAATTTCAACATGACAAAGTACCTATTTTGCGATTATTCAAAACAGAATAAATATGGATATTGAAACTTTTTCCGAACTATGCGATGAACTCTATCGTGGAGATTCTTTACGAGTTGAACCTACATAAGACACCAGGGAACCAGGGTGCCATAATTTTTTGAAAAATATTATTTATACGAACTTGCTGATTCGGTGTTTTAAAGAATTACGAGTCACATTTTTTTAAAATGCAACTCTTGGGACACTTTTTTTACCAGCTCAAGGCAGTATTGATTCAGTTATGGATTGAGGGGTGGTTTGCACTACTCAGGGCTCTCGATGTATCTTTGTTCTTTTAGTTTAGTACCAAGTCAGAAATGAACAAGGACAAAACATTTTTAAATGATTTTTTTTTTTACATTAATTGAGACATACCTAGCAACGACAAGCACACATGATGAGGAGATCGCATCATGCGATAAATGCATGATATGGTATCACTGAGCTAAATATTTTAATTAGAGTTACCCGCTCGGAAATGAAGTAATCTCTAAAAATTAACTTGGGAAAATATATTGTTTCAATAAACATTTGAAACATTCTATTGACATCTTACATTACTGTCGAATATTGCAGATAAAAAGAGGGCGATTTGATGATCTTTGGACCTAAAAAATACAATTTATACTTTTGGTGTGTTTTTATTGGGAATTCACTGAAAAATATGTGCACGTGACCGGTACTTCCTTTCCTGTCAGTTTATTTTTTCTTCTCTTATTTGTTGCATGCACCCCCCCCCCCCCCCCCCCCCCCCCCCCCCCGTTTTCTGGTCAGAAAAAGCTGTCTGAAGGGCGATTGTTTGCAAAGATATTTGAATGCCAAACTTAAAGTGATCCGATCATATTTTTTTCGCCTGAACGTTATAATGATCGCCTATGGGAAAATATTTAGATCCATGTTACCATGTACTTAGCTGAGTAAAATTTATTTTGTCATCACGTTTTCTCCCTTTTTTATCCAAATGAGAGTTTCTCGAGACAAGGACCCCGTGGCCACGACGATAATTGGAAGACCTCCGGATGGTACTGTCAGCAAATCACGACAGAAAGTTATGGAAGTCTGTCAGTTGACGACGATAAAATATAGGTATGATTACAAAGGAGTGTGTCGAGAGATTTTCGCGACCAATTCGCATCAGATCGATGGCTTACATTTACAAGACAAAGGTTAATATAGCCTCCTCCTGATATGGCGTCCCCCGAGTGGAACAGTGCAGATGGTACCTTCTTCCACTCAAGGTACAATAAGTGGTTGTTGTTTCATAGATGTGCGCCGGATTTTACCCTTACGTAACATAACAACATAACCGGTCAGCGCTGTTCACAAAAATCACCATTCAAATTTTCAATTTTTTTTTTTTACAAATTTTTGCATTTGAAAGGAGCTTTTCGAGATAGTTTCAATGAGGGGGACCATGAGCGCTGTTTGAGAGGCGAGTGTCGTCCCCTATTCCTATTCCTGTTAGATGAAGGGTATATAAGATTTACAGAAGCATTTCAGTAGTTTCACTTTATTTACACATGTGGAGAAGTGACTTGAACTGATATATCCAGCAGGTGTCACTTCGTCTAAGGTTATGGCTATTCCATGAAATATCAGAACCGTTTCAGGTATTCATCTTCCTGACTGTTTCGCTAAAACCGGACGTCCATTGGCAGAAACACTTAAAGCATTTATGGAAACTCCGATCAGTGAAAACTCCGAGCCGTGGGTATTTGAGTGGACATCCCACACCCACTGGCCATTCGAATTATCCCAACATTTAGTGGATAGTTAGTGGGTCATCATTATGCTTTAAAATCCAATTAGTCAAGAACTGTTCAGGTAAAAGGCTGATAACCAAATTACAAATATCACACATACTTTTTCCATTGGCTGTGTCATCTCCAGACATTATAGTTTGAAAAAATTTCTTCAAGGACACCTTGACTGGTTGAGGGCTAAATTGATTTTGGTGGTCTGAATTTGTTAATCAAATTTGTTTTATTACAAATTATTGGAGAGTTCCCACAGGCAGACGCCATTAATTTGTAATAGAACAAATGTATATAAACAAAATATTATTTGCATTTGATTGAATATGAAACATGAGCGAGGAAAACAGGCTTTTGTTCTGGTGCTTTCAGTTTTTTAAAAGCCCCCGACAGTGGCTTCTTGCGCACAACCAGTTAAGAATCAATATCAATATCATTTTTTTCTTTACGGGGTTCATACAGGTCTTGTAGTATGTTTGCCCATAGCTTTTCCATAGCCTGCACAACAAATTTTCCGTAGCCCTATGCCCATTAACCCCTAGAACATCAGATATATTTTTACAATAATTATTGACAAGTATTCATGCACATACCTGTAGATAACTTGATGTTTCTACATCATTGTTGGCTGCCTGTAAAAACGCAACCAACAATGAAATAAAAGCATTGCGAAGATAAATGCTATATACCGGATGAGTTTCCAAGGAACAATACACTTGGGGGGAGGGATGTTTTCAAAGTAATATAAACGGGTAGATTGTGGCTGTATGAGGGCGTAAGGGTTAAACTACAATATGCAGAGGGGAAAAATGGGTGGAGATTACTTTCAGTGGGATAACTAACCGGGAGGGGGGCACCCGTCCCAGGACGCCCCCCACCCCCCCTCCCGCACGCGCGACGGAAAATTTTAATGAAATGAATAGCAAGGGAGATAATCAAAGCTTGAATTTCCAGCTGGGCAGAATTGTGGAATGCCAAATGTAAAAGGTTGGGATGAGAATCCTGGAAGGAAATCTGCAAATTCATGGATCACCGGGTAGAATAATAATAATAATAATAATAAATGTAGTTTAAAGCCGAAAATTCTCATAGAGCTCTTGGGCTTGACACACAAAAAACACTTTATATAGATATCACTCTGCATTTCTTATTTCTCTGACAGTCTCCAAGCGGATGAATCACAATCAGCGGTCTTCATCGTAAGTTATACCCGCTGTAACAAATGTGATTTGAGAGCTGATCGGAAAGATGGGAGACTCTGGGATGCTTTCAGCCCACTCGGAAGCAGGTTCCAAAGGAATGGAGCAGCCACCGAAAAGGCCCGATCGCTAGCTGTTGCGAGGTCACCTGGTACATGGACAAGATTGTGTGGCGTTTTCGAACGTAGTGACCTACCGGGTTCGTAACGAGAAACCAAAGTGGACAGATATGGTGGGGCCTCGCCATTTAAGCATGGCGAGGCCCCACCGTATCTGTCCGGTGGTCAATAAAATAAGCTGATTAGCTTGTTGAGCACACAACTTTCTATAAGTGTTGCAGTTACGGTTTCAGGTACATGCCCACATGCTGTGTCACATTGAACTAATTGGTAGGATGACTGCTCAAAAATTCGCATTACGGTTAATAACAACATAGAATTCTACAACCAGTCATTTGTATAGAAGTGAATCCTCCCAGAACTTGCATGCTATGTCATTATTTGTAGTACAATGATCCGGGACGAACAGAAGACGAACATAAAATCCTGAATATGCATTGCCTTGGGAGCGCGGTGGCTCAGTGGTAGACTGTTGGACTAATATGCTAGAGGTTCCGAGTTCGATCCCCGTCCGGGACCACCCGCGTTGTGTCCTTGGGCAAGGCACTTTATCCCGGTTGCCTACATGAAGAACGATGGCGCCGTGTACTAAGGCGTACTGCACGTTGATGATGCACATGTCTTCAACCTCTGTAACCCTGCTTGAGCGGAGCTGAACAGAGTTAGAATGTTGAGGAGCTGACAGATGCTCGGTGGTTCTCTCCGGGTACTCCGGCTTCCTCCACCTGTAAAACTGTCATGGTCACGACTAGCCATTGTGCATAAGTGTGTGACCTTAAACACCAACAGATAAATATATAGATCCATAGCCCTTCCAGAACACCTTTAAAAACCCAGATTTACCATAACTTTCCAGACCCTGGAAAATGAAACGGCGCTTTTCCATAACCTTCTAGGAGTTTCCACACTCTGTATGGCAGCTGTCTTTATTACCTCCAGTGTGTGTGGAGGCGGCTAAAATAACATTGCCAAAGGAAGGAGGGTTCACAAATACCACCAGAGAGACGCCCAAGGGGTATCGGCCCCAACAACACGCTCCACGAAGAGAGTGTTAGACCTATTAGTGGTCAAGGCTCCCCTGAGCTCTCCCACTGGCATTACTCGAAGACAGCCATGGGATAGTGGTACGCTGTCTTTTTCAACAGACCTACCGGACAAGTGTTGGGTAGGATTCCAGGATCCAATCCTATAAAACGTTTACAACTGTATTTTTCAGAATTTACCTGCATAGATAAATGGCCACAATGAATAAATTCCAATTACCGGGTATTTTTTAATGCCAATAATTCATTGCAAACAATTATTAATCATTAAGAATTGAAAATTCAATGCTGTAAAGTAAAATTGTATTAAAGGATACGAACAAGCCAGAAAATAAGCAGACTGCCATCTGCAAAATGAGGTCCCCAGAGGGTGAATTAAGTGATGCTGCCCTGCACAGCAGGGTAGCATCACTAAATTTACCCTCTGTGAACCTCAATCTGAATCAGGATCTCAAGCCTAAACAGAAAGAGGTACCCAGAGGATAAATTGGCCCACTGTACGGGATAGCATCATCAAATTCTCCCTCTGGGGACCTCATTCTGCAAATGTCAGGCTGTTTATTTTCAGGCCTGGATACGAACCTTGTTGCATGGTCGGACGTCAAATAGTGATACGTCACTCCCACTTGGAGCAAGAGGGTGTAGTATCTTATTCAATGAGACCACGCAAGTGACGGTGTTAGATACGAACCCACAATCGTTAGATCGTGGGTGCGACGCGGAGGGGGTCACTGTGCCATTAAGAATAGAGAAATGTTCTATATTTATTCTACAACAAATTTATTCTCGCTGTGTAAATGACATTTATGGGGACAGATTACATAACAGACTATATAACATGAGGATTATTTTAAGCTATAAATTAAACATGGAGTGCAGTACATGACATTTATTTCTTTATTAAGGTTTAACGACACTTTAGCAGCCAAGGTCATATCGTGTCGGTGACAGTTTTACGGGTGGAGGAAGCTGGCGTACCCGGAGAGAACGACCGAGCAAAGACGAGCAGCTGCCAGCTCCCCAACATCTTAACTCCGCACTGCAGCACAGACAGGATTAGATTGGTTGAAGACATGCGCACCATCGAAGTGCAGTACGTCTTGGTGCACGGCGTCATCGTGCCACCATGTGGACAATCGGGGTTAAGTGTCTTGCCTAAGGACACAACGCGGTCCGAGTCCGAATCGATCAGTACATAACATAACGGATCAAAATGTTAAATGAATGTTGATACTCAATCCCAAGTACATTATCATTTATGAACTGAAACCAGAAGCGGCGGAACCAGGAAAGGGTGGCGGGGGCACAGGGGACACATGCCCCTCCACCTTTTTTTTTACAAAGACCTGCAGCGCGGTTACACAATGAGTTAAATGGGAGCAACCAAATGTGTCAATATACAAACATTCCTATAATATATTATATGTAAATCCAAACAACATTTGGCCAAAGAATTCCACCTTCTGTCGCTTCGGTCCGTTTCTTCTACTTCAACCATCTTACAACCCGAAGGCTGGCCTCCGGGTTGGAAGATGATTGAAGTAGAAGAAACGGACAGGACAGTGACCACACTGCGGCATGCTCATCTAAACGAGAGACTATAGTGTGTCACGGTGTTTTTATCGATATACGATTGTAACTTTAGAATCTGTGCCCCTCCACTTCGAGCTTCCGCCGCCTCTGACTGAAACTATCAGACAACCCTGGCTTGTATCGTCCTGAAAATCGACTTTCGATAAAGTTACCTCGCTTGAAATTATTAGACGCGCGGGGATTGTCCAATTAAGAAGCAAGTAATTGTTCAGGAAACACTTATGAACTATGTCAAGAGTTGAAAATAAAGCCAAGATTCCTTCTGTTATTTTAAATACATGAAAACAGCAGACAGCCCGAGGAGCTGTCTGTTATTGCGTTTATTAAAAGTAACAAAACGAAACTTGGCTTTTTATGGCAAGCTAACAGATAATCCGTCGTTAAGAATATCTATCACAGCATTATACTTCCCAATACAAAGTGTCTACGTTACTTTGTCTCTTTGTTTTGTGAATGTGTTTTTAAAGTAATTTGCAAGTTTTTATTCTTCTCAGGAAAAAATTTATCAAATCTCACCTTTTAAACTTTTAAATTAATGTAAAGGGCAGTGTCTTTATTATATATCAAGATGCGGACACTGTTGATATAATGAAAAGAAAAAAAAAACGTTACAGAATATAAAAAATGGTGAAAAGACCGTTTTCTTAGTTTTAAATGGGTTTCAATAGACTTGAACAGAATATAACAACCAAAAGTTGAAACAGATTTGGACAAAAAACGTAAAAAGCCAGCTTTTGTATTTTTACACCACACTGCAGAAAAATGCCTGAAGTTTGTAAAATGATGCGCACATCAGTGATACGAATTCGATAACATTTCGAAATTTCAAGACTTATATGAAATTTGCATAGCCTCAGTGTTAAATTTACTAGCAGCTTTAGGAAATTAAGGGAAGCTAACTTTCCTGTAAATCACTGCAAATAACGAAAATTGTCAGCCATGCTGTTATTGTTATGCTCATCTGTAAATAAAGACTTTCTCGATTCACAAATCGCTTTGTTCATTTCCAGGTATATACAGTAAATAATATCATTTATTATATACTTTATAAATAACAGCATTTCTATTGGCTGGATCTTAATACACGTGACTGGTACTCAAAAATTCTTGTACATCGGTTTTCCAGTGAATATCAACTTTCTAAATATAGCTTTTGGAAAACCCCTCTATAGTTCTTTTTCAATCGACGTAATCTCTACAACATTGTTTATTGTTATGTAATTCTGCAGATGATAACTATTTTATTGTTCAATAAAAGTATTTCTGATTGATATAATTAGTGTTCAACCGATGATCGGAATCGGCCACCCCAATCGGCGATTGTCGGCAATTGTATGACAACAGCAACCTCTCGCGGAATATCGGTTCAACCGATTGTTGCCAAGCATTTTGTGTGATGATTCTAGCCACATTTTATTATCTTCTGCAATTGTTCAATTGTTAATGTAAAATGATACCAATCAATAAAGTTGAGAAACAACCACAATGTGTATTCTTAATTTCTCAAGACGCTCCTTTACGGGATATACAAGTTAAACGACATGTAAAGCTTACAACTGAGCGTACTTGCGGCAATCGCCAGCTCATATCAGAAAAAAGTGAAGGTTGTACTCCATTGACTCAGGCCGCAGTAAAATGACCAACCACACGCACTTTGGCGGTACACGTGAATCTGAGAGCCACGAATACCGCCCAAGTGTGCGCGTCTGGTCATTTTACTGAGACATGAGTCAATGACGTTTGACATTGTGAAATACATTCTATTTGACGTAGTTCTTTCAAGCCTCGACTCGTCTAGTAGTGCACAGTATTACAATCGGAATCGGCCGAGTATGAGCTCAGATAACCGGTAATCGGTCAGCAGCCATGTTTGGTAATCGTTTGAGCACAAGATATAATTGGAGTTTTAATTGATAAATAGATGACTGGCGTTTTGTTTTTTTTTTTTTTTTGTTTTTTTTTTTTTGTTTTTTTTTTTGGGGGGGGGGGGGTTGAGGATGGTGTATATAATAAAACAGTTATGGACTTTTGTTGTGGTAAATATGATGTGATATTAACCTAAAAAACTTATATTAACCTCGGCTTACGCCACGTTCAATATAAGTGTTTTAGGTTCACATCACATCATTTTCACCACCACAAAAGTTCATAATTGTATAATGTTTTCCGTCTTTCCCAGTTACGGCCTGACAAAATATGGCAACTGAGAACCGAAAAAATCCAATCGCCAACTGTAAAGAGAGATGTGTGGGGACCAAAACATTTCCGACAGAATTTATCAATGTAGCAACATTTCCGACAGAATGTAGCAATGTGGCTCACCGCCGCGTTTCACGTATGGCACGCGTCATACAATGCATCTCTATTCCTGATCGAACTTTGCCCTTTCAATTTTTACGAAAAACTGGAGGTCGATAAGGTGTAGCATCCTTGACTAGCTGACGAGTGCAAAAAGTTTTACGTGCAGAAAACATTGGAAGTGAACGAGCAGACGATATAAAGGGCAACAGAAAATTCGAAGCGAGGCTGGGTAATAATTTAATCCAACAGCTTGACAGAGCTGTTGGATTGTATTATTACTGAACCTCCCAACAAACCAGGATGGTTTCGACCATTTCGCCGTTTACAGTGTTGACTAAAATGATACCTTCAAGGTCGCTGGTGTTGAAAGGGTTAAGATAAAGCTACAGTCCCATATAGGCTAGTCCCGGATCTATAGCCCAGGATTATCCCGGATTGCCGTAACTGTGGTCCGGGATGATCCGGCGATACTTTTCCGCCCCGGATGCGTATTGTTGCCCACAATGCGTTATAAAAACCCAACAAGCCGGTGTCGATACGGACCACCCCGGACAGTCCAGGGCCATCCAGGAGGAGTCACGGATCGACCCGGCAGAGTTAGGGATGAATAGGGATCACTACGGACAGGACCCGGATCATCCCGGACTCCACCGTGTTGGCAACGGGGTTGTCCTGGACGGTCCGTAACTTGAACGGGATGATCCGGCGTGATCCTGCATGACATTTATTGTCCCGGACTACCTCGTTTCGATACGGTTCACGCCGGCTCATCCCGTTCAAGTTACGGATCGTCCAGGACGACCCCGTTGCCAACGCGGCGGAGTCCAGGATGATTCAGGATGGTCAAGGACCACCACGGATTAAATCTTCGTCCCGGATCGTCCCGGAGGTTTTTGACAGTCAAAAATATCCGGGACGACATGCCGGATACCCAAGGACCACCCCGGATGGCCAAGGACGACCCCGGACTATCCAGGACCACTACGGCGTCGTCAAGGATCAGGCCCCGGATCATCCCGGACTGGTCCGGGGTGATCCGGGGCCTATATGGGACTGTACCTTAAGCAGAACATCAAGCGAGTAGAAAAAATTCGATAATAACTCTGAAGCCCTATTTGCTCTCTGCACACTGATATCGAAATATCAAAATGTCAACTAGCATTGTTCTTATAGAGCAACTAGAAATTTAACCGACTCACTCTTGTAAGTCTTGTTTGACAAAGCTTAATGAACTCATTTTAACCCTTTACCCAACCTGAAAAGCAGACGACACTTGCAAAAATAATTCTTGAATAACTAATTTTTTTCATTTTTTGTCTCAAAAACATAGGTTATGGCCCCTCGTTGGAACGAGCTCGTCGAGCTCGTTCCAACGAGGGGTCATAACCTATGTTTTTGAGACAAAAAATGAAAAAAATAATGAAAATTAATTGGCGATTTTGGAGAATAGCGCTGGCCGGTTTTGGCCGTTACGTTAGGTAAAGGGTTAAACTGCGCAAACTTTTTGGCCGAGGACAGAGGTCAGGACCAGAGATAGCAATGGGTTGCTAAGACTAGATATACTGTTAAGTTGAGACTAACCAGGAATAGGACGGGATAGGTTACCAACTGGAAGTAGAGTGGCAAAAGTTGTCGGAAACGAGAATCCTTGGATTATGGGGGGGGGGACCCTTCAGGCCCCACAGCGACTACGTGTTCCCATACAAAACAAGATGACAACTGGCAGCCTCCTATAAACAAACTGGACGGTGAAACATGCGTCACCTTAACAATACTATAGGCACTTTCCACTAAATTATAATAAAACACATCCATGTTCTCGTCAAAACATTGTTACAAGACAAACCTATACGAAGCAATTGTACCTACCAAAATGAAAGTGTCAATGACACTGTAGCTTAACTTGTGTGTTGTGTTTGATGAAAAGGATAATGTTCAATGTTTATGAAAGGATTATGAAATAAGACAAGAATTGTGATAATTGGGAATATGTTCATTTCTGTTCCCTGTTTGCTATGTTTTTGATAAAAATAAGATGAGGTGTACACTGTACTAAAGAGCTAAGAGGTGGGTTAATATGACCTCACAATTAATGTATGAGGCCCTCACAGTTAACGTATATCAACGAAAGTTACCAAGTAACAGTGAAAATATTACAATGCGAGTCATCCTATCAAGTTACATTGAAATCCCTTCATAAATATGGCCTGTAGGCTGTGCTAAAGGTTTTCGGGCTTCGGGCCCCTGTAGCCGTCAGTTTCCCAATTGCGTCCAAAGGGGACATTCTCATCTAGACATTGTATGAAGTCAACCTACCAAGTTATAATGAATTCCCTTCATACATATGACCTGTAGACTGTGCTAAAGGTTTTTGGGCTTTGGGCTCGGGCAACCATCATGGTTGAATGATCGCAACCACAAGGGGATATTCTCATCAGGGCATCATCTGGAGTGACCCTACGAAGTTACAATGAAATCCCTTCATAAATATGACCTGTAAACTGTGCTCAAGGTTTTCGGGCTTCAGCCCCTAAAGCCGTCACAGTTGACCAATCACGACCAAACGGGGATGTCATCATCTAGGCATTATATGGAGTCAAACTAACAGGTTACAATGAAATCCTTCCATAAATATGACCTATAGACGATGCTAAAGGTTTTGGAGTTTTGGGCCCGGCAGCCATCAAGGCTGAATGATCGCGACATTATTTGGAGTCATCCTACCAAGGTACAATGAAATCCATTCATAAATATCACCTGTAGACTGTGCTAAAGGTTTTCGGGCTTCAGGCCCTTGTAGCCGTCACAGTTGCCTAATGGTGTCCAAAAGGGGCTGTTCTCATCTAGACATTATATTAAGTCAACCTACCAAGTTGCAATGAAATCCCTTCATTAATATGACCTGAAGACTGTGCTAAAGGTTTTTGGGCTCGGGCTGCCATAATGATTGAATGATCGCAACCAAAAGGGGACACTCTCCTCTGGGCATCATCTGGAGTGATCCTACGAAGTTACACTGAAATCCCATGACCTGTAGACTGTGCTCAAGATTTTCGGGCTTCGGGCAACTGTAAGCATCACAATTGACCAATCACGACCAAAAGGGGATGTCATCATCTAGGCATTATATGGAGTCAACCTAACAAGTTACAATGAAATTATTCCATAAATACGACCTGTAGACTATGCTAAAGGCCTTTGGGCTCGGGCAGCCATAAAGGCTGAATGATCGCAACCAAAAGGGGATGTTCTCATCTAGACATTATTTGGAGTAATCCTACCAAGCTACAATGAAATGCCTTTATAATTATGACCTTTAGGCTGCTCTAGTTTTTCGGGCTTCGGGCCCCTGTAGCCGTCACAGTTGCCCAATCGTGTCCAAAAGGGGACGTTCTCATCTAGACATTATATGAAGTCAACCGACCAAGTTACAATGAAATCCCTTCATAAATATGACCTGTAGACTGTGCTAAAGGTTTTCGGGCTTCGGGCTCGAGCAACCATCATGGTTGAATGATCGCAACCAAAGGGGGCCATCTCATCTGGGCATCATCTGGAGTGATCCTACGAAGTTACAATGAAATCCTTTCATAAACATAACCTGTAGACTGTGCTCAAGGTTTTCGAGCTTCGGGCACCTGTAGCCATCACAGTTGACCAATCACGACCAAACAGGGATGTCATCATCTAGGCATTATATGGAGTCAACCTAACAGGTTACAATGAAATCCTTCCATAAATATGACCTTTTGCTTATGCTAAAGGCTTTTGGGCTCGGGCACCCATCAAGGCTGAATGATCGCGATCGAAATGGGACGTTCTCATCTAGACATTATTTGGAGTCATCCTACCAAGTTACACTGAAATCCCTTCATAAATATGACCTGTAGACTGTGCTAAAGGTTTTCGGGCTTCGGTCTCCTGTAGCCGGCACAGTTGCCCAATCACGCCCAAAAGGGTACTTTCTCATCTAGACATTATATGAAGTCAACCCACCAGGTTACAATGAAATTCCTCACTAAATATGACCTGTAGACTGTGCTAAAGGTTTTCGGGTTTTGGGCTCGGACAGTCGTCACGGTTGGCAGATTACGTCCAAATGGGGAAATTCTCATCTAGACATCATAAGGAGTCATCCTACCAAGTTACAATGAAATCCCTCCATATTAAACATGACCTGCAGACTGTGCTAAAGTTTTTGGGTTTCGGGCTTGGGCAGCCATCACGGTTGACAGATCATGCCCAAAAGGGGACGTTCTCATCTAGGCATTACACAGAGGCATCCTACCATGTTACAATGAAATCCCTTCATAAGTACGACCTGTAGACTGTGCTAATGGTTTTCGGGTTTTGGGCTCGGGCAGCCATACCGGTTGACTGATCGCGACCAAAAGGGGACGTTCTCATCTAGACATGACCCCAAACCTGCATATGAAATTTCGTGACGATCAGACAAGAACTGCGGGGTGTAGCCCGTGCTAAAGGAAAATGTGAACAGACTCACAGACTCGCAGATTCACAGACTCACTGATTCACAGACTAACAGACTTCCGCACGCGTGATGGCAATAGCTTATCTTGACTTTGTCAAGTTAAGCTAATTAATATAGTTGTCAAGTAATGTCCGTCTAAACAGACTGACAAATTATAGACTGAATTGTGTGTGTTAAAATCGTTAAAATATTATTATCCATCATGCGACGAACTTGCAAATATTTGCTGAAAGCTAATCTTCTATGCTCAATAAATATTGAGATGCTCTAAAAAGTATGAATGGAGGCTGAAAACACTGGTTGTTGTGAAGTGTTTTGGGGTGTTTAACAATAAATTTTATTTGGAATGTCAAACGGTGACTTACAAAATCTGGTTTCATCGACAATTATAATTTTACTACAATAACCCTTTGAATAACGAATCTTTGCATCGGCTGAAAAAAAATTAATTTTCAAAAAACGTCAACAAAAAAACATATCGTGCAACCCCTCACTGGAACGAGCTCGTCCCAATCAGGGGCCTCATTAAATGGTTTTGTTGATTTTTTTCGAAAATGTAATAAATAATATTTAAAATAATAAATTTTGACATCCTGTGCGTTGGTGAAGGATTAGGCGTGATTCACGATGAGACCAATACAGCTATAAAAATACTCTTAGAAATAAGTTTAGATTCGATTTACATGTGCTGCAACAGATTTCGTAATCCGGACACTTTAGCAGTTAACTCTCGTCACACTGAAGTCAAAATACCGAAATTGTAGGAAGCAAATTTTTCCCACAATGCTACTAAAAGTTTAACAAATTTAATCTGTATTTACACAACTCTGTCAAAAAAGTCTGAATTCTTTAAATTCCCAGTTGAATTATGGGAAGAATATGATTGTTGAAACTTAGATACTTCTACATCGGAGGGGTGGGGTAGAAGTCGCAGAGGAAATGAGATGTACTGAACAATTTGTTTCGCGCTTTGAAAGCAGTGACACAGCATCACACGTGGACCAACGGATTCCCTCTTGTGGCAGAAATAGCAATAATGCACACGGAACACTTACAGAAAATGCAACTATGTTCATCTCTAGAGACTGTACTGCCACCTCGAGATGCAAATTAACGAAGTACGATAAAGGCTTCATGCCAACAAAATTCTGGGCGACTGATTTTCAGATTTGATAACTGAGAGTCGTCTGATTGTTGTCCGACATGTCTAATTTATCTGACAGGTGACACAGGCTCTCGACACAAGCTGAGAATTGGAAAAAACAGGCCAGGAAATAACCCGCGAACTACCGTTAAGGTTAGGTGTGGACTACGTCAAGTGTAACATACACGAACGAACTACAGGTGACGACAAAGTAACACAACATAATTTTATTAAACTGCGAATCTCGCATCTTTTACCACAAAGACTTGGCAATCTTCAGGACTATCTCGATCCAAAGGTTGGGTACTGCATCCACATATAAATACAATGGCATGTTGTTTCCATCTTTAAAAAAACATCCGCCAAAATAAATAGCAACAACTAACGCGCAATCTCGCTTCGGCGAGATTGTGCGTTAATTGTTGATATTTATAAAGGCGGGAAACCCGTTAAGACGAAAAAACCATTGACTGGCGTAGTTAAAACACAGAAGACGGACAAGCATCACAGCACCCTTTTTCCTACGGGTCACCGCCATCCATAACCCGTCAACGTGTTAATCTAGGTTCTCACTTTCACGGTTCGGGGTGCCGGAAGCCCACGGTTTTAATCCCTGGTAAATCGGTACCGGGCCCGTAGACGTGACCGTTGTGTTCCGGGATAAACCCTCGCGCTTCCGCCGCCTTGTTTTTCTGTGGCGCGATTGTCAAAATGTTTGAAAATTTCATTTTTTCCGTCACCAACCGTAAGTGACCGTAGAAAACCGTAGACACCTTTACACAACCGTAGCATATCCATAGCCGATCTGACGTTAACCGTGGGCAGAAAAGGGGTCCCGAGTGGCCACGTAAAATGCCGGAGAGACCCCGGATATGCTACGCTTGTGTCTCGGTGTCAACGGTTATATTACCATAACATGTCCGTGACATAACGGTAGAGACCGTAGAAGAACCGTTGCAGAACCATAGCGTATCCATAACACCGTAGCATGACCGTAAATAACCGGGACAAACCTAGGACAACCGTGGCTTGTCCGTAGCGCTTCCGGTGGTGCCGTAGCATAATCGTAGAAAAATCAGCACATAACCGTAATAATCCTTGGCGAAGCTTTGGTACTTCCTTAGCACAACCTTAGTACATCCTTAGCGTTTCCTTAGATCTTCAGTAGGCGTCGTAGCCACACCCTAGTGCCACCGTAGAAATTGTCTACCGTGGCCAAAACCCGCCGGTTTTACCACGGTTCAAAACCGTAGCATTCCGGGGCTCAAACCGTGAAAGTGAGAACCCCGCATTATAATATAAGCCGAAGCGAGATTGCGCGTTAGTTGTTGATATTTATACAGGCGGAAATCCCGTTAAGACTTAACACAAATCATGACTGACGTAGTTCAAACACAGAAGATGGAGAAGCATCACAACACCTTTTCTCTTCGGGTTACCACCATCCTATATATCGTAACCTGCCAACATGTTATAATATAAGCCCTTTATTTTCAGGCGTTAAAAATGATATTTGATAACTATTTCCTGATTTTTAATCTTTGACCCCTAAATAGATATATAAATATATAACTTTCAAAACAACCCAACTGACCTTCTTTCTATTCGTCTCAAATTTGAACCAATTCCTGAATACCCGGACACGATAGGTGACAGAGGAGACAATAGCCTTACACGGATGGATGTATCACTTAACCGTTGAGCGTTCTTTGGTTATTCATAATTAATGAGAATTTCGGAGAAAACCACGAAAAAATAAGACGTCGGACAAAGCGACGAACAAATAACACGGTCATAACCTAACCAGTCCTTCCAATGGCAATTATTTATTCATTTTTGATGTTTATGGTCACTTATTTCTGCACAATGGCTAATCGTGACCGCAACATGGATATTAACCCTTTACCCAACGCCGCCGATAACAAAATTTATTATTTTAAATATCATGTTTTTAAATTTTTCAAAAAATTTCAACAAAACCATATCACGTGGCCCCTCGTTGGAACGAGCTCGACGAGCTCGTTCCAACGATGGACCACATGATATGGTTTTGTTGAATTTTTTTGAAAAATAATATTTTTTCAACTGCTGAATTTGCATATTACGCGGGCGGATGTGGGCGATTCGTTGGGTAAAGGGTTAAGTCACGTTCAGCCAATCGTTTATATCCACGTTGTCCATTTTAGAGGACATCCACTCCACGCATCGGTTACAGGACCTATTTTACCAGTAAAACATAGCTTGTTTACCACAGTAAACAAGCACTGTATCACAACCCGTGGTTCCCATTGGGACGTTGGCTATAATCTATTATTTGTGTCGAGAAAGTTGCTAGCCAATTGAAGGACGGGTGCTATTGTTGTGGATGGAAGTTCCAGTCGTGATGTGGCAGTTCACAGATTGACTCCGAGGAAATATAAAAAATGACCTGGGGCCAATACAATAACACTTTTACAATTGTATTTTCTAGTTACGACTTTAAATGGGTTAAATGAACCATTAGCATTTTCAAAAATCTGGCAATTTTCCTTATCTTTTTAAAATACTAATGATTTACTTTAGTCATTATATTAATAAGTAGAAAATACAATTCTAGAAGATACAGTTGTAAATGTTTTACAGTATTGGCTCCTTTTGTCACCAAGGTTGAACTGAATTTGATTCTCCTTTGAAAAGCGGTATTGAAGATCGCAACGGGGCAAGTTTGTAATCGTTTCGGTACAGGTTAATCCGTTACTGGAAGGGTCCCTGACACGGGATCTCTGAGAAGCTCTCGTGGCGAACTTCCCAACAATCAAAGTAAGGTTGTTTATCGTCAATGAAGAGAAACGGGGGAGAAAGAGAACCTTTCAATCAATTTGCACATCCTTCACCTTTTATCCTTTTTGGCGATTCATTTTTCAGCTGTATGTTTTGATAGTGAATTCACTGGGGCAGGTAAAACTGACCTATTGGAGGGCCAGTTTTATGCTTAATGGGTTTTGTGGATGTTAGGCTTGATTTTGCCTGTGCTAAGTCTAGTAATTTCTAAATTTCTTTTTCCATTTTTAATTTCTCTTTATATTTGTGTAAGCGATGGATAAATAAAAACACGTTTTGTACAGATTTCCCTCTTGAATTCCTTGTCAATATTTTTGAGACGAAGGGCTACTGAGAATCAGCTTGTGTCTTTGTTGCTAGTCAGCGATTACGAAATGACGAAAAACGATTTCGTTTTTGATGTACAAAGAAAACGTTGGTGTTACTGGGAGCATACCAGTGTTCACTTGGGCAGGAGATGCTCGGTCTCTGTTAAAACCAAGAGGGGTATCATCAAACATTGTAGATTTTAGGTACATGTATAAAAGCAACATACTCCGCTATTTTTTGCGAAAGATTATAAAGGGGATACAAACTTTGAAGTCGAACTGGAATACGCTTTTAATTCTTAACCCGCTGATTATTTTTAAAATATTTTTCATCAAATCTGGTCATGGCTGCTGTGGAGCAGCCATGACGAGATTTGATAAAACAACCATGAACAGTTGACTCGAGACAGATTTTACTTATCTTGGTGACAAGAGATTCCATGTCCAGGGCAAGAATCTTCGTCGGTAGCATATAAAGGGTTAAAGAAGGTCATGTACGCATTTAAACCCACCCAAACCATAAAAGAACGATTGAAATGTACACCTCGGGTAGCGGGTATAAATATCAGAATCATAAAATGAGCAATATCAGCGCGATTAAGAGTTGTTAAGGTTGGTAACTACCATAACTTAATCCATACCCTCAGGCCATCACTCGAATTCTGTTTGGAATTAAAATCTGTAATGAGCTCTGTGTTTACCCACTTACTCTTATACAATGCGATATCTGTTTATTCGTAAAGATATAATGTTGTCCATATGTCCGTGAGAGCTTGAGCAAGCAATTAATTAAATAGATCCTTGGGCTGTCACGATTTTTGAATTTAGGAACCGATTAATGGTCGCAAATAATCAGGGCTTGCATTTTAGAACCGTGGCCAGGTTAATGAATAGGCCAGGTAAAAATGGCCACCAGGCCTGTCCAGGGCTGATTTCGCAGATTACATAAACTGTGGCAGATGCATTTGCTGGCTTGATAGATTGGCAACCAGGCAGATTACCAGGCCTGGGCTGATAGGCCAGGTGAAAATGCAAGCCATGAATAATCGATAATAATCGATTAATCGTGCCTAGATGACCCCCCTCTCCCTCTCTCTTGGAAGTCGTTAAAAATTAAGTTCAAGTCAGTTGACCTACCTCAAGTAAACAACAACAACGAAGACGATCCTCTTTTAGGTACATTCAAAGCTTTGATGTTCTGAACTTTTGAACTGTCAGTGTAATAATCAAGATCGGTCGTCAGTTGCGAACGTCGCAAGTTCGTTACTGACGACCGGTCTTGATTATTACACTGACGGTTCAAAAGTTCAGAACGGCTTTTTGAGGTTTAACGTCGACGTTCTTGACATTTTACCTTTAGAAACAATAGTTTTTTCATCATTTTTTTTTAATTATTAAACGTCCAAAACGGGGTAAAATTTACCGATTCATCGACAACGAAAAATACTAATCGATTTCGGCGTGACCGATCGACAATCGATTGATCGATTATTATGACAGCCCTAATAGATCCACGTGGAGCCATTACGTTACCTCACAATACATAAACATCACAATTATTGCGAACGAACTTCTTATAAAAAAATCGACATTTTCCATGGACTAACGTTAGAACTGTGGTGGTAAGAATATTGTTGGCGACAAACGACAGGCTTGCAAAAAATAATGTATTGTTGTAATCAGTTACGATTCTCAGCTGTATTTGAAACCTTGGAAACAACACATGTAATAGATCGTCGATCGCTTAAAACTAACCGCGACCACCCCACACATTCATCTCTGATGAAGTAATCTGATGAAGTAAAGTAATGAAATCTTCTCTTTCTTCCAGGACACATCAAACACTATGTTTGGCGATACTAGCACACGCTAAAAACTAAAGTGTTAAAAACTACACTTGAAGTGCTGTATTTAACACTTACTTAGTGCTGAACTAGCACTTTCTTCAAGTGTAGATATCCCAGAACTTGACAGGTGTTACAATAATACCACTTGACAAGTGTAATGTCGCGACACTTAAAAGGAAACAACGCAGATGACGCGGATCAGGCTCGAACTCTCGAGCCTGATCCGCGTCATCTGCGTTGTGTCCTTTTAATTATGTACCCACCAAGCGTAAATCAAATTATGGACGATTCTGGAAGAACCACCAATGCTAGGCACATGGGAAGTGCCATCCATTCAAGTTTCAGATGTCTGACGATTGTAATGTCTAAGTGCTTAAAGCATTGCACTTTGAGTGTTAAAATCAAACCCTAAGAGTTAGAATGGGTTTAACACCTTGAAAGTGTCAGTTTTAACACTTTAGTTTTTAGTGTGCAGCGCTACGATTGTTATACCTGCGAGTCTTGGGGCTGCACGTTAAAAATATTGATTTGTCTGCCATACAAATTCACGAAGCGACCATCTATTTTATGACTTCAAGTCGCATCATGACCACAGACTGGAAAAGCGGTCTCTCTCATCCAAAGGGTTAACCCTTTACCTAACAAGAAAAGCAGACGACACTTGCAAAAGAAATTCTTGACTAACTAATTTTTTTCATTTTTTGTCTCAAAAAATAGGTTATGACCCCTCATTGGAACGAGCTCGACGAGCTCGTTCCAAAGAGGGGTCATAACCTATGTTTTTGAGACAAAAAGTGAAAATATAATGAAAATTAATTTGAGATTTTTTAGAACAGCGCTGGCCGGTTTTGGCCGTTACGTTGCGTAAAGGGTTAAAGGGAAAATAAGCCGCAACATTGAAAAAATATCGCCTCTTAGATTTTGCTTGCATGTGAAACAGCATGTAAAAAGCCACGGTTAGTAAAGTGTAAGACATCAGAAGCATCGCGAAATTATTTAAATCTGTAATTAAAAAACCTCAATGCAGGCGAATTTTCATAAGATACGACATTGCGAAGGACATGAAAGTGTCAGTGATACTGTAGCTTAACTTGTCTGTGTGTTGTGTTTGATGAAAAGGATAATGTTCAATGTTTATGAAAGGATTATGAAATACGACAAGAATTGTGATAATTGGGAATATGGTAATTTCTGTTCCCTGTATGCTGTGTTTTCAATAAAAATAATATGAGTTGTAGACTGTACTAAAGAACTGCAGGGTGGGTCAATGTGGCCCTCACAGTTAATATATGTGGCCCTCACAGTTAATGTATGTCATCGAAAGTTACCAAGTTACAGTGAAATTATTCAAAAACGAGTCATCCTATCACGTTACAATGAAATCCCTTCATAAATACGGCCTGTAGACTGTGCTAAAGGTTTTCGGGCTTCGGGCCTGCGTATCAATCACGGTTGACCGATCGCAACCAAAAGGGGACGTCCTCATCTAGACATTCTACTGAGTCATCCTACCAAGTTGCAATGAAATCCCTTCATAAATACGACCTATAGTCTGTGGTAAAGTTTTGGGGGTTTTGGGCTCGGGTGGCCGTCATGGTTGAATGATCACAACCAAAAGGGGAAGTTCTCATCTGGGCATTATCTTAAGTCATCCTACAAAGTTACAGTCTAATCCCTTCATATATATGACCTGTAGACTGTGCTAAAGGTTTTCGGACTTCAGGCCCCTGTAGCCGTCACAGTTGACCAATCACGACCAAAACGGGGCATTATCATCTAGACATTACATGGAGTCAACCTACCAGGTTACAATGAAATCCATCCAAAAATACGACCTATAGATTATGCTAAAACGTTTGGGGTTTTGGGCTTGGGCAGCCATCACTGCTAAATGATCGTGACCAAAAGGGGGCGTTCTCATCTAGGCATTATTTGGAGTTATCCTACCAAGTTACAATGAAATCCCTCCATAAATACGACATGTAGACTGTGCTAAAGGTTTTCGGTTTTTCGGGCAGTCGTCACGGTTGACAGATCGCGACCAAGTGGGGAAGTTCTCATCAAGACATCATACGGAGTCATCCTACCAAGTTACAATGAAATCCCTCCATATTACATATGACTCGCAGACTGTGCTAAAAGTTTTGGGGTTTCAAGCTCGGACAGCCATCGCGGTTGACAGATCATGACCAAAAGGGGGCGTTCTCATCTAGATATAATACAGAGGCATTCTACCAAGTTATAATGAAATCCCTTCATAAATACGACCTGTGGACTGTGCTAAAGGTTTTCGGGTTTTGGGCTCGGGCAGCCATCATGGTTGACCGATTGCGACCAAAAGGAGACGTTCTCATCTAGACATGACCCCAAATTCCGCATATGAAATTTCGTGACGATCGGATAAGAACTACGGGGTGTAGCCTGTGATAAAGGAAAATGTGAACAGACTCACAGACTCACAGACTTCCGCACGCGTGATGGCAATAGCTTATCTTGACTTTGTCAAGTTAAGCTAAAAACGAAGTTGCCTGAAAGCCATCAGAAGTAAACCGCACCGTCACACAATTTCTTCATACACGACGTGCAGTACGCCTTAATACACGGCGTCATCGTGCCCCCATGTAGGCAACCGGGATAAAGTGCCTTGCCCAAGGACACAACGTGGGCCGTCCCAGACGGGGATCGAACTCGGGACCTCTGGCATAGAAGTCCAACAGTCTACCACTAAGCCACCGCGCTCCCGATTCGCACGTGTGTTCCATAGGGTGGCATTACTTAAAATCCAGTGACACCTGTGTTACATAGATTCGCACGACAGAGCTGGGACAATCGTAGGTGGAGCAACGTCATATTTTCCGATGTATCGAGGTTCACTCTCGACTTCCACGACAGGCGAAACAGAATGTGGCGGCGGCGGCGGAACGAACAATACCATGACCTTACAGTTAGGCAGTACGATCGTTTTGGTTGTGGATCGGTTATGGTGTGGGAGGCATAACCTTGACAAGCAGAACAGTATTACATGTCATCCAAGGGCGTGTCACAGGGCAGTACTACCGTGACAATATGTCAGCAGCTCATGTGGTGCCATTTGCGCGACGTCACGACCGTAGATTCATTTTCCAAGATGACATTGCAAGAGCATACAGGGCCCTTGTCGCTGCAGAGTTCCTCCGGGAGCAGAACATCACTACACTGCCCTGGCCAGTACTAAGTCCAAACCTTTCAGCAACCGAGCACGTCTGGGATATGCTTGGCAGGCGCGTACGACAACGCCAACAGCCCACACCAATGTCCAGGAACTCGCCGCTGCACTGCAGGAAGAATAGCTCACCTGGCAGAACTACATGTACAAATGTGATTTCCCATAGGGTGTTCATGGTAACTATGAGCCGCAATTGTGGCCATGTTTGCAACATTACATCAACATTACATGAGGATCATTGGTAGATGTCCCAGTCCTCAATCATGTGAAGTTTCAAAACATTTGACCTTTTAGTTTCAGAGGAGAAGAGTTTTCAAAATTCCAACAGGAATAAAATGAGTAACAGTTGTGGAGAACCTCTCATAGACCATGCCTGCCAAGTTTGGTTCACTTGGCCCAGTAGTTCCAGAGAAGAAGATGAAAATGTGATTTCCCTTAGAGTTTCTATAGTAACTATAAGTCGCAATTGTAGCCATATTTGCAACCCGCTCACGATTAAATGAGGATCAGTGGTAGAGGGTGTCCCAGTCATCAAGCATGTGAAGTTTCGAAACATCTGTCCTTGTGGTTTTTAGGAAAAGATTTTTGAAAATCTGCCAATTAGAATCAAAGAATGTCTGGCGGCCTCGTTTTCCAGCCCACGGGAACAAAATGAGGGTCGTTTGTAAAGTACCCCCATAGACCATTTCTGTCACATTTGCTTCACATCGGCTCAGATAGTTCCAGAGAAGCAAATGAAAATGTTATTTCCCATAGGGTTTCTATAGTAACTATAAGCCACAGTTGCAGTTATGTTTGCAGCCCGATCAACATTAAATGAGGATCGTTGGAAGACGGTGCTCCAGTCATCAGTTACGTGAAGTTTCAAAACATTTGACCTTGTAGTTTCAAAGGAGAAGATTTCTTGAAAATCCACACATTTATGAATTCTGTTTAAAAAAGAATCAGTAAAAGAAGGTTAAATATTTTGAAAATTACAATTTTTCAGACCGTACTATCTTTTAAATAGCTTTGGATAGATAAACGGTTACAGCAAACATAACATTTTATTCAAATAATTTGTCATATCTTAAATGATATCATAATTGACTGGTCAGCTAGCTCTACATGGTGGTATACAAAATAAACAAAAACTTCCATGCTTTCCAAACACCTGTCATCAATCAGTATTTCTGATAAGACGCTTGAGAGTAATATTAACATAATACATGTATAGCTGTAAACTTGTTTTCATGTATACACATTTTTTTGTGTTTTTCCCAGTTCTCAGTGGAGAAAACTGGAACCAACCCTTACCAGATTCTCAAAAAAACAAGTATTTTGCTGACAGCACCGATCTTCATGCAGACAGGAGAGGCAGTGAGTTAAGCATTAGAATATTGCAGCTGGCGGCCACGCATTTCCATCCTCTCATAGAGCATTCCTGTCAAGTTTTGGTTCACATCGGCTCAGATTTTCCTTAGGGTTTCTATAGTAATTATATGCCGCAATTGTGGCCATGTTTGCAACCCGATCATCTTTAAATGAGGATAGTTCGTAGAGAGGGTTCCAGTCATCGACCATGCAAAGTTTCAAAACATCTGACCCTGTGGTTTCAAAGGAGAAGATTTTTCAAAATTCACCGACCAGAATCAAACAATGCCTCTGGCGCCATGTTTTTCACACACGGGAACAAAATTAGGATCGTTTGTAGAGGACCTGTCATAGACTATCCCTGCCAGGTTTGGTTCACGTCGGCTCAGCAGTTCCAGAGAAGAAGATGAAAATGTGATTTCCCATAGGGTTTCTACGGTAACTGTAAGCCGCAATTGCGGCCATTTTTGCAACCTGATCAACATTAAATAAGGATCGTTGGTAGAGGGGGTCCCAGTCATCATTTATGTGAAGTTTCAGAGAAGATTTTTGACAATCCTCCAACAGAATCAAAGAATACCTCCGACGGCCGTGTTTTTCATTCGACGGGAACAAAATGCGGATCGTTTATAGAGGACCTCCCATCGCCCATTCCTGCCAAGTTTGGTTCACACCGGTTCTGCGGTTACAGAGGAGAAGATGAAAATGTGAAACGTTTACGGACGACGACGGACGACAGACGACGGACGCCAAGTAATGAGAAAACTCACATGACCTTTTAGGCCAGGTGGGCTAGAAAACGAAATAATACCTGTGAGTGTCGAATAAAGCAAACTGTTTCCATTCTTTGGGGTTGCTTTTGTAAGATTCCATCAGTTCTCTCACATAATCGATGTTGACATCATCATAGGAGAAGATATTTGTCAGTTGCTGGATCAATTCTTTCAAAGTTGCAGGTGGAACAATACTTTTAACGTCACAGTATGGCTGTTTTGCGTTTTCTTTTATGTCCATTTTTTCTGAATGGAAGAATCACCAAAATGACTAAAGTCTGAAAACACTGTTTGTATTTCCTTTAAATAAGATGGATTTTGAACGCACCAATACTTGCACACTGTCAGTGTTGTTATTCTGAACTTGAAGGTTATTTGGGTTTTTTCGAAATATTCGTGAACGTATTAACGTTTGTCTCTCGCGGTGGTATATATTCTGTTAAGTTCAGTGGATGTTCGGCCGTTTAAATTCAAACTGCAGTGCATTGGAGTATCCTGTTCCCAGAAGCTGAGGTAGCGTATTCATCCACTCGCTGATGCAAACATATCCCAAAGAATGTTAAAATTTAATGAACTTCGAAAATATCCTGCTCTGATATTTTCTCTAAATTATTTACGTTTGATGAGATGTAAAGAAATGCTGGTACCCGAGGTAAAAATGCTGGCTCAGATGACGAAATGGTGTTCCACGAATTGAGGATTGACCAATCTGTTAATTAAAGAATAATATTTCTCTGTATTGAAACGGCTGATATCCTTCACCTTCCAGTCATCGATCGACAAATAAATCCACGTGTGTGCATAAGCAGTTGACGCAATGGTGTTGTTGTTAAGCTATTTTAATAGGGTATAGTCTGTTCTATAATTTAGAACATTTAGAACAATTTAAAGGGAATGAACAACAGACACAAGGAAATTTCAGTGAACATCCGCTCTCGCCGTGCTATTTTAGTTCCGCCATTTGATTGACAATCGCGCCAGAATGGCTAAGCTTCTTCCACTATTAAAACGGGAGCTAAAAGCTTGCTTAACCCTCATCCCCACTTATGTGTGTTATTGATCAAAATAATGTTACTTCACTTACACAACATTTTTAAGATGCACGAATGAATTCCATGAAATTTACTGGGAGGTATAATGCCAATATGGACTACTTTTCGTCCAACTTACCGCTTGTAATAAGTCCTATTCGGTTTGTTTCTCATCTCTAACACGCGTGACCCCCCCTCTCCTCCCCCCATCCCACGCCCCCCCCCCCCCCCCCATTCCATGAAACTGTGGGAAAAAATCACGAATAACGTCCGAAAGATCGCAGTTTGGAATACCCCTTCAGACATTCGGTACAACTGTTGACTTCACCGAAGTGGCGGCCGAACTAAACTGTTTATTTATATTTATTGGTGCTTAAGGTCACATATTTCTGCACAATGGCTAATCATGGCCACGACATTTTTATGGGTGGAGGAAGCCGGAGTACACGGAGTGAACCACCGAGCAACGGCGAACAACTGTCAGCTCGCCAACATACTAACTCCACACAAGCAGGGATAGAATTGGTTGAAGACAAGTGCAACATCGTCGAGCAGTACGCCTTAGTACACAATGCCACAGTTCCCCCGCGTGGGCAATGGGAGTGAAGTGTCTTACCCAAGGACACAACGCGGTTGCTGCAGGTGGGATTCGAACCGAGGACCTCTCGGCTTGCAGCCTGCATCTATACCTACTGAGCCACCGCGCCCCCGAAACTAAACTCATAGTGACATCATAGTGTGGGTACTTTGAAGAACACGATCATGTTTTGGAGGATTTTAGAATGCTGGTTTCTGATCCCCCGCCAGGAATCGAACTGACGCAATCCCGCCTGGCAATCGGGAATCCAACCCCTAAACTACTAGACCATTGCACACCGTTCAGTCGATATCTGGAGTGCACCTTATCAGAATGAAGTTCTCACGATACTTCACCTTCCTTTCGCAAGTTGCACGAAAGTGAGAAATGCGCTGATTAGAGAACAACGAAAGTTTTGTGGTTGACTTCAAATGAAGATTAGCACGGGTCTGTGTGTGCATTTTGAAGGACATAATCATCTTTTGGAAGAATTCAGTACGTTGGTTTGTGATCCCCCATCGGGAACCCAACTCACAGCAATCCCACCGAAAGCGTGTTAAGTGTAGGAGTGGAGGAGACGTGACCCCTCTAAAAATGACCAAATGAGCTCGTTTTTAAACAAACCTGTAAATCGCCCCTTCAAACATGTGATATGTCAAACTTGAAAGTAGTTCTGGATACAAAGATTTGTATAATGTTTTCCCCGATTACCTACATTGTTAAAATCTCAGAATCTGAATATGACCCCAGGTGCTTGGCTTGAACAATCTTACAAAATCATCAATACGTCTTGTAACTCATCTATATAAAGATGATATAACCGAAACAATGAAACATCGGGACTAGTGTTTTGTGAGACGAAATATTTCAAATGTTTTTCCCTATTACCGACTGTGTAGACCCCCCCCCCCCCCCCTTCACGGGTCCCCATAGTAAAATAAAAATGGATTCTTTAGCAGGTGTGAATATACGTCATTTAACCCTTTCCTCCTATGCACACGATATCAAAATTTATCACTTTGAGCTTGTTCTAATGAGTGTCACATGATATGGGTTTATTATTTTTTTAAATATATATTTTCAACTGCTTAATTTGTAAATTACGCGGGCCGATTCTGCTGATTCGATAGGTAAACGAATAAGGAGACCTCATACCAAATATAAATCTTTAACTCTTTTGGCGCGGAATAATCTGAGAAACAGAATTCTTAGCGCCTAATATTCATCAGGAATTTTACAAAAAGTATAGGTTGAAAGAATAAAGAGTTATTATTTTAAAAGATGTTCTAATGATCTCATTGACAGTTTTTCAAATGATTTCCTGTGTATATTTAAATGGCACCTTTATACTTTCAAGGGACGATATCGTTGTTCATGGATAGGGCATAAATGGTGCACGAAGCATAGGAATACGTATATTTGTGCAGCCCTTTACCCAACGAATCGGCAGCACCCCCCTCCCTCCCCCCCCCCCCCCCCCCCCCCCGCGTAATATGCAACTTCAGCAGTTGAAAAAATATTATTTTTCAAACAATTTCAACAAGACCATATCATGTGACCCCCTCGTTGGAACGAGCTCGTTCCAACGAGGGGTCACATGATATGGTTTTGTAGGAATTTTTTGAAAAATTTGAAAAAATTATATTTAAAATAATAAATTTTGATATCGTCTGCGTTGGGTAAAGGGTTAAAAGACCTGGAAATGGACACACACAGTTGGCTAAAATGACTACTGTAGTACCTTTCCGCGGTCTGCCGTCTGTCGACTTTAGTCGCCTGTCGCGCCAAAAGAGTTAATGCTGTGCAGTTCAGGGAGACAAAAAGCGTTTGAAAGAGTATTCTACGTTTAGCACATGTAAGCCATCCCGGAGGTGGGATGGGGGCAAATCAATAATAAACTGCTTGCCTCTAACCTACATTGGATTACAAATTCCATTCAAATCTGGATACTGAAAAAATGGTCGGGGACGAAAAGCTTTCCCACCCAGAACTATAGTAAGTGGAGAGTGTATTATCACTAAATCACTCGCTGAGTGGAGATTCCAACCACGCAATAATTGCAAATATGTTTCAAAGCATAACAAACATCAGCAAAGTTCCAGCCAATGGACCTCCGGGTTTTACGATCATACGACGTCATTGAAACCATCGTATCTTGAGATTATTTTAAGACTGAGGAGATTTTTGAAACACTCCTCTCTATGGAAGAGAACCATTACATAAGAACAAATTAAACATCCGCACTCCAACCATCACCTACAAGAAATCTTGATTGAAATCGGGCCTGTGGTTTGGAAAGAAGGTTCAGAAACACCTTCATGGCGGACGATACGACGGCCGAAAAGTGATAACTATAGTTTATCCAGACTTTTGGTTCTAGTCAGATCACCGAAGTTGAGCAACGTCGAGCCCGGTTAGTCCTTGGATGGGTGACCGTATGAGCAATTGATTCGGACTCCCGCGTTGTGTCCATGGGCAAGGCATTTCACCCCGATTGTCCACATTGGGACATGATGACACCGTGTACTAAGGCGTACTGTACGTCGATGGTGCGCATGTCTTCAACCAATCTAACCCTGCATGAATGTGTGGAGTTACGATGTTGGGGAGCTGGCAGCTGCTCGTCGTTGCTCGGTGGTTCTCTCCGGGTACTCCGGCGTCCTCCACCCGTAAAACTGTCACCGACACGATATGACCTTGGCTGTTAATGTGTCGTTAAACCCTAATAAATAAATAAATAAATAAATAAATAAATAAATAAATAAATGAATAAATCCAGACTTTTAGTCTATTTAACTAAAATTGCTGGTAAACCTTCATCAACTTTAATGTGACAGAAAAATATGTCAGCATTATTCACAAAGTCGCAATTCAAATTTTATTATTATTTTTTTTTTTTAATTTTTGTAAAAGAAATATAGCTTATGTTGAATATGTTCCCTTATGTTCCATGAGACAAAAAATGAAAGTGTTTACTTGTTTCAAGACCTTTATCTTTTTGCAAGTGCTGTCTTCTATTCGTGTTACGTAAGGGATTAAACCATGCATGGAAATGATGGTATTCAGACGAACAAAAGTAGCAGACAATGGCAGCCGATTTGACAGGCTGAATGGGAACGGATAAAAGAGGTAGGCATGAAACAAGTTCAGTCGTATTGGCAAAAAACATTCCAGTTCAACCACATGAACCTCTTCTCAACGCTGAATGTTCGGAAGTTTGCACTTCGACAGACTTCAGCGGGTGGTCAAATTCACGCCTGTTGTTTTAATGAGACAAATGTGATAACAACACTGAAGACAAAAATTATAAAGATAGGTTAGTAAAATGCCTTTCACAGCCCCTACTGTTTTATTCAGACCTGCTACGCGATTACAATGAGTTTAACCCTTTACCTACCGAAACGGCCGTACCGGGCCGCGTAATATACAAATTCAGCAGTAGGAAAAAATTATATTTAAGAAATTGCAAACAAAACAATATCATGTGACCCCTCATTGGAACGAGCTCGTCGAGCTCGTTCCAATGAGGGGGTCACCTGATATGGTTTTGTTGAAAATTTGGAAACATTTGGAAAAATAATATTCAAAATGATCAATTTTGATATCGTCTGCGTTGGGTAAAGGGTGAAAATGTGATACCACGAGGGGTCACATGATATCGTTCTGTTGAAATTTTTAGAAAGATCTGGATAAAAATATTTAAAATGATAAATGTTGATATCGTCTGCGTTGGGTAAAGGATCAAAAATGTGATATCATGGAAATGTACCACCAATATACAGATATTCCTATAATGTATTATAAGTAAAAGTAAACAAATTAGATGCATTTGGTCTGTGAATTCCAACTTTCAGCAGGTCCAGTTTAGCCTTCGGGTTGAAAGATGACTGGCGGAGATGAAACAGCACAAACCATAACCAGACTTATAACATAAAAACACTCAATAAAGACTGGCTAGCGGGTATTTCTACATTTGCCGACGTAAAATACACTAGGTTGCGTAACACAAAAAGAAGTCGTCAGCTGTTTTCTACGGTATTGTACGATACACCACATCAACCCACCCCTATACACATGCACCTCATGTTTTAAAACGGATACTTCCACAATTACCTGAGAATCTTGTTGTAGCATTCCCGTGGAATCATTTTGCAGTTTTTATCTCACTCGATCGAATTATCGTAGGTCTGTAGTGTGCAGGCTTGGACGATTCCTGCCATCCACTTAATTGAACTACCACCACTGCCACGGTTCAGGCATGCTACAATATGTCGACGCGCCTATACTTTGAGACATCTTACACGAGCGGGTCTAAGATTTTTTTTATTAGAGGATTACTAGGTGTAGAATATAAAAAAAAACATATTCAGTTTCAAAAGTCTTCATTTTCAGACACAGTATTCAAATACTTGGACAGTCGAGGACACACCAACCAGAGGGGTGGACATCATCCACACCATTAATTGTAGACTAGGAGAAAACTTATGACCACACAAGCAAATTTGAAGCTCGTGGACCACTGGATATTCTACCCAGTGGTCCATGAACTGAAAAATTGTTGATTTCTGCCATCATGTTCTATTGGTCCATCAATACCTCGGATTGCCGACTACAAAATTAGTCTTTGTTTTCATAACTTGAGTATTACAACTTCAAAGCGTGGAGGCTCATTAGTTAGTTTATTGGACTTGAGATGGAGAAGTCGCAGCTTCGATCCAGACCTACACCATCTGCGTTCTGGCAAGCCAGTTATTAATTTCAATTGTCCAAGTGGGAACACGGTGGCTCAGTGTGATAAGACGTATAACACGTTGATGGTACACTAGCCTTCTACAAATGCTAAGCCCGACTGTGCCGGGTTAGTAAGTTGGAAAGTCCGATAGTTCCTTGCAGCTATTCGGTGTTTCTCAGCGGTTACTCCAATATGCCAATGTGTTTTGTTTTTGCTCCCCGCAAAATTGGGAAGACAAAACACACACACACACCCTCACACACGTACATATACAATCACCACTAAACACACACCTATATACACACATGCACCATCGCGCAGAAACACTACAGTCCAACAGACACACACCAAAGCACCCCCAAAGCCTAATCCATTGTCTTTTTTCGACGACTCACAGCAAACAAAGGAAATCTTTGTAGGAACCCAAACACTATTGTCTAGGTTCTCACAAAACTGAGAAGACTGACCTCATCACACACATCCTTATGCCCACACACACAAACTGACACACCCACACACAATCAACACCACCATCACCAGAGAAAGCTGTACTGGCCAGTCTTTAGGCGGTTACAGATGCGGACTGGGCCAAGAAAAGTTACCGGGAAATGCACCGGAGGGAGTGGGTGGGGGTGTTGATCCGGATACAATTTTGATTTTTCGAACTGAAAGAACGCTACTTCCCTGCATCTGAGCGATCGTCCACATGAAGTACATTTCGATGGCATATTTAATAAATATATGTCATCTACGTCGTTCATTCGAAAAAGTGGTTGCACCGAGGGTAGGGGTTGGCCCGATCGAGGCGACCATAGTTCGACCCAATGGGAGAAAACTTTGGGTTTTTTTTTTAAACTGACAGAACACTGAGCGATCAATTGCAGACTGGACTGCTTGTTTTACGAAATGTCTCTATGTGGACTGCCATTGGCACTCCACATATAGATATTTTGATATACAGTAGAATCCTCTTAATTGAATATCCATTTTGCCAGTGAAAATTATTCAATTAACAGGAGTATACAATTAACAGGGATTTGGTCAGTTTCCTGTGTTCTGGGGGTAAACTGAGCATTTATTCTATTATATCTTGTTTGACAGAGCTCATAGAGCTCTGTCAAACAAGATATAATAGAATAAATGCCTGTATTGGATGTAGTGAGGCAAAAAAGGTTGATAAATAAGGGGAATTTGGTGCGGGCACAGTAATTTTTTTTACATATTACAAAAATTTATATACAATTAACAGGAGTTTACTGTACAACCCATATGCAATTAACAGATCAAATTTGTACTGAAGGTATGGAAATGGTTTTGTGTTTGAAAATTATATTCAATTAACAGGGATATACAATTAAGAGATATCCAATTAAGTGGGCTCGACTGTACAAGCATTTCGGTGTAGAGGCAATCTATGCAATCAGATCCATTTCTCATGTTGATCATTTTCACAAAATTTCATGCACCAACACGTGTTTTGATGCATCAATTTTGGGGCCCGAGGGGGACCTCCAATAGGGGGCACACCGGGAATTTTTCCGGTAGACGGCATGGCCAGTCTGCCTCTGGACGGGTAGATGTTTAGCCGACAATTCCATGAATTAAAGAGTAGGACGCAGGTACACGAGCACCGGACCAGGAAAGAGAAGTGTGTAAACCTGTACCTTCTGTGAGTGCGAACTTGCTTTGAAGTTTGTTTTTTTCTTGTGCACAGACCAAAATCATTCTCAGATCCGTAACACACTCCATTGTGATTAATCCAATGTCATTATCACTTGTAAACGTTGTAAAGTCCAAAATCCATTCCCATTGTTTTTTTACTTGACACAAACAGGATATAAAACATAATGCTGACGCCACAGTAATATAACATCTTAAGCCTTCCGAGCATGCTTTGGACGATTTTGAAATCCACCCAACTGAATAACTACCAATTAAAGGTACATTGGATGAAACAGATGAATTTAGGAGAATGAGAAACTTTTTGAACCAATGCACTTCAAACCCTCCATTTGGTATGAATATATCAAAGGGAGAATGCGAAAAGAGGTCGTAAAGGGTGTTACCGTTTGTGAATCATGGGAATTTGATGGGGAGGGGGGGGATTGAGCGATGTGAATATGGTCAAAATAGGGACATTTTGATTTTCTTGAGCATATTCACACAACACTTATAACGTATCGACATCAACACTCATATGAGGAATAGTATATTTTTTAACCATTTACCCAACACAGACGATATCAAAATTTATTATTTTAAATATCATTTTTTCAAATTTTTCAAAAAATTTCAACAAAACCATATTGGTTCCAACGAGGGGTCACATGATATGGTTTTGTTGAAAGGTTTTGAAAATTATTTTTTCAACTGCTGAATTTGCATATTACGCGGGTGGCGATTCTTTGGGTAAAGGGTTAAAATGAAGAGTGTCATAAGCAGCGGCGATACAGGAGTTTTGCATAGAGTTAGACGGGCTCTCCATGGGAGGAGCAGGTGTGCAATGAGGGGTCATAAGCTATGTTTTTGTGGCAAAAATAATAATTTTTAGTTATTCAAGAAATTTGTTTGCAAGTGTTGCCTGCTATCCGGGTTGGGAAAACAAAATTCCTTACAGTACGCAGCAATTTCAAGGAATATTGTGATTCGTAAGATTCTGGAGCTTGGCACTGAAAAACTTGCAATGACTTCTTTGGTCTCAATTCGCCATTGGAGAAATCTTTCGGTTGTGACCATTCCCTCGTGTTCACGTCAAATATCTTAGCAAAACAAGCAAATTTGTTCTTGACTTCACACTCTGGTGATGATTTCTCAAATAGTTCTGATGAATCAGGATCACTATTCTGATTCTCGACTAATGAATTCTGGGAATAAATTTAGGGACTCTCCAACTATAACTATTACTCTCAGGGGAACTAAGTTTTCAATAGTGTTCCAATGATCATAACCTTTCGGACACAAAAAAACTGAGACAAATTAATGTGTTTAAAAATCAATAACCACCGGTTGTTATCAAGCTCAGCTTCGCTTTCTATCTAGGCATATTGCAAACTTAGGGGCTTACACCAGAATGTGCTTCTATCGAGTTTTTAGCCGAAACACATCGCCAAAGGCACAGTCCTTGTCTGTGCGATTTTATCTGTCAACATAGTAGATAACAAGATACAACTGAACGAAATAAAATCCTCACCGACTGCTTGACCGACTGCATCGGCAGCCTCTTTGTCTGCATCGCGCAAATATTTTAAAGCTGCTCTTTTACACTCGACCTTTGTTGCATTTTTTTCTATTGTCTTATCCCTTTACCTAACATGAAAAGCAGACGGCACTTGCAAATATAATTCCAGAATAACTCATTTTTTTCATTTTTTGTCTAAAAAACATAGGATATGACCCCTCATTGGAACGAGCTCGACGGGCTCGTTCCAAAGAGGGGTCATAACCTATGTTTTTGAGACAAAAAATGAAAAGAATAATGAAAATTAATTGGCGATTTTTGTGAATAGCGCTTGCCGGTTTTGTCCGTTACGTTGGGTAAAGAGTTTTTGCATTGTCAGATCTAGAAAGTACTTTAGAACTGCATCTGCACCGAAAACAGGGGTCTTCACTTGACCACGATGAGAAGAAGAATGAGCTAGATGAAACAATCGTTGGGGTGCGCCCAGGCCCCCCCCCCCAAGGCCCCCCAGGGCCCCTCAGGGATTGTGTCAGGCAAATTAGCCCTTTCAGTCTTCTTAAGGTGTATGGTTGGTGTTGCGCTTGATAGTGACTGGTAGGTAAAAGCCCGTCAAAAGTTGGCGGCAAGCATCCCCAATCTGAGTTTGTTCGCGTGCTTATAGCTTACACGAGAAGGAACCAGAAACTATGCCCCTTCCTTGTCGCTGGGGCCAGCTTTTGGGCCACGATTGGTTCCAGTCAAGCCAGAAAATAAGCAGACTGTCATCTACAAAATGAGGTCCCCAGAGGGTGAATTTAGTAATGGTACCCTGTACAGCAGTGTAGCATCACTAAATTTACCCTCTGTGAACCTCAAACTGAATCAGAGTTTCAAAATTAAACAGGAAGAAGTACCCAGAGGATAAATTGACCCACTGATGGGATAGCATCATCAAATTCACCCTCTGGGGACCTCATTCTGCAAATGTCAGACTGCTTATTTTCAGGCCTGGTTCCAGTGATCTTCGTTCGGTAAAGTGATCCGTACAAAACTTCACAATTGTTATTCCGAGAGAAGGAGGAGGAATAGAACCCAAACATTAAATCAGGTTTGCGAGGAGACCCGTCAACAAACCTCGGCGGTTGTAGAAAGAAAGAGGTTTCACAATTATGTGTTTTTCGAGGGTCAAGTGAACTAGAAGTTCAGCTCCACCGCTTTGATACTTTTTGCAACTTCCATGCGATTGTTCAGATGTAAGAACGTGGTTCCCTCCCAAGGAAATGCCTGTAGAATCCCCAATACCCGTATGTGCTGCATGTGTCGTGTACATATTGTTACAAATTGTGTATTAGTGCACACACGTATCTGGGAAAATCGTCGAAGGATTGGTCAGGCATGAGAACAGGACGACAAACCCTGCCGATGGGAAACGTCACAAGTTCCCCTGTACAACATAAATTGTGCACTATCAATTAGGCTCATCCCGACACTTACGCTCAACAGGCAGTCTCTCATTGGCAGGGTTCACACTAGCATCAACTTCATGAAGGGATTGATAGGGGTACAAACCGAGACCAGTACATGGGGTAGCTAGTAGAGCAGTGTCAGGGTAAAAAAGTATAAAAACCGATGTTGACATTTTGTGAAATAATATTGGTAGAAACTAGGGGTAGTAATAGTACTGAGTAAACAGAGACGTAGCGGGAGCTGGTCTATCGTTCAGTGAGTGCTCTGGGCAGAAAGTGGTAACCGTGATACAAGTCAGTACTCATGGTGAAAGGCTGCAGAACTGGATGAAGGTAAGGTAGTGTTAGAAGCCAGTAGCAGTAGTAGAACTCTTGAGAAGTAGATCACTGTAGTGGTATCCAACAGTAGTGGGAGTAGTTTTCGGAAACAGCTAGCTTTAAGATAAAAAAGAAGCGGTAAAGATACTCCACTACCGACGCCGATTGCACCATGGTCGTACTGGGAAACGAAATGGCACGTCGCATGGGCGATTGAAGGAAATACCTTTTTATGGGCTCTAAGTGTGCGGTGGGGAAATATGAATGGAGTAATCTGATTGGCTGATTGATTCTAGTGAAATAATTTAAATTGGTTGAGGGCGCGAAAGAGAGTTTGGGACAATGTAAGAGATTGTCAGGCGTTGACAGGACTAGACGTGAGGTGGTAACTAAAGGGTAGAATGCCAGAGTCTTGAGTTGCCAGGACAGGGTCTGAATTGAGTAAAATAGTATCAGGAATAAGAAACACTTGTCATGTGTGGGTAGAAAAACACTGTTTCCAGTCGATACAAGTTGTGTAACAAAATATAGCAGTTTCTGAACAAAACAGCTGGTGACCAAACGTTTGCTATTAATGCAAGCAGTGGAGGATTAAGATACCTAGGCCAAATTTTTTCTGGGTCCTTTTTTGTAAAGAGAATCCTTGCTTGGGCTAACCATGGGACCCCGCTTAACTGCACGCACAGTATTCGCTCTTCACCTCCAAAATTACTTCCATCAATGACTTCTTGTTTCCAGCTTTTTTTCTCCAGAAAGTAACAGGAAAGAAGCCGATCGACTTTGTTGTATCTTTAGAATATACATGAAGGCAATACCATCAAATAATATTGACGACGAAAACGCATTCTCCCGCAAAACGCGTTGCACATGCGCACTAAAACCTCCATCGCCATACAATGACGTCCTCCAACTTGAACACCATACCATAATCTCTTTGGAACAGATTCTCTTTGTCAAGTCCAAAGGTCAAGTTTGAGTTTATTGCATTGCAGTCCGAAAGATTCACGGTTCGATTCCGACCAGCGATAAATGCATTGTATGTTTGGATAAGGTACTTAATCCCGATTGCCCCAATGGAGACACGATGGCTCTGTGTGCTAAGGTGTCTTGGCCGCCGATGGTGCACTTACCTTCAACCAATGGTGACCTTGCTTGTAGTACGTCAGGGAGTTTGACAATTGCCCGTCGCAGCTCGGTGGTTCTCTGCAAGTACTCCATCGTCCTCCACACGTTAAACTATCCGACTCGAGGTGATCCTGGCTGTCAAAAGTGTTATTAAACGCCAATAAATAAACAAATAAATAAAGTGCAGTTTATGTATAATTGGAAAAATATAACCCACAGAGACACTTGCATTCTTTATTAACCCTTTGAATACTAGTGGAATCGTCCATGTCAGTTCAATTACAACAACAGAAAGAGTCTATTTTCGTCTTTGATGGTAGACCAATTAATCTTTTTAACGTGCCGCCATCGGGCTGCATGTTGAAAATTTTGATTGGTCTACCCTACACATTCATTTATCAGCTATCCTACTCAATTAAGTTATGACGCATCATGTTCCTGGCCTGAAAAAGGGCCGCTCGGGTTCAAAGGGTTATCTTCAAACAAAACTGAAATGTGTTGTTGATACATCTTAATTAGATCCCTGAAGTATTTTACCATTTTGGTAGTAAAATCATCATTTGCAGCCAGTAGTAGTTTGGTTTAAATATGCATTTGACATATCCTCCATATTTATCATCATTGTATTGTATCATCACCAGGGATGTCTCGCGAGTTCGCTTGATGAGCTTATCGAGTTCAAGCACATCCTCAGCCGTGGTGTCAGTTCTGTTGACCCTCTCTTCCCGCTCCTGTATTTCCTGACGCCCGCTGGTGGTTAGGCCCTGTCCTCCAAGGGCACTCTCGGTGCTGGAGCCTTCTCTGAGTAACGACATTCAGATCACCATATCTGAGTGGGTTAGGTTTGCTGGGTGCCGATCTCTGCGAGGCGCAAACCATCACACCACAACAATGACGGGGTTAGGTATTATGAAGTACGGGTTGTCGATCCCAGTAAGGGTGCCTGGTTTGTTGTTTGGGGTAATTTCAACATCACCATCAAAGTCAGTAAGATTAGTCGTCATTGTGTTGGTGGGTATAACCATTAGTACCTGTCTAAGTGGGTACATGTATGGTACAGCTGTGGCCCCTAACACCATATTGTGCCTAAATTCATCCCTCAAGCTTTATTGTTTGCCATCACAATTTCGTCTTCGGTGTTGGATAGACGGATACACGCATGCACGTTTTCCTGTCAGTGGTCTTAGATATTTCTTACTCCTCTGCTACAAACAGAACAATGCTCAGTGGCTGCACTCTCACGTAGATGCATCTGGTTGATTCTATTGTAGTCCCCCAAACAGCTCTTTCAAGAACAAGCCAGTGTGTTTATGTCTTTCATTTTGACTCGGGTATATACAAAAACGTGAATCTGTCTGAACGGCTAGCGAATAGTTTTCACTGAAGAGGCGTAATGATGAAGGAGCGAACATCTCAAGATGAGGTTCTCAGAGCAGTCACAGACAGACAAGAACATCAGTGAAAACAATACTGATTGGAATAACCGACAAACAAGATATTTGGGTGCATAACCGATGTAGTAATGTGGCGGGTGTTGCCTGTCGGAATATACCGCATAGCTGAAATGAAGACCATTCAAGGAAACAGCTCTACACTCAACCTTTGAACAGTGGTTGGTAAACTGAGCGAGTATAAAGCATCGCACGTCAGTAATAACAGAGAATGCAACAAACAACTCAAAAATACAGTATTATTATTTTATATTATCCGATTGGGATAAACTTTGATCACGGTTCCATCACAAGATTATTTTACAAAGGCATAATAACAAACCGAATCCTGTGCAATCCTAGTGATGGGAAACATTTCAGACAAGTCCACAAGAATACCTTTCAACAATACCCGTAAGGGTTTTGCTGGAATAAATCCAATATCATTAGCACCAACATGGATAATTAACAACTGTGGCATCTCTTTATACTGGAACATCTGCCGAATTTTGGGTAACAAGTGTTTACAACGCATGCCCCCTTGCCTTTGCCCCCAAACGGAAACTCCCTGTCCCCCAGATTCAAATTTATACCACCAGAACTACTTCTGGCAGCAACAAATGCGTGCCTGACAATGGAAGACCCAACAATCCAGATATGTTTCATCGCATCTGAAAATGATAAAACAAATCAACAAATAATAAAAGCATGCAAATGTTTAACTGTACTGTGAACGTGTTCAGAAAAGCGTTGGGACACGAATGTCATTTTTGACAACAGTTGATTTCCAGCGACCAAGAGGTAGTATTTCTTCATCCGAGAGGCCTGTCAGACAGGGAGAAGTTGCCGTCCCAATACGAAAAGAATGAGACTTGACCAAGTGGCGATTCAGACCTATTTGAACAATGGCTTTGCTTAGTACAGCTGAAAGTTGATAGAGCGTGAGTGGTCTGCCACCGAAATGACAGAAAAAATGGACCCCTAACCCGAGGACGAACTGACACATATTCACCTAAAATAGCAAAGGGAAATACATCTCGACCACCACTTGGAATGATAAGGAAAGAGACTTAACCACAATCAACAGACTTAGAATGTTTAATCCTATGTAGAATTTCTTGCTTTTTGTGTTTCATCATAACATCATTCACATCCAAAAAATGCCCACCTGCTGATGGCATTGTCGAAACAACTTCCCCTACAATCAAGAACCCAAAATATGCAATAACATAAGCTGCACGAAAGAGCCCATGTGTTGAATTGCATAGGTCGGGCATATGTAAAATTTGTTTTAAAATGCCGTACGTAATTGGCAATCTCGCATCTACCTTCGATTTAAGACGTTTCAAACATTCTAACACTTTAGAAACTACAAAATGCTTTGTTGTGTCAGCAACAACCGCCATCTTACAGTGACGAGCTATAGCCGAGATACGCAAGCATACAATTGATTCGGACGTCAATGACAAGGACATATGTGCAATGTAATGTGTCAACTGATCCGCAGGAGGGGGTCATAACCTTTCAAATTTATATTCAGCCCTAAAACTGTCAAATGATTGCAACCCTTGGTTATACGCCAAATGAGTGTTTGCTTCTAGCAATCAATCCTTTTCAACTTCAAGAGCACTTGTCGAAAACATTCTTGTATCTATGCAGGATCTGGATCTGCCGTCAGAGCGAAAAGCCGGAATCGTGTCCAATCTTTCCTCGAAATAGAATCAGAAATAAATTGTTTACACCAGAAATATGCTTGATTTTGAAATTGATATTATTTTTCAAGGCAAATAAACCTAGGTGCCTCATTAAAGTCGTAATCAATGGACATTTGCATGTTTTACTGTTCAGAAAAGAGACCAACGCTTGATTGTCGGTATAAAATAAGATTTTTTTGTTTTGTAATGTAGTTTCCCAAATGCAAAAAGCTAAAACTATCGGAATTAATTCCAAAAATGTCACGTTTTTTAAAAAATATGAATTTTTCCAGTCCTTAGACCAACCCCAAAAAGCCCAATGCCCTTTGAAACAACACCCACAACCCACCTCAGCACCAGCAGCACTGTCCGTAAAGATTCCAGAGACCTGCTATCTGTAACACAAACCATCAACATTCTCCAGAAAATAAAGCCACACTTTCAAATTCTCTTTCATACTACCTACAGTCGACTATATGAGCTGATTACACATGTGTTTCGTGTTCTACACATCCCAACCTTCATTTTGATGTACATTTTGTGTATATTTAATTTGAATTGAAGGAATTTCAGAGGTGAGAATTTTCAAAATAAACAAATTTTCATGACTGATATAGGCCCTTAAACTTTGGCCACATGACAATCGTTGGCCTCGAAATTCTCAGAAATGATCAAAGGGAGGTAATCAATTTAAACATACCTCAATTGTCTTCCTGCTGAAAATAGGATTTATCCGTCAGAGATAAATCCCTTTATTATTATTTTTTCAAATAGATGCGCTGTGTAAAATATTCATGCATTCTTTGAAAAAATTGTCTGCACTGGACAAAATCTTATAAAGGAATTTCAAGGTCGCAGACAAGTGAAGCACTCGAAGGTTTTCCATCTGAAAAATTGAATTTTAAATGTTCAAGCAGGGCTGGGAGCAGTTAACGTGTTAAATGAATTTAACAACGTTAAAAAAATTTAACAAAGTTAATAACGTTTAACTTTGAAGATCATAATTGTATAATATGTAGCATTGCGTCCTTATCTTGGGTTTACCCAAGCCGGATCGCGCGTGCCGATGACGTCGAATTTTGCGTCATTTGACGAAATTGAAGAACACAAATAATTTAGATGTCCGTCAATTATAGACGACCCATTGATTTGGTGGGGAGACCATGAAGCCCTCCTACCAACGTTGGCGAAGTTGGTCCGCCGATATTTGGCGATAATATCAGCTTCATCCGAACGCCTATTTTCCATGTAAGGACTGGTATTCGAGCAACGGCGGATGTCTCTTTCTATGGATACAGCCGCAGCGATTGTATTCTTAAATGAAAACATCGCTGAATGTTAGAATTTACGATAGCCTGCGAGAACTATATTAACTACTCGTCCCCTGAGTTCCAATGTGTTCTATGTGCCAGTAGGCACATAGAACACATCACAACTCAAGAGACGAACTGTACGTAATTTCAATCATATTCAAATTCAAATCAATAAAAATGGCCGAAGTTATTAAAATTTTGTTCATTTTAACATTTAATGTCATTTAACTCGTTAACGCAAAATTATTTAACCCGTTAACGTGTTTAGGAAAACTCCTCCCAGCCCTGTATTCAAGAAAAATGATATCCACACAGAAAATTTCTTTGAAAAATTAAAATTCTCAGTTTTAGCATAGTTGTTGTGACCCCTCAAAACACAATAAGCATTACAGCCGGGTCTTAACTCATTGTAATTTCAATTTCCAAAAATGTCAGACTTAATATCTTAGGTTTAAGAAGCTTTTTGTACTTCTATATTTATACTGAAAATGATATATAGGTTACTTATGTAAACATCTAGTGAAAAAATCCGCAAAATATACTCACCTGTAAGATCTTTGATTTTGCTGCTTTTCAATTGGATATATTTTTATCACGTGACAAAAATGAGAATTTATTTAATGCTCAGGCATCAATTCACGCTGAAAAATTAAGTCATATTCCCCTGTCGGTCGGCAAAACGAAATATCAAAATGATATTTAGAAATCGATATTTCATCGTAGGTTCGGATGACGAATCACATGTACTTTAAACGAGTCAGCACATCAGTAATGAATTCCAGAGTCCCAAATACAAACGAATTCGAATAATTGATAGTGACAGTGACTAAATCAATTCATTAAATCAGCGGTTTCAAAGTTTGACTTTCTCATTCACCTTCCAGCGAAAAGCCGAAATCACTTTCAAATTTCTTCAGTTCAACTTCACACGTCTTCAGTGCATTGAGTTCAAAAAAAATAAAATGACGTGTCTTGTTATTGAAAATAAGAAAGTGGTGTTTTTTGTTATTGTTCTATTTCTTCGAAACACATTGCGATTATTTCAATTCGCCAGCCTTGGTAAATCGTAAAGTTAGGGGAGAAATAAGACGGGACTACTTTTTGTGCGGATATTCACACATTCCAATGGTTGGAGTTTGGTTGTTGTAATTTTTGTATGGACGCCGGTTCGGCACATAAATTTTGCGCCTTAATGGCAAATAAAGGCCACAAATTGGAGAGTTTGTAGTCGTAGAGCATTAAATAAAAAGAAAATTCACGAAAATTTGATGTAATATATAGAGGATATTCACGAAAATTTGACGTGACAAAAACAATTTTCTTGATATGCCCCCTTCGTGGCTACAAGAAATATGAGGATCTTCACTCGCGACTGCGTCGCTCGTGAAGATCCTCATATTTCTTTGTAGCCACTCACGAGATATTTTCGGTATTCATCAAATTTTCGTGAATATCCTCTATATATTATTGGGTACTGGAGATATATCAGTGTGTTTTTGTGGATTTTATTATGACTCACGTTTGTAACATCAGCCGTGATTGGTTAATTTGACACCCTCTAAAAGTCATAGTACAGGAGTTTGGGGGAAAAATACGGGTACTATCGGAACGTTCTCCCCTGAAGACATGAGAACACATAAAATGTAAGGTCCACTACCATTGATCAGCGTCGATTACGCACGCTTTGGTTCGAATTTCTCAACACCAAACGCTGGCGCTGTGTCTGATTAACTTTTTTCGTCACCGAAAGACACAAACGTACCAACAAATATATCATCTTCAGTGGGTGTGTTTTTAATTTTAACTGCAAACAATGAATTCAAAAGAATCAGAAATATTAAAAACTCACGTGTTGTTCACCACTTTAGTGAGTCCTGAAATGAGTTATGACTTCAACCAATTATATTTCCACAAGTTTAGTACTCCTCGACCTCACTGAGCCTCCGCCTCAAGTTCAAAATAAATTGTTTCACTCCGCTTAATTCTAACAACTATCGTTGTCCAAGAAGAATTTATATTCCATTATACCACTTATCACACAAGCATTAATAATGAATTGTAACACGAACAGCGTGATACAGTTGTAAACACTGGCATTTGGTGATATAGAAACTCCCAAAGCGAAGGCACTTGTGACAAGTCATTTTCGAATTTGGTGATCTAGAAACTCCTAAAGAGACGTCATTCGTTCGAAATGACGTCATGTTTTTGGATTCGACTACATTGTTATTACAAGATTGATGGCACGTTGCAGTTAACGCTTAACAATGAAAGCTATTTTTTGTTCGGCATAATAAAATAATTAGAACGTTTCTTTTCATGTTCTATCGGTCGATAGTACCTGAGTTTGTATGATTTCTGAAATAAAACCTGAAGCAGCGAAGTAGCGAAGCTGCTTCAGGTTTTATTTCACAAATCATACAAACTCAGGTACTATCGACCGATAGAACATGAAATGAAACGTTCTAATATTATAATAGAACAAAAAGTGTTGATGATATTTCCCGTTTTACGCATGCTTTAAGGTTCAGTCTTATTTTAAAATGAAGATTAAAACTATAGGAGTTCAAAACAATCAAAAATGGACTTAGAACACTCTATTAATCAGGTAGCGAATTCTTGAAGAAAAATCCTCCGCTCACTGATTTCGAAATATTAGATGTTTAAGTTGCAAATTTTCCCCATAATGTAACTACAAACTTGGCTAATGCAATCTTGTTTGACAGAGCTCAGTGAGCTCTGTCAAACAAAACTGAATTCGTCAAATTTCGCGTTGCATTATGGGAAAATGTGCTGATTGAAACTTGGATTTCCGCCATTAATATGCAGAGGGTTAATTAATGAATACCAGGGGCATATCAAGAAAACTTTTTTTGTCTAAGACCTAATTTGTTTGTTTCTTCACTTTTGAGTGTTTGTTCGGGGTTGGGGGTGGGGAGGGTTGTTTGTGTTGTTTGTTTGTTCGTTCGTTTTTAGATGGTGGGGTGGAAGAGAAACAAAAGTCGAACTGTGGTCGATCTCCCAATTTATAATGTTTTGTGTTAATTTATATAATAACAGAGCCAACCTACTTAAAATATTTTATGATTACGTGTAATTATTTTTAATTTCAAACAACAGAACGTATATGTTCACCTCCCTGACTGATAAGAGAGTCAGAGGCCTTACTCTTCGGAGTGTCGCAGTAAGGGCATTGACAGAATGTGCTATACAGTGTCAAATAGAGGATCTGTGCGCCTCATTCAACATCTGGTTCAAAGATGGGCATATAAATTGTGAACTGTTGGACGAAATTCAAATGCCAGCAAAAGCCAATCATCAACTGGGGTGGTACCATTTGTATTAACTGAAACATTATTTTGTCCTTCTTTCAGTGTTTTAAGACGGGGGAATCTTATGAAGTGTTCACCTGGAACGGGATTTGAATGTGGAAAGAAAGTGCTGAAAACTGAGATGTAATTATTTTATTAACATTTTTACTTTAAGCACAGGTTTCATATGCTGATATTTTTTATGGTGTACCTTGTTCCTCATCAAAAGTCACGACAAATATACTGAGTCAAAAAAGAATATCATAAAGGATGAAATGTAATAGTTCTAATGTTGCATGTTTGTGGACAAGAAGTCGTGCGAAGAGTTTAATGAATTGTTTTTGTTGTCCACCCAACCATTAAAAATGTTGCTACGGATTTCAAACTAGCACGTGCTACCCGAGAATGTCAAATTGAATGGGTGACCGACGATTTTCTTTGTGTTATGTTGTGCTAGAGAGCCTGGGTTATTGAGAATACATGCTAGTTTTTGTCTTCCGACATTTTAAAAAATGCCAATGTTAACCGAAAATCAGAGGTTTCGTGCCATTGGTATGCATGATGCTGGGGTACCTCCAGATGAGCTCGCTGCTGTGTTCGGAGTCACTGTGGCCACTATTTACCGTCTCATTGGAAGGTATAGAACCACTGGATCTACTGTCGACCAAGAGTTACGACCCCTGCACAAGACCGACACATCAGGACGTCTCACTTGCGGGATCGCTTCCTTCCGGCGACGAGGGCAGCAGCAATTACTCCTGGCAGAACTAACAACAGAATCAGTGCACAAACTGTCCGCAACAGACTCGCTGAACACGGCACCCAAAGTAGGCGTCCATACTACGGACCAATCCTTATCCAACGTCATCGTACCGTCATAATGAAATGGGTACGTCAGCGTGTTCGCTGGACTCAGCAGCGTTGGAGCACAGTTCTTTTTAGTGATAAATCACGACTTTGTCTACGGCGCGCTGATGGTAAGGCAAGAGTATATCGCCGACGAGGAGAACGGTTTTCTGATGGTTGCGTGCGGGAATGCGACCGTTTCGGCGGGGGTAGGGTAATGGTTTGGGCGGGAATATCCTTGCACCATCGAACGCAGTTGATCTTCATCGATGGTAATCTGAATGGACAGCGATATAGGGACGAAATTTTTGACGCTGTTGTTGTCCCGTTGGTCAACGCTAACGTCAGGTTGCAGTTATTCCAGCAAGACAATGTCCGATGTCACGTGGCGCGTATCTGTCGTGACTTTCTTGAGGAGCAGAGCATCGAGCTTCTTCCCTGGCCCCAACTTTCGCCAGATTTGTCGCCAATCGAGCACCTTTCGGATCCATTGGACCGTCGGGTATGACTTCACGATCTTCAGACCTTAGGCGATTTACGTATTGTTCTAAGGCATGAGTGGAACGTAGTACCACGGGGTGACATCCAGAGACTTATCAGGTCCATGCGCCGTCGATGTATTGCCATCCAAGAGGCAAACGATGGGCATACACACTATTGACTGCGTGTGTGAACTTTTCATTTAACCCCATGTCTGAATTGCGACGTCCTGACGTGAGGCTGGCAACAGTAAGAACATGAAATTATGCAAATGCATACAGCTAGACTCGAAATATGAATTTACAATAATTTGTTTGGGATTAAAGTCGATAATACTAAAAAAATTGCTCCTCAAAGTTTATTATACTTCCTTTTTTGACTCAGTATACATGGAATTCGGAACTCTAAATTCAAAATCGTGCACGCGCCCGATGAGGCCAACATTAACGGCTGCATTCCTGACAGTTTTCTCCCACCAAATTATTAGACCAGCGAGGAAGGTCCAATTAAAAGGCAAGTAATTGTGGAGAAAACCATTATGACATCAGTAGAAAATAAAGTCAACTTCCCTTTTGTCACTTTTAACCCTTTACCTAACCTGAAAAGCAGACGACACTTGCAATAATAATTCTTGAATAACTAATTTTTTTCATTTTTTGTCTCAAAAACATAGGTTATGACCACTCGTTGGAACGAGCTCGTCGAGCTCGTTCCAACGAGGGGTCATAACCTATGTTTTTGAGACAAAAAATGAAAAAATAATTAAAATTAATAGGCGATTTTTGAGAATAGCGCTGGCCGGTTTTGGCCGTTACGTTGGGTAAAGGGTTAATGCACGAAATAACAGACAGCTCTCAGCTTTTATGGCAAGCTAAACGGGTGCAACTAGTTCACAAATAATTCCACTATTAACTCTTTTGGCGCGACAGGCGACTAAAGTCGACAGACGGCAAGCCGCGGAAAGGTACTGCAGTAGCCATTTTAGCCAACTGTGTGTGTCCATTTTCAAGTGTTTTTAACCCTTTAGGTCTTTACCCAATGCAGACAATATCAAAATTTATTATTTTAAATATCATTTTTTTCAAATTTTTCAAACAATTTCAACAAAACCATATCATGTGACCCCTCGTTGGAACGAGCTCGTTCCGGTTTTGTTAAAATTGTTTGAAAAATAATATTTTTTCAACTAGTAAAGTTGCATATCACGCGGGGGGGGGGGGGGGGGATGCGGCCAATTCGTTGGGTAAAGGGTTGAACAAACATACGTTTTCCTATGTTTCATGCCCCATTTTTGTTCTATCCATGAACAATGATATCGTCCCTTGAAAGTATAAAGGTGCCATTTAAATATATACAGGAAATCATTTGAAAAACTGTCAATGAGATCGTTATTTATTTATTGGTTATTTATTGGTGTTTAAGGTCACATATTTCTGCACAATGGCTAATCATGACCTCGAGGCTGGAGGAAGCCGGAGTACCCGGAGAGAACCACCGATCACATATTTCTGCACAATGGCTAATCATGACCTCGACAGTTTTACGGGTGGAGGAAGACGGAGTACCGGGGGAGAACCACCGAGCAACGGCGAGCAACTGTCAGCTCCCCAACATACTAACTCCACACAAGCAGAGTTAGATTGGTTGAAGACAGGTGCACCATCGACGTGCAGTACGCCTTAGTACACAACGCCACCGTGCCCCCACGTGGGCAATGTGGGTGAAGTGTCTTGCCCAAGGACACAACGCGGTTGCCGCAGGTGGGATTCGAACCGAGGACCTCTCGGCTTGCAGCCTGCACCTCTACCTACTGAGCCACCGCGCCCCCTTTGAGATCATTAGAACATCTTTTAAAATAATAACGCTTTAGTCTAACAACCTATACTTTTTGTAAAATTCCTGTTGAATATTAGGCGCTAAAAATTCTGTTTCTCAGATAATTCCGCGCCAAAAGAGTTAAGGATATCTATCAATATTTCACCTACCCACACTAAAGCGTCCACACTGGTTCTTTGTTTATCGAATGTGTTTTACAGTAATTTGCAATTTTTTGTTCTTCACGAGAAAAAAATTAGCAAATCTCACCTCCTAGGTGTTTATATTAATGGAAGGACAGTGTCTACAGTTTGTGTCAGGATGGTTACACTGTTGATAAAATAAACAGAAAAATAACACAGGACACACCAAAAGATGGTTAAAACGCCGTTTTTTTTATTTTTAACCCTTTACCTAACGTAACGGTCAAAACCTGCCAGCGGTATTCTCAAAAATCGCCAATTAATTTTCATTATTTTTTCATTTTTTGTCTCAAAAACATAGGTTATGACCCCTCGTTGGAACGAGCTCGTCGAGCTCGTTCCAACGAGGGGTCATAACCTATGTTTTTGAGACAAAAAATGAAAAAAATTAGTTATTCAAGAATTTTTTTTGCAAGTGTCGTCTGCTTTTCATGTTAGGTAAAGGGTTAAATGAGTTTCAACAGAGAATAATAATAAAACGTTCAAACTGATTGGAGAAAATTGTAAAAAGCCAACTTCCGTATTTTTATACTCCTCCTCATGAAAATATCTAAGTTTGTGGAATACTTAATTCGCTAACATCTTCAAATTCCAGTTTTTAAATGAAATTCCCATACCTCTAGTGTTAAATTTACTGATAGTTTTCGGAAATTAAGGGGAGTTAACTTTTCGCAAATCTCTTTCAATGACGAAAATTGTCAATCATGATACTTTGCTACTACTACTTTCATTCTACAGTCTATTACAGGCCAGAGGCGGTAGAACCAGGGGGCAGGGGACACGTGCCAGGCATGTCACGTGGTTAGAGCATGAGTTAAATGGGCGCATGCAAACGTGCTAATATAAGACGTTCCTGTAATATATTATTTGCAAATCCAAACAACATTTGGCCAATGGATCCCACCTTCTGTCGCTTCGGGCCGTTTTTCTACTTCGACCATCTTCCAACCCGAAGGCTAGCCTTCGGGTTGGAAGATGATTGAAGTAGAAGAAATGAACAGGACAGTGACCACACTGCAACATGCTCATCTAAACAAGACACTGTAGTGTTTCACGGTACATTTACCGATATACGATTGTAACTTTTCCTCACATTGGGCTGAACCATGGTAGCCTTGAAAATGTGTGCCCTCCACTTTCATCGAGTTTCAGTCGACTCTACTACAGATCTAACTGCAACACTTGAGCATAGTTTCAGGGTTTCGAATTTCATACTCCAGAAGCTCTTTGCTTGGAACGATCTAAAAACGCAGAACTGACAGGATAGACGTAGCTTTTCAAAATGCATACTCTGAAAGCATTTGACCAAATCAGCCGGAAAACACAACCGTGACTATAGTGAAAAATGAAAACAAGCCATATTGTTATACCTGGCCATAGTTTTGAATTTCGTACGCTGGAAGAATTTTGCCGGAAACTGTCTGAGAAAACATTACATCCGCTGTGGTACAACCACCCGATGGCACATCACAAACATGAAAACTGCATGCACAGCTAGGAACACTGATTTCGAATTACGTACTCTAGACGTATTTTGCCGGAAGTAATGAAAAACAACTATAGAAGTGGATACAAATGCTTCATATTCAAATTAAAAATCTTTTTGCACATTTACAGACCCGATACCAATACCTGAGCATTGTTTCAGTACGATGAATTTATAACTCAAAAGCCCGGAAAAGGTCTGACAAAACACTAACAGAAACTTATGCCCATCCACAATCCCATCCTTTATGTACCACCGGAGCATAGTTACATGCGTAGCTTAGACATGCACAGACCCCATCTTAACACTTCAGCGTATGTCAAGCTTTCCAAATTAAAAATCAAAGGAGACTTTTGCTGGAAATTGTCTACAGCAACACTGATGCGATTGCTGTGACACCACATGGTGACACATCGCAGATTAGAAACCCTCAGGTACACATACAGACCCCATTGTAACGCCTTGGTACAGCATGGGACACGTAGCCAAGTTACATTTGTTTGCCTCAAAAACATCGAGCTCGTTGCAAGAAGAGGTTGTAAGCTATTTTTTTAGGCAAAACAAAAAAGTTGAATGGCTATCTTTGTGAATTATACTGGTCGTTTATAACCGTTACGTTTGGTAAAATATTAACTGTTTCTTTCAAGTGGCACTGCAGAAGCCAAATGGTGAAAATTTTCAAAAATCATTTTTCTTGGTGTTCATATCCTACTGTACAGCTGCAGGAAGCTCCAACATCATGCACTGAGCAACTGACCGCGTGCACGAACGGCATTACAATTTACAGGGATCAGGGACGTGGCTAGAAGGTATTGGTCTGGGAGGTCTGACCCCTCTTAGTTTCCCCCACCTCCCTCAGGTGACGAACATCTAACTTTTAATGAAACCATTTGACCCAGCCCTTTAAGTGAGAATTTTCCAATTGATACCTGTGGATTTTCAACTGCTGAAGAAATCCCAATCCTACCTTTCGGTTGGAAATCGTCTCATGAGTGCAACACTGTGTCATCTGCAATGCTATATTGGTTAAATATATTTTGACTTTGAAACCATTAATTAAAATTTTGATTCGTCCACTTCAGAAAGGATTAATAAGTTTGTTTGTAATTTGGTGCCGGAATGTGTGAGAATCTCTCAAAAACATGAGGCATTGGGAAAAAAAGTGTGAAGGTCTTTAAACTGAAATTTCATGTGGCAACATATTTTTTTCCAGTTTATTTTTTTCAAGAGATGATGTACTTTGTAGATGTATAGGTATTTTTTCTTTCAAAACAACTTGGTGTGCTGTACAGAGAGTGAAAGGTTAACACTGTGGTCAATGGGATTTATTTAGGCGTTCATAACCTATATACATTTTCACAGCTGCAGATGGCTTGGAGTGTTTCTACATTATTGTTGACTGATTGTACAGGCAGCCAACAATAATGTAAAAACACTGTCAGGGAAAATGCATCCTACCGGTAAATTTTTCAATGAAGAATATACATTGAACATTTCTTCAGAACCATACAAAAGGGACAGTTTGTGGCTCTATGGGGACCTAAGGGTTAATCCCGTTGAATTCAATTGTGTGGTGATGATGAATAGTGCATTTTATGTGATGAGGTGTTGAATGGAATCTTGGGCACTTCCCAGTATTTGTTGAATGATGTTGTCCTATTTTACCAGTTAAACTTAACCCTTTCCGACTACAGTTATAGCGACGTTTTAGCGTCAATATTTCACTAGATACCACAGCCAAGGTACTGTAACGTCCATCAGCAAGACCACAAAAAGCCTGTTGGGACATGTGTTCTGCATGTACATGTAAGACAATATACTTGCCAAACTTGGAACTAGGCCTACAAGAGTTATCAACCTATCAACCGGAAGAATGGGGTTTTGACGACGTCAAACTCAATCGTTAGCCCTTTGAACACTGGTGGTATCTTCCATATCAGTTCAATGACAGCAACAGGAAGAGTCCATATTCATTATTTGGGGTAGCCCAATTAATATTTGCAACGTGAAGCCTTGTGGCTTCACGTTGAAAATATTGATTGACCGACCACACACATGCACTTAGCTTCCATCCTATTTAATGACATTATCAAGTATCATGTTCCTGGACGAAAAAAAAAGCGGCCGGGTTCAAAGTCGGAGTACGTAATATTACGTACCGTAGTCGTAGTTCACAATGCTACAATAAAACAAGCATGCATGGATCCCCTTCTCTAGGATCCACTGGTATATCACACAATACATATCATTGTTTTCTCGTCTATCCTGTAGACATTCGCTGAGACTGTAATCAGAACGACACCAATATAGCAAGCAGATTCAGTGACAGAATTGTAGCACAAACGAAATAGCCTGAATAGGCAGCCAAACCTTCATTAGACACAACAGCTAAGTCCAAGTGTTACCTTATTATAAGGGAGCAAGATGTACGTATAATTCTCCAGGCCTTTATGAACACTTTCATAATCTATGACAAGAATCACATGAACATTTTACGAGATTTAGAATTCTCATCCCTTTCCTTGCTAGAATTATTTACGCAATTCGATTCTGATTTCCGCATGAATTTTACGCCCCGTAAAAAAAACATATATTTTGTTTCTTACAAAATACCACGATCATCTCATTTGTGGCAGCAAATATATCTAAGTTTTCACTCGCAGCTTTCAGCCGCTTTTGAAAACTTAACATTGTTTTGCAGTCGTCAATGAAATAATTCTAGAACCTATTAAAAAACAGTAGATATCCCCTATGTCTTTCATCTGTCGTTTTCAGATCGATATTCAACACGGCTTTTAGACGACTTACATTTCTCGAATAACTAAAACATGTAGCCTTCTCTTTTGGCCAATTTGTAAAATAAGAGTCGATGTAGTCTGCCAAAATCCACGCCTGACCATTTCAGTTACTTATTCCATATTATGGAAGCTATTTGCTAGAAAAGAAAACATTGCTCTGGTCAGATTTGTCTTTTCTGTGGAAAACTAAATTACTTATCACCTTAAGTAAACAAATTTTCAACAAATAAGTTGAATCACCTTTATAGAGGAGGAAAGCTCAGTTCTTTTATATTTCATTGTATAGCCCCGTACAGGGAGCGCGGTGGCTCAGTGGCAGTCTGTTGGACCTCTAAGCTAGAGGTCCCGAATTCGATCCCCGTCCGGGACGACCCACGTTGTGTCCTTGGGCAAAAGGCACTTTATTCCGGTTGCCTACTTGGGGACACGGCGACGTCGTGTACTAAGGCGTACTGCACGTCGATGGTGCACATGTCTTCAACCGCTGTAGCCCTGCTTGAGTGGAGCTTGAACAGAATTAGAATGTTGAGGAGCTGACAGTTGCTCGTCGATACTCGGTGGTTCTCTCCGGGTACTCCGGCTTCCTCCACCCGTAAAACTGTCACGTTCACGATTAGCCATTGTGCATAAGTATGTGACCTTAAACACCAATAAATAAATAAATAAAGAGTCCTGTACAACGGCAAATAAGACCGTTTCTATAGTGAGACTTCGCTATTTTTACTGTTTTTTTTTTTGTTATTGTTATGGTTTTGGAAGGATTTCTTTCAGTTGTTATGAGTGAAACACTTTGCAGTTCGCAGAATGTTTAGTCAATTATCGTTCTTGATTTGCATTTGCTGTCGAAATTTCTAGTATTCAACACCAACTTTTACTCCAGATAGTCGTTTTGAAGTTACTGGACGTGAGCCCTCCCCGTAATAACATTATGGCACTAAGAATTTGCAGATTAAGGTTCGAATGCTTAACACTAACTTTTAATCTGTTTCTTTAACCCTTTACCTAACATGAAAAGCAGACGACACTCGCAAAAAGAATTCTTGAATAACTAATTTTTTTATTTTTTGTCTCAAAAACATAGGTTAAGACCCCTCGTTGGGGTCATAACCTATGTTTTTGAGACAAAAGATGAAAAAAATAATGCAAATTAATTGGCGACTTTTAAAAATAGCGCTGGCCGGTTTTGGCCGTTACGTTGGGTAAAGGGTTAATAACGACCGTGTAATAAACTGTTGAAGAGCAAAAGAAGTACCAGTCAAGTTTCAGTCAAAGGACCCCGGATTCAAACGGAGGGGGGGGGGGGGGCTGTTGACTGAATATTGATTTCGCTTATGCGCTTGCACAAAATTTGAAAATTTCTATCTGGGTGAAAATTCGACTCCACGGATATTTAATAACAGCTCATTCTCGGTAATATTTCAGAACAGCTCATTCTCGGTACACTTTGCATACATTGTATTCGAGAGATGGGCCGTGATTATCGTAATAGAATATTGAGTATATGTGTTATTGATTTCTGTATCATATAAAAGGACTTTCACTTACCTGTTTTACAGCTTATTCATAAATTCACCTTCTGTGGCTGTTTTGTCGAGAACAGATTGTCACTAAAATCCGGCAGTGACATGTTCAACCCAGATAAAAACTTTCAAATCTTGTGGCCGTGCTTTAAGTAGCGTAATCAATATTCAGTCAGTAGACATCCGAATTGAACCCGGAAGTCCGCTGGCTGAAATTTTGTATTTCTTGTGCTCTTGAGCATAAGAGTTATTACTCTGGTAAAAATTCCATTCCAAAGTTATTTGTTTTCTGATAAGTCACTAAACACTTACTGCCTCTTTTCTAGAATTTATCTCAAGCATAAAAAAAATCAGAAGAGAAATGAAAAGGAATAAAATCTTATCATGTGAGATTGTGGGCCACAATATTTTTACTGGGATGGTTCACGTCCAAAACGAATATCCAAAGTAATTTGTGCATTACAAATTTCGTCAGCAAATGCAAATCAAGAACGATAATCGAACATAAATTCTGTGACAGCTTTACCCATAACAACTTAATGAGTCCATACGAAACGACAACAATAACAAAAACAAACTGCAGAAATAGCGAAATCTTCGCATGACCATTTGTCTTGGGGGGGGGGGGGGGGGGGGGGGGGTTGAGGTTTTACTTCCCAACTAGATGTTTTTATTTCCCTGTTCTTATTTGTTAGATATGATTTTCATTCCCAGAATTGCAAATTATCAAATTCGGCTGATATGGCTTCAAACTTAGCTTACATGACCCCGATCTAGGCCGACATGAACCGAGCTAGAGTTGTCACCCTTGGCGAAACCAATTTGTTTACATCGAAATGTTCCCAGTCAGGCATTTGTCGAGCGCAATCAGGAAAATTTGCGTCACAGGGCATAGTGGGGTGTTTTGAAGCAGTGTTTTGTATGATGGGGAATTAATGCCGGTAATAAGCGATGGTTAGGAAAATCTTTAGGTGGATCTGTATCTGTATATCATAGGGTCCCTTTGGAGCTAAACGTCACGAAAGAGAAGAAAGAAGTGAGTTGTACAGTATTCATCGCAAACTAAAATTCAGAGTCGTAAGCGAAGATTCTTAAAGTGGGAGAAATATAGAATATACCCAAAGTAGCTTGCTGTACCAAATATTCACCACGAGTGGTGTTAGCTTATGACCATTAAATGAAACAGCCCAACAAGACGACGAACATAAGCTGTGAGCTTTCTGTCGGATTCCCTTTTTAAATAGTGTTTGTCAATGTTTATATACTTGTTGTACTGTATACATATAGAATATTATACCCATAATAGTTTGGTGTACCAAATGTTCACCACGAGTGCTGAAGTGGTGTTAACCGCGAGCCTTTGGCGCGCGGTTAAGACCACTTCACCACGAGTGGTGAACATTTGGTACATCAAGCAACTCTGGGTATATTTTATTTGTACCACGATCGTCAGATTATTAAGAGTCGCTATTATTTTTTGTCAATTTTACTGAGCAGAAGACGTACATACGTGCGAATTTGTTTTTGTTTACATGAACATCGCGGGCGGTACTTTCGCTGTCAATTTTATCTCCGAAACGAAATAGAAAAGGAAACAGGGCCTTTTTCATTTTAATAACATAATAACATACTATTTCGAGTTATGGATGCTTTATTAATATGAGACAATGCATGTTTGTTAATATTTTGGTGTTTCATGTGGTAAGCTCATTTAAAAACGTAATAAATAATTGCCACTCTCGTTTTACTCTTCGCGAGGTGACGTGCGATAAATTTAGACAAGTTCGCATTCAGGTCGACGTCACCAAAGGTCAAGGATGTAGTTCCACTGTAGGTGTAAATTTTAACTATTGAAATCCCATTGCTGGCGTGTTCACCACAGCTGGTGTATAAAGCTAAAGTTTATGTCATAGGCTTTTCATATATAGTAGAATAGGTAACCATGGCGTAATAGAGAGTTCAACCATCCGAACGTCATGGATTCCCCCGTGTGGAAGCCGAGACGTTCGGATATCTAAACTAGGAGAAAAGTAAACTTCAGACTTTGTGAAAAGAAAGAGAAGCAATAGCACTGTCAGAAAACTGTAACAGATTTGCGAATTTTTGTAATTATTTGTTTTCGGTTAACAAATAAGGAGGTTATTAATTGGTTAGTTTCAGATCGGCTCAGATATCAGCCCTCGGTGACTTCACTTCAGCCTTCGACCTTCAGTCGCAGGCTGATCAGAAGTTACCTCGGTCTGATATCTCGAAATGAATCAACTAATAACCTATTTAGTTATTTTTCTAAGTCTCCTTTTCGTTTTCGCTTTAAATTAATATGCTTAATATAGAAAAATGCTTTATATTTCATAATGTATTATATTATTTTATACCACCCCCGCCTATGTTACTACCCGTGAAAAGCCTGTGTGTTAAGTATTAGCTTTTAATCCCATTACCGGTGTGAAGCTTCTACTGCGGTTAAAAAAAATTACACCTAGAGTTGAAGTTCAGCCATCTTGACCTTTGACATGATGCAATTTGCCGACTTCGATACATTCCCACTTCGCGAGGTTTCATTCAAACATACGACGTTTTGAGGTACTATCTTCTACGTGCAGTGACTTATTAAGTTTAAAAAACCTACAATTAAATATTCAAAATAAAATTTAAGAATTGTTAACCTTAATTTGACTGAAAAAGCAAGGTAAATTCAGTCAACTTTGACGATGTGTCCAGCTGTCAATCAAGCATTCACATGCAGCAGATAGTACTGCTCATCGGCGCAGATGTCAACAAAACAAAACCATGTTTTTTGCGATAGAAAGTGTCGTTTTGTCTCCATTTTAAGTGACAAAGTTGATTATTTATTAAGAGCATGGTTTTAGAGCATGGTATAAATAAAACAAATAGGCACTAGGCCCGGTAATCAGATTTAAACCGAGTGGATAAAACTCTTATCCTCCTCGTGGTTTAAATCTGATTACCGGCCCTAGTACCTATTTATTCTACATATATATTGCATTAGCTATAACCTAAAAAAGTCTAGCTATACATGTAATATACAATTTTCTAAAAAAAAAAAAAATAATAAAAATCCATACTTTGTTCTTTCCATAATAACAATACAGAAAAACATGAAACTCTCGAGTTTTGCTGCACATGTACTTCTCTATACCCCTCTATACCCCTCAGAGTACGGAAAATCAATAGTTTATACTATAGTAATATTCAAAATTCTCAACAAGTGCAATTATCAGTCTATCAACCGCAGCCTCGTTCACATTTTTAATAAAAAAAATTCTGATGGAAAGAAGGGGAGGGCAACTCCTCAGAAATTCTAGCTTTGCAGTAATTTTACAACAGAAGTGAATAAAAATTGTCACACTAATGGTAATGTTCAACCTATTAAAAATTTCACTCGCTGGTAAAAAAAAGATCAGAGGTGTTAGAAATATATTCGTAGCCGCACATCCACTACTACGAAATCTATTTCGTTTGTGCTATAGTTTGTCACTGAATCTGCTTACTATTTTGGTGTCGTTCTGATAACAGTCTTGGCGGATGACTACAGGATAGACGAGAAAACGATGATATGCAGTCTGTAATATACCAGGGAAGGGGATTCGTGCATGCTTGTTTTATTGTAGTATTGTAAACAAGTTTAGATTAACTGGTAAAATATGTCAGCAACATTAAAAAAATATTGGGAAGCGCTCCTGTTTTATTAAATGCGTTGCGATGTTTTAATGGAAATCAAAACACCATAACTCCGAAAACAAGCCTCAGTATCGATCTAAACTTATGGCGTGATGCTTGCTCCCTTATGGCGTGATGCTTGTTCATAGTGATATGAACTAAATCAGACTTGTTCCCATTGATCCGTTACTAGGCGCAGCCATTTCGTTTACAATTACTTGCCCTTATTCGATGAAAGTAATCAATCAATAAAATTGGCGTTAACCTTTTAGCCAACGAATCGGCCGCATCCGCCCGCGTAATATGCAAATTCAGCAGTTAAAAAAATAGTACTTTTCAAAAAATTTCAACAAAACCAAATCACGTGACCCCTCTTTGGAACGAGCTCGTCGAGCTCGTTCCAACGAGGGGTCACATGACATGGTTTTGATGAAATTTTTCGAAAAAAAATTAAAAAATGATATTTAAAATAATAAATTTTGATATCGTCTGCGTTGGGTAAAGGGTTAACAGGCAAAATGGAGAAGTTTTTGTGTGGTAAGGATTTAATGATGGCGATAAGTAAGAACTGGAGAGAGTTTCACACAAAATAAAACGCAAACAAAGATTCAGAGTCGTAAGTGGAGATTCGTCGATGTGGGGAAAAGAGATAGTTCAACTGTCTGAGCGTCTCGGATTCCGCACTGGGGTGAGACGGTCGGATAGCTGAACTAGGAGAAGGCGAAACAGTCGGACTTTGTGAGAAAAGAATAAGACACAATAACACTTTCAGAACTGTAACAGAACTGAGAATATTTTGTAATTATTTGCTTTGGTTTATTAAAGAGGTTATTACTGGGTTAATTTCACGTCGACCGAGCTGTCAGCCCAAGATAACTTCACATCAGCTTTCGACCTTCGGTTTCAGGCTGATATGAAGTTACTTTGGGTTGATAACTCGGCTGATATGAAATTAACCAAGTAATAACCTTTCAATATGTGTAAGACATTTCTCGCTATCACATTAGGTAGCATATTATAAACCCCCCGATACTGTTCTAAAGAATACAAAGACAAAGCAAAATTCACCAATCATTATTATTCTTTATTTTATGAAAAATATCGATCATCAGCTGCCCCGGAAATATCAGAAAACCTACATCGATATGTCAGTGTTTGCCGATATGACAGATTTTCTTCCTCAGAAGGATTTAAAATGGATTTGTCAAGTGATGTTCATTGATTCTACATTTAATTCTACCCAAAATAAACATAAGAGATTGACTACAGAAATGTTTAACCCTTTACCCAACGTAACGGCCAAAACCGGCCGGCGCTATTCTCAAAAATCGTCAGTTATTTTTCATTATTTTTTCATTTTTTGTATCAAAAACATAGGTTACGACCCTTCATTGGAACGAGCTCGTCGAGCTCGTTCCAATGAGAGGTTATAACCTATGTTTTTGAGACAAAAAATGAAAAAAAATAGTTGCTCAAGAAATTTTTTTGCAAGTGTTGTCTGCTTTTCATGTTAGGTAAAGGGTTAAGAGGTATTCTTCTTGTGATAATCTGGGGGCCACGAGGGGTATCCAGCTAAAAAAACGTGTAAAATATTTTCCTATCTGAACTTTTTCCACTGATTTCCAATCCAATTGATGCAACTCTGTAAATCTTGGGTATTTTCTGATATTTCAAATGGTCGTTCAGGATAGTTATTTTTCTTGTCACGTTGATATTCCTACAGGGACCACATTTTTAACAGACCTTGTACTTATTTCTAAACACAGGAGGCCTCAGTGTGGGTTCCATACTATTTGTCTCCAAACTCCAATGGTTGTCATTTGACTGGAAAAATTCCGCGAAAGATTCAACATAAACGTTTAAGATGTATTTATTTGATTCTTCGTTCACTACTAAAAGGGAGGGAAAACCTGCTGATTAACGTTTCTAGATAAACTGTTTTCACTGGTTCTGTATTCGGTTGATGCTGCACTTTCACACTTGGTGGTGTCGGAATATCTTACATCTTTCAGACCAACCAATAGGAATATGCGAATTCCAAGAATTGCACTGTACCCGGCATATTATGAGGAATTCCACTCGTGCCCTCGGAGAAAACAATATTCGTGGAGTTTTGCGCGCAGACGGTCGTTGATACAAGGTGATGTTCCTTTAGTCATGAAGATATACAGAAATTCTTTCGATTTGCAGTTGTCGATTTTTCACTCAATAAGTATTTAATTCGCATTGAAAATATCAAGATATTAACACAATTAGTGGAACTACGCGCCGTAATTATAAACCCACGGCTATGGTGTGGTTTTATTCATAATGATTATGGCAAATACATTCTCATTTGAGCAATATTTCTTTCGTTGATTCAAAGAAAATGGATGTTTATGGCATTTAATCTATGAGCCAGGGGCCAAAATGTGACTAATTGGTACGGGAAGGGAGATTGCCACTGATATGTTGTAACACTTTCGCTGCCGAAAGCGACTATTGTCACCTACTTTATGGTCATTATCTGTACGTTCTGGTATGCGCAGCGCAAACCTACCATCTGATTAATTGGCGGAAAGGGCTCTAGAGAGCCCTTTCCAACATCTAATCAGATGGTAGAGTTTCAAGTATGTCATAAATCTTATTAAACTTCCTCGCACACATGAGTACATAGAGGTCCTCCATATATGGCTAAATGGGGTTGTGACACGACAAGGGTTAATAGTTACATATCCACAGAGAAGGAAAATTGTTCGTAGACATTTGGGATGGGTAGCTGTTCAGAAAAATGCCCCTTTTACTCCAACCGCCAAATCACATGAATTCAAGAATTATTACAAAAGTTAAAGACATTAAATGTATTTTGCATTATTTTCAGTATGAAGGCTGGTCCATTTTATATTTAAATTGATTTCAATGACTTTTTAATTAACCTGGTATACCTAGAATCGTATTCCGTTTTCATTCACCATACAGGTTCAGAACTTGGTTAGTCAGTGTGTGAGGCAGATTAGTAGTATAGCATGTTGAAGGTAGGTGTGATTTGTTGGACTTCGGTGAGGGCCTGAGAAGAGACGTCATATCGAGGTACATTGTGGGTCACGTGGGATGTTATGGTTGTCCGCGTGCGTGTCCATGTTATGTTATTGTGATTGCATTAAGTGTGTCAGTGCGCGTGTTATAAAGGTGACACGTGTTTCTGTCATCCATTTTGTTATTGGCAGTTGCTATTTTGGTGTCTATGGTAGTGTGTGGTTAATGTACCGTCAAAAAGCTAGGATGAAGTGGGATTGTGTTTGGAGGGTACGTTTGATTGCTCGAGAGTATATCTAATTACCAGAAATGATCAGAAAAGAAACAAAAAATTACTGAAAAGTAATAGTGTCTCTGCCTCAGATTCGCAGGGAGTTCTTGTTTCCCAAACACCTGTCCATCTCCTGAACATTCTTAACCTAGACTATCTATTCCGGATACCCTTGATTATTTATCCACAGAGTGACTCAACCAATCAGATAGCTTTGCCATGATCAAGCTGCCCTTTTACCTTAGCCTGTATCTACAGTTTTATGTTCAAATTGATATCATCCATCTCTGATATATGACCGTGTGCTAGTGCACAATGTGTGCACGACAAATGCAGCACATGGACACACGCTGGATGTGTCACGATATGTTTGTGTGCAAGTGCACAATGTCCGCACAATACATACAACACATATACAGTACGTGGAGAGTGTATTAACACTAAATCACCCACATAGTGGAGATTCCATCCAAGCAATAATTGCAGATATGTTTTAAAGCATAACAAGCAAAAGCAAAGTTCCAGCCAATGGACCTCCGGGTTATACCCGGAGGTCCATTGGCTGAAACGTTGCTTGTGTTTTTTGTCCACATGTACAGAATTTGAAAATTATACTTTGGGTGATAACTCCACTCCCCAGGTGATTTAGTTACAATCCACTCTCCACGTACCGTACCAATGCGGTTATTGGCACCCAACCAATTGCCTCTATGGCCCCTAGTTCCTATATGGCGCTGATGTACTTTTTTGGCCGTGGCATTCAGTGCTCCTAGACCACTGCTGACCGATAAGCGCTACCCGTCCTTTGATCAGCATCCGTTGTCTTTATTGTGTAATATTGTATTTTACCACTCATGCTGGCTTGTACCACGTTCACCAATATATGTCCTATACTGGAGTCTTCCACCATAACATTCAACTAGCTCTGCTATTGGATTGCTAGCTATCTCTGATCAAGTCTCGATCTCTGTCTTACCTTAGGCTCAATGGGACTCATCCATGCATTTCAAGATGTATCTACCTATACAATTCCTTTTCCAAGTAAAGTGAGACTTTTGTGAGACGTGTCTGTATGTAGTAAGTACACAACACATGCAATAAATGGTCACATGTTGGATGTGTCGAGATGTGCTTATGTGCTAGTGCACAAGGTACACGCAACGCATGCAGAACAGGGGCATACGGTGGATGGACCAATTTGTGCTTGTGTGCTAGTGCAATGTGTGCACAGCACATGCAGCACATAGGCACATACGAGTATTATCTCCAAGACCGCGACCAAGCTACTTTACAGCTCCTTGCTCCTATATGGCTCCTATACTGTTACCAGACCACGATCTTCATGACTCCTATATGGCTCCTTGTTCCTCTTCGGTTATTAGCTCTTAGATCATGCCACTGCCATCATGAGTCATAGACTACCGCTACTAACTTTTCCAGTCATCACTATCAGTCTAGTGATTAACTCTTAGTACGAGGCCTCTGACCGTACTGCGGTTATGTCTCGATTTGCCGGCTGCCGACTTTCAAACATTCTCGGTCTGCCCCCATGCTAATTAATTATTTTCTAGGTTTTCTGGAAAGTGTAACTATAGTTTGTTTTAAATAAGTTAACAGTGTAACAATATCAATAATTACTATCTGTTAATACTATTACTTCAAGTAACACGTGATGTTAGTTTGCGCTATATTCGGGAGTGCAGGTAACACAACTTAAAGGCTTCACATTCTATCCATGTACTTCACATTATCTATGTATTTCGTTTGTATGGATTTGACTTGTTTCAATTTATGGGATAGTGCCTATAAACAACAGAAGCCGGCAAATTGAGAACCCCGCCCCCTCGGTACTACAGTCACTACTCGACAGCTACTATCTCGATACATTAATCAGGTATTCAAAGTAGCTTACGCACCATAAGGTATATCAGATATAATGTTCATTTTTGTTAATAGTAACAATCAGATATTAGTCACTTCAATTTTAGTCCAGTTAGTTCTAAAACATGTCTGTTTTTGCTGTCTATTTTAATAGTTGTTGGTAGTAATCACAATGCATATAAACCACGTTATTAAAGGGATGTCCAACGTAAATTTGGCCAAATTTCAGGTAATATTCTCCAAGGTCCAGAGAAGGTCAGAAAAGAATAACCCCAATAAATTATATATCGACTTGTTTGGAATGAAACATATATTTTGTGGAAACTAATATTTGCAAAGGAACCGTTACCGTGTGTCAGAAAGCACTGCTTGAATTCTGCTGTGGCATAAGTAAGAGATCAGATTTTATACAATAAAATACCTTAAATTTATTGAATAGTTAAATTCTGTAATCCTTCTAGTACAGACTCGGAAAAATCTTTTTATCATTCTTGCAAGGGACGGACTGCGAAACCAATTGTAATTTAGGATGCCAACATTTCAAAAGGGCTGTCATTTTTCTTGTGTTTGTTTACCTTTGTGAAGTTCACCAAGGGTCAAATCCATACAATTCAGAAGAACAAGTATGGAGTCATGAGAGAGTGCATCAATGAAAATGAAGAATGACTAATATGGCTGTTGTGAGTCTGTTGTGACCATACCCCCTTCCTCACAATCCTGTGCCATTTTGCATGAGATCTGTATCAAATTGGTAAAATACGATAAGAATGATACACCTAAAAAGGATAAACTGCCAAACTTCCTCATTTAGTATTATATGTGTCCATTTCTGGGTTTGCATGAGCAAAGCCAGCTGCCAAGAGAGTCATTTGAATGTCCAAGTGTGGCTAAAACAACCAAAAATGAGTTAAATGGCCTGTCCTGCGTGCAGTATACTTTCACCAATCGGCTTCTAATACATTTAAGTACATGATTTGGTATGCTTCATTTGTTTTGGAACTATCGGCCTTCTGTAGTTGCTGTTTGGGGAGGCTTGGCTGTTGTTTTCTCGTGAGATTTAAGAACATTAATAACTGATCTGCTGACCAATACTAATTTTATAGACGGAAGGTTACCGGCCTGAACAATATTGGTATTCTGTTGGTCATTAAATTCATTTATCTAAACACTTATGACACGTTGTGGTCTCATTTCGGTAATTCATGTGATTTTTGCCCGCCTAGCGGATTTTTTCTATTTTTGTCCACAGAGTGTCAACACACATAGATTTTCGCAACCTTTTGGTGCTAACAGTGCTCAAAATCGACGTTCATCCATCTTATATACAATGCGGTTGTGCGAGGGAATATTTAAGTTTACGATGGTACGACATTTCGCTATATGCGGTGAACAGGAAGAAACCTTTCTAATAATTCTCTTTGACATTGGTCTTCTTTTTTCGTAGCAGACTTCACCAAGCCTTCTTTACGTCACTAATATGGTTCGGCGACAGTAAAATTATTTTTTCGTAAATATACAATTTTGAGGACTGTAATGTATGTTGGTGTGAATATATTTTTGTTTTCAAATAATTTTCCACTTTTTTGTTTTGATCATCATCACCAACCAAATAATAGTAATTCGAGTCGGTGGATATTAATCACTTGCTGACACTTGCGTCACATTGTACAGGTTCTGAACTCAACAGCACTGCCATGAACTGTATCTCGCAATTATCACATTGTCGGGTGAATATTTTCCTATGAATGTGTCGTGAGTTGTACATTACATCACCTCCCAGATTCAAAAACAGCAATGAAATGTTTGAAGATTTCAGATCGTGGGAAATCAAATCATTTCCAAACTTTGCCCAAAGACACCGTGATCATAACAAACATGTCACCCGACAGAGTCAAGCGTTTGTGGTCATCCATTTTCCTCTGAGCGTTCTCACCACGTTGGTGTTGGAATGGTAAATATGCTTTCTTCGAGTATGGAGTGTGGAGTCTTTTATTTACAACTCAGACATTCGAATTACTGATCTATTCCTTGTTAATCCTGACGCTTACTTATGTGGCTGACAATTCCTTTGTCATCAAAAGCAAAAAAAAATTTAAACAATTTTCGAAAAAGTGGATAAATTCGAGTTTTGTATATTTTTGTCATTTGTGAAAACTGTCACAAAAATGTCCTCCACCCGTAAAACTGTCACAAAAATGTCGTTATTCGCCGCTTTAATTCGTATTTAGGGCATTGTGGAAAAAATGCCTAAAGTTACGTTGAACGACCTCTAAATGTAAAAGAGAGAATTTTGGAAACACCAACTTGTACGTTTAGTCTCGCTTTAAGAACAGAAAAATCCTACTAGTGGAGAGCCGACTGGAATAAATATTGTGAGAATAAATTGTGTTTTAAATGTAACAAAAAACTTAGTCGTCTTTCATAATTTTTCAATCGCGATAGAAAATTGTAAGTGATCGACAGCCTGGTTATAAATGGCTGAAATATATCATTAGGGTTTTAAATGACGTGGCAATTTGCCTTGGTAAATTGCGCACGCCTTTTAAAAACTCTGATAATTCAGTTCAGCAAGACCATTAGCTTATTGACGAACAAAAATGCGTTTATTGAAACAAAAGCTTGTTTCAAAATTCTTGAAGGGGAAGGAAAAAGACGAGAGAGGTTTTTAAATCTTATTGATTATATTTAGCTTCACAAGTTTTATTTCCGCTGAAGTCACTTTGCTGACTATATTTGCCCAAGTGCTATTACCGTGTGCTTTTAAAATGTCGATTGTTGGAAGGAATTGAAGTAGTTCATTTTCAAGGGATTTTAAGTGTGTATCTGTGTTGGAGCCATCAAACGCGTGGCAAATTGTGAAACGCATCATCGTTTTCTTGGAACTGTGTGTCAATCTTTATAGCGATTTACGGATCACATCTCAAGGAATTCGTCACGTATCAGGTATTCCTAATATTGTTATACTGTATACCTATTTGGCACCCAGTCGTTCATTGGGTAAATATCTACCAAAATGATTACTGTTTAGTCACATGCTGAATGATTATCTCCCATATACAGCAGCTGTCAGCAAAATGTTAACCCTTTACCTAACGTAACGATCAAACCGGCCAGCGCTATTCACATAAATTGCCAATTAATGACAATTAACCCTTTACCTAACATGAAAAGCAGACGACACTTGCAAAAAAAACTCTTGAATAACTATTTTTTTTTTATTTTGTCTCATAAACATAGGTTATGACCGCTCTTTGGGACGAGCTCGTCGAGCTCGTTCCAAAGAGGGGTCAAAACCCATGTTTTTGAGATAAAAAATTAAAAAAAATAGTTATTCAAGAATTGTTTTACAAGTGTCTTCTGCTTTTCATGTTAGGTAAAGGGTTAAACTCAGCCACAAAAATATCCCGAGAACTGAAGATTTTTATCATGTGTACATGGAAACAGATTAACCCGTTGAACCCGAAAGCCCTGTTTACTTGTCCAGGATCAAGGCACAGGCACTTCATCCCGATTGTCCACATGGGGACACGATGGCGCCGTGTACTAAGGTGAACAGCACGTCGATGGTGCGCATGTCTTCAACCAATCTAATCCTGCCAGTGCTGGGTTACGATGTTGGGGAGCTGGCAGCTGCTCGTCGTTGCTCGGTGGTTCTCTCCGGGTACTCCGGCTTCCTCCACCCGTAAACTGTCACCGACACGATATGACCTTGGCTGTTGAATTAGTGTCGTTAAACCCTAATCAACAAATAAATAAATTAGTGATATCTGAAAACTGAACACAGAGGTAGTTGCACTCTTATTTTGGATATTGGATATATCACAACATCAAAGTTGTGGGCAAAATGGAAAGCTAATTAGGGTCTCGATTTACCCCCTATTACCACTTGATCTTCAAGCTGTGTATTTAGATGGGATGGAAGAAAAGAGCGATCCATCTGTTACTGCTGAAGAATCTTTGCGCATGATTGTCACACCGACCAAATGCTAATTACAGCCAATTGGACGCAAACTACATTGAATACTATCTAGTGAGTCTGGCAATTTTCAGCTGGTAGGACCCGGCAGGAGAAGATTGAACGTTTGATGTCACTATCAAACAAAGGGCTTTAGCTGTGGTAATAGCTATTAGTTGTGTAACGCAGTTTTATCATTGATACCAAAACCATAAACATAAGGGGCGTCGTTTCTTGGAGAACTATGTAATAGGATCAAAATTTGAGAGATTGTGGGATTATGTGTGTGAAGGTACAGTGGAGCCCATTTAATTGGATATCTCTTAACTGAATAACCCTGTTAATTGAATATAATTTCTCAACACAAAACCATTTATCATACCTCCAGTGCAAATTTGACCTGTTAATTGAATATAGGGTTTTGAGTAAACTCCTGTTAAATGAATAAAAAAGCTTGTAACCTGTCGATAAATTACCCTGACTCTCCGCAGTTTTCCTTTGTTCATAGGCCTATTTGTCCTCAGTATATCCAATACAGGCATTTAATCTATTATATCTTGTTTGACAGAGCTCATGGAGCTCTGTCAAACAAGATATAATGGAATAAATTCTAACTTTATCTCCAGAATACAGGAAAGTGTCACAATCCCTGTTAATTGAATACTCCTGTTAATTGAGTAATTTTCATTGGAAAAGTGGCTATTCAATTAACAGAGTTCCACTGCATACGTATAGTGCGATTTCGCTATTTCTGCAGTTTTTTATGTTATTGTTGTCGTTTGGGGTGGACTCATTGAGTTGTAGTGGGGAAAGCCGTTACAGAATTTATGTTCGATTATCGTTCTTGATTTACATTTGCTGACGAAATTTTAACGCTCATCAACCTTCACTTTGATTATTCGTTTTGGACGTGAACCATCCCAGTAAAAGTATTGTGGCCATAATCTCACATGATAAGATTTTATTCCTTTTCATTTCTCTTATGATTTTTTATGTCTTGAGATAAAGTCTAGATAAGAGGCAGTAAGTGTTTAGTGACTTATCAGAAAACACATAACTTTGGTATGGCATTTGTACAAAAACAACAACTCTTATGCTGAAGAGCACAAGAAATACAAAATTTCAAACCAATTTCAGCCAGCAGACTTCCGGGTTCAATCGGGATGTCTACTGACTGAATATTGATTGCGCTTCTTAAGCACGGCTACAATTTTTTCATCTGTGTTGAAGATACCACTCTGCAGGGTTTTAGTGACAACCTGTTCTCGACAAAATAGCCACAGAAGGTGAATTTATGAATACGCTGTAAAACTGGTAAGTAAAAGTTTAATTTATATGATGCAGAAATCAATGGAATATATACTCAATATTCTAATAAGCCACTCACGACCCAATCTCTCGAATACAATGTATGCAAAGTGTACCAAGAATGAGCTGTTTTGAAATATAACCGAAAATGAGCCGTCATGAAACATCCGTGGAGTCGAATTTTCACCTAGATAGAAATTTTAATATTTTGTGCAAGCGTATAAGCGAAATCAATATTCAATCAACAGTCTCCCGGGGGTGCGGTGGCGTTGCGGTAACCGGTTCTCGTCAGTTCGCCGAAGTTAAGCAACGTCGAGCCTGGTTAATCCTCGGATGGGTGACCGTCTGAGCGATAGATTCGGACTCCCGCGTTGTGTCCTTGGGCAAGGCACTTCACCCCAATTGTCCACTTGGGGGCACAATGACGCCGTGTGCTAAGACGTACTGCACGTCGATGGTGCGCATGTCTTCAACCAATCTAACCTTGCCTGTGCTGCAGTGCGGCGTTACGATGTTGGGAAGCTGGCAGCTGCTCGTCGTTGCTCGGTGGTTCTCTCCAGGTATTCCGGCTTCCTCCACCCGTAAAACTGTCACCGACACGATATGACCCTGGCTGTTAATGTGTCGTTAAACCTTAATAAAAAAAATAGCCTCCCGTTTGAATCCTGGATCCATTGACTGAAACTTGACTGGTACTTCTTTTGCTCTTCCCCAGTTTATTACACGGTCGTTATTAAAGAAACAGATTAAAAGTGTGTTAAGCATTCGAACCATAATCTGCAAATTCTTAGTGCCATAATGTTATTGTGGGGAGGGCTCACGTCCAGTAACTTCAAAACGACTATCTAGAGTAAAAGTTGGTGTTGAACGTTAGAAATTTGGACACCGAATGCAAATCAAGAACGATAATTGAACATAAATTCTGCCAACTGTGAAGTGCTTTTACCCATAACAGCTTTCTGAGGCCCTCCAAAACCTTGACAATAACAAACTGCTAAAATAGCGAAGTCTCACTATACATAGAGGTTATTTTATTGAGTCCGCTCTGTAACTGACACACTGATATCCAGGGACCGATACTATATTTATTTGCTATTGTATTTTCGAAAATTGTATTTTCTTGTTGCGAGTATAAATAACGGGAATGAATTATGAGCATTTCAAATGAAGTGGCAATTCACCAACTGGTAAATTGCAACATCTCTCCAGGATCAAATGCTATGAAACATTTACAATTATATTTTCTGGAGTTGTATTTTCGATTTATTAATATCTATTAATATAAGTGATGAAATGAATCATTAGCATTTTAAAAGATATGGCAATTTGCCAACTAGCAAAGTGCCACATTTTTTGGTTCATTTTTACCCATTTAAAGTTATAACTAGAAAATACAATTCTAGAAAATACAACTGTAAAAGTTTTATAGTATTGCCCCCCCCCCCCCCCCTCCCCCTGTTCTCGTTATACGTGTATATAGAGCAAAAGTTGTGGCTAGATATGTCCGAGATGAAGTAATTCGTTCGCGTTCAAAGTTGGCTCCTTGGGATAACTTCACCAAAAAAGGTACTTAAGGTGGTTCCTGGTGGCTTCCGTGTTAACTCTTCACCCACGGGTACAACGAGATGCACTGCTATATTTTCAGAGGTATCAAACTGAAAACTGGAACGCATGGTTATTTTGTATCGGGAGTAAAACAGGCAGGTTAAATTTCACGTGCGATGTCGTGTTAACTCTTAACACACCTACATTTTCAGAGATAGTTTGGGCAGAAATGTGGCACTTATGATGTTTCTTTATCAGGACCAACTTGGGCAGGAGGAATTTTACGCGCGACGCCCAGTTTGTACATAGGGTGTATTTTTGTCGGGGGAACCATGAACAGGGGTTTTTCTGCGTGCGACGTGGTGTTAACCTTTAAGACGTTAACCCTTCAAACAGATCAACTACATTTTCAAATATATTGAGCTGAAATTTGGCGCCTGTTGATATTTTTATCGAGGGTGGCATGGGAAGGGAGAATTTTACGTGGGACGTCCTTTTAACCTTTCAACTACTAACCCTTCAACCAGAGCAACACCGCGAAGTACCTCTACATTTTCATACATCTTCGTTCATTATACCGTCAACCAGAGCAGCGCCGAGAAGCACCACCTTTTCAGAGATATCGAGCTGAAATTTCGTAACTATGAGGATAACTATATATCAGGAGTAACACAAATTTCACGTGCGACGTCGCGTTAACGCTTCAACCATAGAAATTTCAGAGATATCAAAATGAAATTTTGAATTTCTATCAGGTGACACATGGGTAACGACGCACTCCTACATTTTCAGCAATATCGAGCTGAAAATTTGCACCTAAAGGCATGTTGTATGAACAGTACCATGGGCAGGTGAATGTTCCATGTACATGCGGCGTCGTGATAACCCTTCAGTTATTAACTTCTTAACTAAAGGATTGCTACCCAACATTTTCAGAGATATCTAGCTAAGTTTTGCACCTATTTTTTTCTATCTGGTGTAGTATGTGCGTGGTGATTTTTACTTCGCTTTAACCATTCAGCATCGGGTATAATTCATTTATTATTTATTTATTTATTTATTGGTGTTTAAGGTCACATACTTATGCACAATGGCTAATCGTGACCGTGACAGTTTTACGGGTGGAGGAAGCCGGAGTACCCGGAGAGAACCACCGAGCAACGACGAGCAGCTGTCAGCTCTCCACCATCCTAACTCTGAACTCTGCACCGAGGCACAGGCAGGGTTAGATTGGTTAAAGACATGCGCACCATCGACGTGCAGTACGCCTTAGTACACAACGTTACCGTGCCCCCACGTGGGCAATGGGGGTGAAGTGTCTTGCCCAAGGACACAACGCGGTTGCCGCAGGTGGGATTCGAACCGAGGACCTCTCGGCTTGCAGCCTGCACCTCTACCAACTGAGCCACCGCGCCCCCATTACGTGAAATAATTCATGAGAGGTGAGGGACGTTGTACAGACACGAGTGCGCGAATGCGCATAAGTGTTTTACAATATAGTCCCTCGCCTCGAATGAATTATTTCACGTAACCAATCCAGTCAAGCGATTACTCTGTTTATTACTTTTTATTATTAACGATAATAATATTATTTAACCCTTTACCCCTCCTAACGACCAAAAACGACCAGCGCTATTCTCAAAACTTGCCAATTAATTTTCATTATTTTTTCATTTTTTTGTCTCTAAAACGTTGGTTGTGACCCCTCTTTGGAACGAGCTCGTCGAGCTCGTTCCAATGAGGGTCATAACCTATGTTTTTGAGACAAAAATGAAAATAATAGTTATTCAAGAATTGTTTTTGCAAGTGTCGTCTGCTTTTCATGTTAGGTAAAGGGTTAAAAAAAAAAAAAAAAAAAAAAAAAAATACAATCAAGTCCCCATGACACCCACGGCAAAGCGTCTTCGTTTGACTGCACGGATACATGACACAATTGTTGATTGCACAATTCACTTGTGAAGTTATCGTTTATAATCAAACCCGGAAATCCAAGTAAATCACACTTTAGAAAGTAATAAAAAACTTTCCCTCTCTTTCTTTTATGTTATACTTTTCAAGGTTCCAGTTTTCAGCTAATATATACCAGAAAAAGAGAGAACAGTTGACACCGGTTTTGGAGAGGTTGTACCTCCCAACAATGAGAACAAGTGTCTGGAAAGAAACATTCTTTATACGTGAGTTAATTTTAGAGCAATTTTTTGGAGACCTCAAAATATCTTATGATGATATAGAATGTAAGTTCATTAAGCGTGTTTCATAAAATGTGAATAAAAATTTTTGTCAACGAAGATTTACGCCAAATTGTTACTGTTTACATTCTCCTTATTTATTTATTTATTTATTTATTTATTTATTTATTTATTTATTTATTTATTTATTTATTTATTGGTGTTTAAGGTCACATTCTTATGCACAATGGCTAATCATGACCGTGACAGTTTTACGGGTGGAGGAAGCCGGAGTACTCGGAGAGAACCACCGAGCAACGACGAACAGCTATCAGCTCCCCAACATCGTAACTCCGCACTGCAGTACAGACAGGGTTAGAGTGGTTGAAGACATGCGCACCATCGACGTTCTGTACGCCTTAGTACACGGCGTCATCGTGCCCCCATGTGGACAATGGGGGTTAAATGCCTTGCCCAAAGACACAACGTGGGAGTCCGAATTGATCACTCAGGCGGTCACCCATCTGTGGACTAACCAGGCTCGTCGTTGCTTAACTTCGGTGATCTGACGAGAATCGGTTACCGCAACGCCACCGCGCCCCCACATTCTCCTTAGAGAATATACTTTGATGTCTGTGAAAAATAAAGTTGATGATGTGCACATTTTCCCTCGTCATGCAAATTGAATATTTGCAACATATTTCGGTTTTTATTGACCAAAGACAAGAACCCAGATTGGAAAGTTAATACAATATAATTAGTTTTCATACAAGGTAAATGCCATGACTTTTGATGAATTGAAAGCTGTCATGCTGCGGCATAACAGCTTTCACATCATTAAATGTTATGGACTGGGAGGTGTTATCACTTTTATTGACTTAGGGGGTGGGCTGGGGTTTTTTTTTTTGCTGACGTCCCTGCAACCCAGTTGTATAGAGATCAGTGGGGTAGAACCACTAGCAAGATTCAGCCAGGCCTCGGGAACCATCGTTTGTGGTTGGTGGTCCTACAAATGAAGCCTTATTGAGTTCGCCCCAATGTGAGGTCACGTAATATGTATCGTAAAATACAAATAACAAACTTTTGTCTATGATGATATTCGGCATTCTGTTTCTGTTTATATTCCCCTTAACTTTGAAAAGGCAGATCTTGTACACAAAACTAATTTTAATGTTTATACAGGCGATACGAAGTCTTTTCAATAAAGCATTATAGAGTTCTGGGATTTCAAGACTGGTCTCTTTCTCGTTAAGAGCGCGATCATGGACCAATACTATAAAACTTTTAAAATAGTCTTTTTCTAGAATTGTATTTGCTAGTAATGACTTTAAATGGGTTAAAATGAACCATTAGCATTTTCAAAGATTCGTCGTTTTGTCAGTTGGCAAATTGCCATATCTTTAAAAATGTTAATGATTCATTTTTGTCAGTTATATTAATGGGTAGAAAACACAATTCTAGAAAATACAATTGTAAAAGTTTTATTGCACTGGCTCTAGGTCGCGACACCCTCATACCAGTGGGGGATATTTTATAAACAAAATACTGCAAAATCAAGACTGAACTAAGAAAAACGAATGGAAAAAAACATAAGAGATTCTATGTTATTGAATTCTTTGCTTCGACAAGTGAGATCATCCAGTGTTGTGGCGAGGAAAGTGAACAAACAATTACAACCGGATCACAACCTAGTTAATTTAATTTAGCAAGTATTTAAAAGTTACTGTGTTTATAAACGCGATGTTCACGGACCGATCGAAAGACCGCTAAAAATGAAACAAATTTCAAGTCTATAAAAGGTAATAACTCTGACAAAAGTACTCCGAATAACACCTGCATTGAACAAGGTGCTAGACATCAATAAGATACACTTGCATGATGAACATGATGTCATTCCACCAAGTATTTTAAATGTTATTGATTTTGAAAACTCGTTGGACACAAACCGACAAACAGTCCTGCTGGCCGACATTGCCAGATATAGAGCTGCTTGTGATTAGCTAAAAAATAAAAACAAAATTTATTACTTCTGATAATAGCAATTGCTGTTCCAATTCATACTGTCCAGCTTATGCTGTCTAGCATGTCCTCATCTCAAAAGCAGTCACTTGATACGTATGCACTCTATTTAAGTTCAAAATCTCAACTAATACAAAAAAGATTTCTTGTCTGTGTGTTATTCGCTTCTGTTAGTGTCTGTTTTTCTCGTCACTGGTCGCCGTTTGATTTGGTCTTCACCTTAAGAAAATATTTCTTCCGGGAAAAGCCTGGCAATGCTTTGATTTATTTATGTAACAACTGAATAGTGGAAGCCTAATAAAGAAGGCCTGGAGACAATACTATAAAACTTTTACAATTGTATTTTCTAGAATCGTATTTCTATCTATTAATATAAATCACTAAAATGAATCATTAGCATTTTAAAAGATCTGGCAATTTGCCAACTGGCAAATTGCCAGATCTTTAAAAATGCTAATGGTTCATTTTAATTCATTTAAAGTCATAACATGAAAATACAATTCTAGAAAAAAACAGTTGGAAAAGTTTTATAGTATTGGCCCCTGGCTGTATCGGGAGTGGACAATTATACAAATCCAGCGCACACAACCAAGACGAATCATGTTAGTAATACTAACTTGAAATGACATTGCCACACTGTCTTGATCTTTTTCTTCCTTCTTCTTTGATTCTCTCCCCTTCTTCTATCTCTACTGACCTTTGCATTTCCCTATCTGTGTACGAATGTACATAAATTTGGTTGCAGTCTATCATCATAAACAATTAAACAAGAATACAGCTCAAATGAGTGCCTTATGGATATTTGCACCTATTTTTTTATTTTTAATACTGATGAACAAACGTGTCTAATAAAGTATTTCTCCCACAAATATAATCAATTTATCAACTGTTGTTGAATGAAATTAAGTTATTTTGCTGAAGAGGAAAAAGAAATAAATAACAGAACGGCTTGCCAGAAAAAATCTTCAGCAACTCCATCTATTTTCTTTATAGATTGCTGCTTTCCAATGACTTTACCCTACTAAGACGATATGTTTTACATGGCCATAGCAGTAATATCCATGAGAATAGTGGGTAAGTGTTTTAGCTGAATTAAGAACACTCTTATTTAACCCTTTTGAACACGAAAGCCCTCTTTTCCGGTCCAGAATCATGTTACATCATCATTTAATAAAGTAAATGGTACCACAGTGAATTTGTGCTGCAGACCTATTAATATTTTCAACGTGCAGCCCTAAGGCTGCACGTTGAAAATATAATTTGGCCTGTCACCTAATAAGGAATATGGACTCCAGTTGATATAATAGAATATAAAGAGTTAGCAGCTGGACGTGGTATCTATAAATATTAGTGTACAGCTGTGTAAAGGAAAAGTTTTAGCCGAAGATCAAACCACTCAACAGTAGTTGGAATGGGAAGGCCGGTAATAATTTAATTATACAGTCCAACAAGGCTGATGATGATGTAAACTATCATTATGCCACAAAGTTAGTTTGATCAATCAGAACGCTGGAATACCATCTAAGGGTTCCGTCGCATCAGGTCACTCACCTGATATTATTGGCTATCGTGTTAGTAGCCGACATTACTATTTTGATGCATTTCCACTCGCTTCGAATTTTCAAAATTTGAATTGAAACAAAATAAGAGAATTTAAGTACCAAAAATGTATTCAAAGTACCGCATTTATTGATTTAAAACAGTGTTCTTTTTTGTTTTTTTACAAGTCTATCGGTTTTTTATGCTGAAGCGAACATTTTCTTTACAGTCTGCTCATCAGATTAAAAGTGATTTTTTTAACATTTAAGAGTACATTGTTAAACCTTTTCAGGTCCTATTGACAGTAAATGTATGTAAGGGTATTTCAAATAGGCTTGTTGCGATGTTTCTATTTTTTAAACAAATATCACAATTCGAACAGCGAGGATTGTTTACTATGACCATGGATAATTCCTACCGGTGCCATTTACTGTTGATGATTCTGAGCGGTGCTGTCAATAGCGGTTTCTAAAAAAATAAACGTCCGTTCGTTCTTTGTTTGTCGTGAAAATTTATTAATCCCTCGATTTACATGGACTTTCGACATAATAAATATGTTACATGATACATTTCCATACAAGGCTCTGAGTGTTAATATTAGGTTCGGCTTCACCCCACCCGATATGACCTGTCATCGTCTTGTATGGAAATATATCAGCCAGCTACGCGCCATGTAACTTATATTATTGAACACCAATACAATAGAAAAATGGATCCTCTCATTTACTGCAGGTAGCAGAGATGTAGGGAAGGAGGCAAAGGGGGTCACAGTTTTTTTAATATGTGATTTAAGATTCCCTTGTTTGATTTGTCTCTTCTAGGCCTTTAAAGTCGAGAAAACTGCACATTTTGGCTCCTTTGATTAACCAATTTCAGCACTGTTTCCACCGCGGAACTCAATATTATAAAACTTTTACAATTGTATTTTCTAGAATTGTATATAAACCATTAGTATTTTTAAAGATTTGGCAATTTGCAAGTTGGCAAATTTCCGTATCTTTTAAAATGCTAATTATTCACTTTAGTCAGTTTTATTAATTGAAAATACAATTCTAGAAAATACAATTGTAAAAGTTTTATAGTATTGCCGCCTACAGGTGGAAAAATTGCAGAAGTGTTTATTCCAAACGTAGCTTTCTTTACTGTATTTTATCGCACCACGAAGGCACTCATACGTATCAGTTTGCGGGTGCCTTTCTAAGAACTAACCCCACCCCCCCCCCCCCCCGCCCCCCACCGTTTGTAATGCATTCCGCACCCCTGGTATAAATAGCATTGCTCATGATTTATCGTATTCTCGAATTTAGTGTTGATTATTACATGTTTGAAAATTAGTTCAAGTTGCTTTTTTACTTTTATAATACTTTCAACACTAGCGATCTCGCTGATAACTCGTGGTTGATAATGTTCGTCATTGGAACCTGGAAGAAATTTACAAGAAAGTTAGCTCCCCTTAATTTTCTAAAGTTGTTAGTAAATTTAACACTAAGAGTGTGAAAATTTCATATAAAAATTCAAATTTTGAAATGATAGCGAAGTTATATCATCGATGTGCGCGTCATTTCACAAACCTCCAGCATTTTTGCTGTAAAGTGGTATAAAAATACAGACGCTGGTTTTTCGTAATTGTTCCCCATCAACTTGACCGTTGGTCTACTATTCTCTGTTTAACCCTTTACCCAACGTAACGGACAAAACCGGCCAGCGCTGTTCACAAAAAATCGCTAATTAATTTTCATTATTTTTTCATTTTTTGTCTCAAAAACATAGGTTATGACCCCTCTTTGGAACGAGCTCATCGAGCTCGTTCTAATGAGGGGTCATAACCTATGTTTTGGAGCCAAAAAAATGAAAAAATTAGTTATTCAAGAATTATTTTTACAAGTGTCGTCTGCATTTCATGTTAGGTAAAGGGTTAAACCCATTTAATAATAAAACGGCGCTTTCATCATCTTTTGACGTCCTGTAGTTTTTTTCTGTTCATTATATCAACAATGTGCCCACCGTGACTTATAATACAGACACTGTACTTACCATTAATGTAACATTTGCTATGTTATTTCCTGGGAAGAGTATAAACTTGCAAATTACGGTAAAAACACATTCGCTGAACAAAGAGCCAAAGTGGGAGGTTATTAAGTTGCTAATTAGCTTGTCATAAAAAGCCAAGGTTTCTTTTGTAACTTTAAATAAATGAAAACAACAGACAGTTCTGAGAGCTGTCTATTATTTTTGTTTATTAAAAGTAACAAAAGGAAACTTCTCTTGATTTTCTACTGATGTCATAGGTGTTTTTTCAACAATTACATGCTTCTTAATAGGACCTTCCTCACCCGCGCAATAATTTCAGGGGAGATAACATTATCGAACGATTTTCAGGACGAGATAAGCCAGGGATGACCTCACACTTTACTATATAAAACTGTCTACGGCAATATGAAAATATCTATTGTTCATTTATAGAGGGGGGTAGAGGGGGGGGGGGGGTCTTTGATAACTGAACCCTACAGCTCTGTAGTATTAACCCTCTGCACGCTGATGTCAAAATATCAAAGTTTTCAGCAGCGAATTGTTCTCACAATTCAACTGAGAATTTAAAAAATTATATCTTGTTTGTCAGAGCTCATCGAGCTCTGTTAAGCAATATCAAATTTATATTGCCCATGCTGCATGGGCAATATGAAGTCAATGACAAACATTTTTAAATACTACCAGAGTGCTAGGAGTTAAATTAATACTGATCGTCACGACCAGTTTATTATTGTTCATTGTGCCATACACTGCAAAAAATATAGGTTCTCTTTAGAACCAAAACTGGTTCTAATCTTGTCCCGGAGATGGAACCAGTTCTGTTTAAACAGTATTTATTTCAAATCAAATAAATTTATAAAGATTAACATTAAATAGTAACAGAATTAAACATAAATTCAGAGGGTTTCAGCCGTAAGTTTAGAGCTCATCCGAGGTTGACTCAAATCATTATTAAGCAAAAGAGATATGAACAGTTGGCATATCGAACCAGTTTTGGTTCTATACAGAACCAAAACTGGTTCGATATGCCAACTGCTCATATCTCCTTTGTTTCAAAATGTTTGGCGACTGCGTTGAATAAGCTCCAAGTTTACTGCTGAATCTACTTCAGTTCATGTAATATACTGTTAAAATTGAACACTAATCTTGGTAAATTTATTTGATTTGAAATAAATGCTGTTTAAACAAAACTGGTTCCATCTCAGGGTCAAGATTAGAACCAGTTTTGGTTCTAAAGAGAACCTATATTTTTTGCAGTGTATGCGCATGCTCGTTCACCGCCATTTTTTCCTTCACGCAGATATTTATACATACTGGAGGGGTGTGTGTGAAATGATTGTGTTGAAAGCCTGTAGAAAAGTATGATTTCAAAAAATAATTTCAAAATTATCTACGACGTCACATACGTTGTCACAGTAACGTGTAAGCGGACATGCAGAAACGTCTTTGTCATGGTTGGTGGTTCATTTATATGACGACACTTTCAACAGCCAGAGTCATATCGGATCGGACCATTTTACAGGTGGAGGAATCCGGAGTCCCGGATGATCACCAAACAACGGCGAGTAAATGTCTGACTGTTCAACTTTCTAAAAAGCAAGCGGTAGAGCGCATGCATAGCGCGTTTAATACGTCGAGCTCGTCCCAATGAGGGTCACATGATATGGTTTTGTTGAATTTTTTAAAAAACATTTAATAAAATGATATTTAAAATTATACATTTTGATACCGTCTGCGTTGGGTAAAGGGTTAAAGATGGAACGTGTTTCTCTTTCTGTATCTGTATGGATGGGTGTACCATATCTAGCGTTACAGATGGTAACTGACAAATAGTTGTTATGGATTTGGGAGTTCTAGGGATGTGTCCTGGGGTAGTATTCGATTTAACTGCAGTCTTCAGATAGTTGTTGTGAGAGTTTTGTGAGGACTATTAGAGTTACAATTTGTGTTTCTAGTTGCTACGACAGGTTCGCAAGTTTTTACTTTTCTTCACAAAACTTGCTTTTCAAGTTTTATTATTTTGTCTTAACAACATTAAGCTACGTTTCGGGGGCAAAAAATTAAAATGTTTAGTTATTCAGTATTTTTGCTTTGCAAGTGTCGCCTAATATTCGCGTTAGGTAAAATGTTGAGCAAGTGCGCCATGTTTGTAGATCGTTTCTTCGAGACAGATATCCCACTGGTATAGAATTTCTCTATGGTTGTCTGAAAAGAAACGCTGTATGCTCACCCAAAAACAAATTGTCGGCAGTTCTCCTCCAACATATACTGCAAATTGTACCAGTGATAAAGGCATTTCTCGAAATATGGACAATACTCATTTTCAAAACTTCACGTGCATCTTTAATCCTGCACTTTATATCGAAATGCATCATTGCCCAATTTGAAATACTCAGCATACACAAGCAGAATATCTGATGGATCGAACGGTATGGGCTGTAATCAACTGGATATTGTTTTATATCTGAACTCATGCAAGTTTATGAGAATTTCATTATTGTTTTTTTAGATGCCACATGCCAGTTGTGTATAAACTATATGCTATCTATCGAAATCTTTACACGGTTGAAAGAATGATGATCTCCCCACTTTTCATTCATCTTTTCATTTCTTTTCATTCAAGTAAGAAATCTTAGCATTTACGGTTATTTGTAGTTGATAGTTTAGTATACAAAAGTAGTCGGAATGATATACTACTCAAAGTTTACTTAGCACCAAATATTTGACACATCATTGTGGAATTTGCTTGTAACATATTTGCGATATTTTTAGTGGATATGATTGACGAATGTATTGAGATGGTCCCCAGTGTTTACATTAGCTCTCTTGACAGGCAGACTTTTCGTGACAGTAACGGAAAGCATGTATCCCTTGATTTTCGTAATGTTTTCATGTACTGTCTACATGTACATGACATGTGTAAGGTATTCAATCTTCGTTTCAATACAAACCCTTGTGATTTAATGCCTGAATATGGCAAATGCAAATGTAAGAAGACATTAGTCTGAAGCAGAAATGCGGTGGGCTGTAGGGATGGTGGAGCAAGGGGCTACCCATCGTCAGGTTGGTGAAGCCTTTGGTCTGCACTATACGGTGATCACCAGAGCCTGGGCAAGATTTCAGCAGTATGGCGCATCAGTAAGACGGCATGATGGTGGCAGAGACAGGGCAACATCTGCAGCTGAAGACCGGTTTTTGATCATTCAGGCCCGTAGGAACCGCTTTGCCACAACAGCCCAGCTTCGCAGTGACCTTCAGAATGCATCCGGGGTAAATGTTACGACGCAGACTATCCGGGCAAGGTTGCACGAAGGTGGTCTCCGATCGAGAAGACCATGTATTCGCATTCAGCTGTCCCAGAACCACCGCCAGGCACGATATGTATGGGCCATGGATCACGTTGGATGGACCAGCGAAGATTGACGACCAGTCCTTTTTACAGATGAGTCAAGGTAGTGCATAGACCACACTGATAGGTGTTCTATGGTATGGAGAAGACCAGGAGAGCGATTCCATGAAGCTAACATTGCTGAGCATGACCGCTATGGTGGAGGGTCAATCATGGTCTGGGCGGTATCAGCAGGGATGGACGCACAGAGCTCCGTGTTCTTGAACGCGGTACATTGATTGCACAGCGGTATATTGATGAGATTCTGGATGTCCACGCCAGATTGTATGCAGGTGCAGTGGGTGATAGATTCATTCTGGTGAACGATAATGCCCGTCCTCATGTTGCCCATGCTGTCGGGAAGTACCGACATAGGGAGGGGATTGAGCATATGGACTGGCCAGCAAGATCCCCTGACCTCAATCCAATCGAACATGTCTGGGATGAGTTGCAGCTTGCAATTTCAGCCTGTCCTGTCCAGCCAAGAAGTGCCCAGGGGCTTGGTGCCATGCTGGCCCAAGAATGGAACAACATCCCACAAAGGACCACCAGGAACCTGATTGGTAGCATGAGAAGGCGTTGTCAAGCAGTAATTAACAGCAGTGGGTCTCATACCCGCTACTGAACCCATACCAGTTCGCTCCGACAACTTTTTGGCAAACTGAAAAATTTCCTCTTTTACCAATAATATCCATTTTCCATGGTTATCGTATTCAAAAGCTAAAAAAAAAACGTCAAACACTAACAAAATCTCAATTTCTGTGCTTAAATCATTAAAGATATAATTAAATATAAAATTTTTACACTTTCATAAAAATATTTCAACTAAAACGTAAAACAGGTAGTTGTATATACTTGGTGCTTAGCAAACTTTGAGTAGTATATATTTGATACGCGGTGAGCTGATATGGTATATACGGCATCACTTAACTTTTTATTGGGCTCGATCTCCGGTATTGTCCAATATGGGATTCGCTGACACCGTATATACAGTACGTGGAGAGTGGATTGTAACTAAATCACCCGCGTAGTGGAGTTATCACCCGAAATATCACTTTCAAATTCTGTACATATGGACAAAAAAAACACAAGCAATGTTTCAGCCAATGGACCTCCGGGTTTAACCCGGAGGTCCATTGGCTGGAACTTTGCTTGTGATGGTTATGCTTTGCAACAAATATGCTATTATTGCTCGGGTGGAATCTCCACTCTGCGGGTGATTTAATGATAATACACTCTCCACTTACTGTATCATATCAGGTCACCCAGAAACTGTGTAAAAGTGGTATCATGTGATTGCCTGATATTTGTGCATTAGTAAATATTAAACTAACACGTCTTTTTTGCTGTTGTGACTGACATTATGATTCAATTTTTAAGGTAACACAGCACTGAACTTGGCTCTTGGGAAATATGCGTGGCAGTCAACTTTGCAATTCAGTGGACTCCCTTCACGGGCAGTCGATGGAAATTCTGATAGTAATTACAGCCATAACACATGTTCGCACACTGATTACCAAGACAACCCATGGTGGATTGTTGATCTCAAAAATGCTTATGTCATTACCGATGTCATTCTCTACAATCAACAAGATCTGCCTCAAGGAGGCTGCTGCTGTACGTATATTGATGAATCAGTATGGTTAAAATCTGGGCCAAGCGGGGAGTGTTCTACCTCACTATCTATTTCGTAAGAAGGGGTTAAAAACAACCACATGGCCTTACTCTGTTACTTATTCACGCCTTCTGTACGGGTTCTTCGCACCAATCGTTCAATATTATATAATAGATTATCAAATACAGAATACAGTTTAAGGTAAGAAGCTTAATGTATGATGCTGAAGTAAAATTTTCACGAAAGTTGGCAATGGACATTGTTTTTAAATTCGTTTCCGTGATGTCCTAAAATCTTAACTTTCTTGGCGTCGCCTCTAATAAAAAAAAATTACCCAGGAGTTCGTGCTCAAGTTTATTCGAAGTTAGAATTATTTATAATGTTAATCAAAGGTCTCCGAAAAACTAAGAATGCGGCATCGAATGCAACTCAGAACTTCTCTTATCATCGAGATTGGGTTAGCGCCCCTCTCCCTCCCAACACACTCAAGTCTCGAATCTAATACTGGAAGGAATTCGACGCTGTTATGTCCTGAAACTAGTCCAGCCCCTAAAATAGTCCATCGCTCATGTTTAAATGAAATCGTCTGAAATATTTAAATTCGTTTGAAAAGCGAACCTGAGATTCGCTTTAACGTCCAGGTGAAACATTCCAGACAATTGAATCTAAAAAATACCAGAAATATTCATTTACTTTTAACCCTTTTACTACCACGCCCACTTTATCCATATATGGAGGACCTGCATGTACGCATGTATGCGAGGAAGTTTATTAAGAATTATGACATACTTGAAACTATATCATCTGATTGATTATTGGAAAGGGCTCTTTGAGCGCTTTCCAACAATTAATCAGATGGTAGGTTTGATCTGCGCGTTCCAGAACTTATAGATAATCATCATTAAGTTGGAGACAATAGTCGTCTTTGGCAGCGTAAGTATTAACCCTTTACCCAACGTAACGACAAAACCGGCCAGCGCTATTCTCAAAAATTGCCAATTAATTTTCATGATTTTTTTCATTTTTTGTCTCCAAAATATAGGTTATGACCCCTCATTGGAACGAGCTCGTCGAGCTCGTTCCAATGAGGGGTCATAACCTATGTTTTGGAGACAAAAAATGAAAAAAATTAGTTATTCAAGATTTTTTTTTGCAAGTGTCGTCTGCTTTTCATGTTAGGTAAAGGGTTAATCAACGGAAATGTCTCTCGATCGAGACGTGTTTTGACCGAACCTTTGATGACAGTATTATTATGAATGAAGAGTAGACTCACCACAGTTGTAGTTTTATTATTACGCTGGGTAGTTCCACTAAGGTGTTAATATTTTGATGTCTTCACGGTGAATTAAATACTTATTGGTCGGAATATATGTAGCTGGAGCACAAGAGAATATCTTTATATTATGACGAGACATCATATTGTATCAACGATCGTCTGCGCGCAAATTTCCACGAAAAGTTGGTAAAAAAACAGCCCATAACAGCGTCGAATTCCGAACAGAATTAGACTGGTGATCTGAGAGCTTGACACTTTCAGGCAAGCTCTAGGGCCGCCAGTCTAAGTATGTAAGGAATTTTACTGCTGTTATGGTCTGAAACCAGTCTAGCCCTTAAATAGTCCATCGCCAATATTTACTCGTCTGGGGTATTTTAATTGGTCGGAAAGTCGAATCTACTGAAGCTAGAAATACTATAAATATTCATTTATTTGAATCAACGCAAAAAAAATTGTTCAATCGAGATTTGATTTGACCGAATTTTTAATGACATTACCATTAGGAATGAAGATACGCCGCAGTTGTGGGTTTCGTTATTAAGCTGTGTAGCTCCACTTATTGTGTTTATATCTCAATGTTTTCAATGCGAATTCAATACTTATTTATTTGAATATCTTTAAGTTGGGTAAGAAAGAATAGCTGGCCTTATTGTATGTTAGCATGTGAATTATCGAGAAATATCTTTGGATATCGAGAAATATTCCGCAGTAGCTTCCTAAGTGGCGTCACGCTTCGGCGCATGGCATCGCCTTGGACGTCGCTTTGAAGGAACGATCAACGGATCTTTGATAATTGTTTTGAAACTGTTTGCAAACGAATTCAGCTGAATATTGCTCAGTAAAATGTCACGTAGCTTTAAATAAAAAGAAAATTTACGCTATTTTAGCGAGTGAAAAATAAAAGTTTCAGGTCCCAGGCCTGACATTTTCAGGAGAGCGATTTATTCGCTCGCCTACTGCTCGCCTTAAAAAAATTAAGGAGGGCGAAAACTAGCCCTCCTGGCCTTAGAAAAAATGATTACATAACCGCCTATGCCTAAAACCCACATCTTTTAAGATCTCTGTTACATGTATGTTAGTGGTCTCTGCAAGACGGCCATACTGCCCCTCCCACATCTCCTGGCCTTGCCAAGGCCCGGAGGTGTGGGAGGGGCAGTGTAGCCGTCTCACATAGACTACCTTGTCAGCAGCACCAAATAATAAAATGTACAAAGCCCATTGGCAGAATTCATTAACAGTAAAACTTCATTTTGCAATTTTAGCCTTTGCAAGCTTGAAGAGATCAAATCGCTCGCCTAGGCCAGACGAGGGGGCGAGTTTTAGCCCTCCTGCATTTTTAAGAATGCCAGGCCTGAGGTCCAAACTCATGAGAAAATTCCCGATATTCACTAAAACAGCGTGAATATCCTCTATATCTTTGTAAGTAAAGGGACATCACATTTCATCAACAATAGACTGTATGCGGTCTCCACGTAAAATGAGTGCACGAACAGCCCACAACATCGTCGATTTCCTTATAGAATATGACTGGTGGCTGGAAGGCTTGGCTTTCAGTTTGGTTCACAGAGATAACAAATCTCGAATTGTATCTTTTCAGCGTGGAGATTACAAAACTTTACAGCAGAAGTATCTGTGAAGGATCCCCAAGTTAATGGATTTGATCCTTTTCAGCTGTGCATCTACCATCCTACCGCAGCTTTGCCGAGCGAAAGGGTCAAACTGAAGTGCCCAGTCCCAGTCCTGGGAAGATACATCAAGATACAAGTTTATCTGCCAGAAGACTTTAAGGCTCCGAGTAGGCTTGCTCTTACTCTCTGCGAAGTTGAAGTTTACAGTCGAAGTAGGTTTACACAGAGTTTATACACATTCTGTCGGGTAGGGGGTGGGGATACATTTTTTAACTAGAGCTAAAACGGTTAACCGAGTAATCGATTATTCAATGATCAACATCTTGATCGACCCAAAAAGTAATTGATCGATTAAGCGTTACTTTTGAACTACTGTACTATATAGGTTAACAAAGGAACAAACTTGCTCCAAAACAGGCAAACATTGTCGCACTGACTCGCATCAATTATATGAGACAGAGTAAAGCATGCAAGTTACTTGCAGACTTACCTGTTTACGGGCATGATCATCATATTGTATTAGTGGCTGGAAATGGTCATTCTTCTTAACCCTTTACCCATTGCGGGTAGCAGACGATACTTGCAAAATAAATTCATGAATTACTAAAAAAAAAGCTCGTTCCAATGAGGGGTCATAAGCTATGTTTTTGAGACAAAAATTGAAAACATAATAAATTTGAATGGAGATTTTTGTGTATAGGCCAAGTCGGTTTTGTTTAGGTAAAGGGTTCATACTGTAAACCATCAATATATGGCAGTTATTCAGATATCTATTTGGACAAGTGATTAATCGGTTAACCAAGGTTAATCCACGTGATTAATCGATCAAGAAAACCCCTTAACCGTTTCAGCTCTATTTTTAACCAGCCCAATATTAATGATCAATAGCCGAATATCATACCATAATTCCTCTCTTCAACCCGATATGCATGGATTTCCGCGTAAAGCAAACACTAGACATCCCAACCTATACTTTTATCGTCATAAAAGTCGACTTTTTGATAAAGTTATCTCCCTTTAAATTATTAGACGAGCAAGGCGAGTTCAATTAAGATCCAAGTAAATATTGAGAAAACTCCTATGACATCCGTACAAAATAAAGCAAAGTTTCCTCTCGCTACTGTTAAAAGTTACTGAAGGAATCTTTGGCTTTTTGTGGCAAGCTAATTAGCAGCAAAGGGGCGTCGCGGTAACCAGTTCTCGCCAGATCACTGAAGTTAAGCAACGTCGAGCGCGGTTAGTAGTTGGATGGGTGACCATATCAGCGACTGATTCGCGCTCCCGCGTTGTGTCCTTGGGCAAGGCACTTCACCCCGATTGCCTACATGGGGGCACGATGACGCTCTGTACTACGGCATACTGCACGTTGATGGTGCGCATGTCTTCAACCAATCTAACCCTGCCTGTGCCGCGGTGCAGAGTTCAGAGTTACGATGTTGGAGAGCTGACAGCTGCTCGTCGTTGCTCGGTGGTTCTCTCCGGGTACTCCGGCTTCCTCCACCCGTAAAACTGTCACGGTCACGATTAGCCATTGTGCATAAGTATATGACCTTAAACACCAATAAATACTAATAATAATAATAATTAGCAGCAACCTATTCATAGATGATACGACATTAAGAATATCTATCAGTATCTTGTCATTCAACACTTAGTACACGCCCACTTTGGCTCTTAGTTTTGCGAATGTGTTTTTACAGTAACTTTCAAGTTTTTCTTTTTCTCGGAAAAAGTTAGCAAATCTCACCTCTTAGACTTCCATATTAACCCTTTACCCATAGAATCGGCCGCATCCGCCCGCGTAATATGCAAATTCAGCAGTTGAAAAAATATTATTTTTCAAAAAATTTCCACAAAACCATATCATGTGACCCCTCGTTGGAACGAGCTCGTCGAGCTCGTTCCAACGAGGCGGTCACATGATATGGTTTTGTGGAATTTTTTTTTTAAATTTAAAAAATGATATTTAAAATATTAAATTTTGATATCGTCTACGTTAGGTAAAGGGTTAATGGAAAGTACAGTGTCTGTATTATATGTCACGATGCTCACATTGTTGATATAATGAACAGAAAAAGGTTACAGAACATCAAACGATGGTAAAAACGCTGCTGTGTAAAACAGATATTAAAAGTCAAAGGTGCAAACTGATTGGGAAACAATTGTGAAAAGCAAGCTTCTGTATTTTAGGGGTCGTCTCGCTATGCCGGTTGCTATTGTTTAGTAAAAATGTGTGAAGATTAAGTACATCAAAGGGAGAAGGATTATAGTCCGTTTCTTATTCGTTTACTCATTTAATGATGAAGTTGGTTAACGCGACTGGACTTAATCACGGTAAAATGACATTTGATAACTATTTTTTTGAGAGGAAAAGTTGAATGTAAAAAATGAACCTTTTGAGACAATAAAATTTATAATTATTCACAACACTATATATTCAATTAAAATCCAGTACTGTGCGAAACAGAGTCCAGGTACTGGAGTAGTCAATTTCAAACACATCTCAAAATTGTTGATGCGAAAATCACAACACAATCACAACGCCGATGAAAACTTCTAATCAAGCTAAAAAAACACACACATATTTAATAATAACTATACTTTGATTTTATTGCGTCAGTGGTGTTAATTAATTTCTGCCGACCGGCATAGCGAGACCAACCCGTATTTTATACCACTCTACAGGAAAATGTCTAATGTTTTGTGAAATGATGCGCATATGGATGATACACATTCGCTAACATTTCGAAATGTCAATTTTTGTATGAAAAAAAAATCTCCGGTTTGGGAGTTAAGGGAAGCTAACTTTCCCGTAAATCCCTTCCAATGACGAAAATTGTCGGTCATGGACGGAGAAAATCAACAAATCTTCACCCCGCAGCCTGGTAACTTGAGGCTGAAAGTATTAAATAATCGGCAGTACAAGTCTGGACTAATCTTTGGACTAAATATCGTAACTCCTTACAATGTCTTCGTTTACTTGTCTTTCAAACTTGGACCTTAAAAGAACCGCAGTCTCTCTCTCTCTCTCTCTCTCTCTCTCTCTCTCTCTCTCTCTCTCTCTCTCTCTCTAAAATGTAGAGTCAATATTCGAAATGTCATATTTTCTAACCATCTTATTTAGACACATTTAGATTCATAATGTGCAACACCATACAGTACGTGGAGAGTGTATTATCACTAAATCACCCGCAGAGTGGAGACTCCACCCAAGCAATAATTTCAAATTTGTTGAAAAGCATAACAAGCACAGGCAAAGTTTCAACCAATGGACCTCCGGGTTACACCCAGAGGTCCATTGGCTGAAACATTGCTTGTGTTTTTTGTCCATATGTACAAAATTTGAAAGTTATAGTTTGGGTGATAACTCCACTCAGTGGGCGATTTAGTTACAATCCACTCTCCACGTACTGTAATTGGTATATATTTCTCATTATTTTCAGCTAATAACGCTCGTCTCTTCACGTCGCTGGATGATACAAGACTAGTTGGTGTCAGTCTCAGAAACATCACTGTGATAACGATTGTAGATTGTGCGAGATATTGTTTGAGTGAGGATCTCTGCACCTCGTACAATGTGTGGCAGAATAACGGCCGCTTTGACTGTGAGCTTTTGGATGAGATCAAGAACCAAGCAAGTGTTCAGCAACAAACGGGGTGGTTTCATTTCTATTAAATACCATGGACCATACTAGACACACTTACTGTTTACTATTATATCCTCATATAACTGTATGTGCATTAAATATTGGCCTGGGATTTGGTGGTTATTTTCCGCATTGGTTTAAAGAATATTTATTTCCAGTATACAGTATAATTCATTATGTAACAAAACAGGAGATTTATTTATGAATACCACAGTAAGCTTTCAAGATTATATATAGCAGTCTCTACAAAAAATAATTTACAGCGAGAAGACGGGTGAAGCCACAAAGAGTTCTTAGTAGCCACTGATCTTTATACAGCTGGAATGCTGGAACGTCAACGAAAAACGACGCAACTGAATCTGTCCCCGCCTCCTCCCTCTTCCCAAAATGATGGCGCTAAGTCACTCAACGCGGTAACTCCCCCGTTGATGATTTTGATGACGTGGAAGGTGTTAAGGTATGAATGTAGTAATAGCTATCACATCATCAAACATCAAACGAAAGCCAACGACGCAAACAGTTACTACGGTATCATCTTTACAGCCTCGGTACTAGCCCTTGTCAATAATGACTAAAATAGGTAGCAGACTTTCAGCTTGTATTGCCGCGAAAAGACGTATACAGCATCAATGTATTCGCGAGCTGGGTGATTTTTTCTTCTTTTTTGTCCCTTTTGGCTTTTTTTTTTTATTTTTATTTTTGGTGGTGGTAAACCGGAAAACCGAACTACAAAACACAGCAAAAACCGATCGAACTATCTTATTGGGGTGGGGAACTAGATTACTGACCCGTATGGACTCTCTTCGAGAGTCCATAGCAACGACTAAACTTTCAATTAAAGTCTCTAGTCAGTTAGTCTATCCAACAGAAGGGGCGAATACGTCGTGTTCGTATTGTCACAATTTCTCCCATATTGACTCGTCAAGCACATGTGACAATGAGAACACAGTATAGATTAGATGAACAATATTCATTTGTTGCCCTAATTTATGGGTTTGTCTCTGCCCCAATAGGATTAGCAACTGATCCCACTAGAAGCCTTAAGAAGTAATAATGATTGAAGGGAATTTAGGCTGCACCCAATGAAGATACTTGCAGACTGCTTTTGAGTTTTTTTCCAAGTTAAACCTTTACCCAACGTAACGGCCAAAGCCGGCCAGCGTTATTCACAAAATACACCATTCAATTTCCATTATTTTTTTCATTTTTTGTCACAAAAAACATAGCTTATGATCCCTCATTGGAACGAGCTCATTGAGCTCGTTCCAATGAGGGGTCATAAGCTATGTTTTTGACGTAAAAAAATGAAAAAATGAGTTATTCAAGAATTTTGATTGCAAGTGTCGTCTGCTTTTCGTTTTAGGTAAAGGGTTAAGGAGCTCGGGGTGTTATTGACTATATGTTCTTAACAAATAGTAAAAACTTAACCGAAACCGATTTGTTTTTTCATGACACCGAACCGAATCTGAAATGTCAAAATTTCCCAGCTTGAACGTATTCATCTTTCCAAGACCTGTGACGAAGTAAGCTATATGAGCTTGGATCAGCTCTTTTGTCAGAAGCTCTTGGCAGATAGAATTTAACTGGCATGCATAATTTGTAGTCTGTCTGTAGTTATAATGAGATATTCCATCACGAGATATTCCATCACACTCGGTCACTTCTAATGTTACTATACAAAGTACTAAGTTCACCTCATAAATGGTTTATTAAAACTAGTTTAAAGTGTCAAACAACCATCATCACTCCAGTTTCATTATCAGAGATAGGTATGTCAGGTGGACTACTAATTCTCTTTAACTGTCTTTGTGCTGGAGTTTAAGCTAGTAAATTTTACTTTGCAAATTATATTTGGTCTCCGCATTTATTTACTAAATGCAATGTGTTAAAGCAGTTTGCTGATGCAATACTAGTCTTGGCAGCAGAACCATCAATGAGAGACTCTCTCTCATTGGTGCTTTGCTGCCTCTGATTTGTATTTAAGCAGCCCACTGTCACTGTAAAATGAGAACTTGTTCTCATCACAGTTCGGAGGAACTGACTTTCTAATAGTCCGGTGGGACTGACTCTCATAGCTTGGCGAAGCAAACAACTTTTAAAATAAACACTTAGCGCTTATGTTTGAAAAATTTATGAGGTGGGTTTTAGTTTTTACAAATGGTCTAAAATCACATAGTTCGGTGGAGCTGACCAATTTTTTGCTATTATTTTTATTTAATCTATTCAGTACTCTCTTTGGTTAAACTTTAAGAGCTTTGGCTCTTTGTAAAGAGCTTTGAGCTCCTGGTAAGTGCTGGTAAATAATTAGGGCTGAGGAATATCATGGAGTTGAATTGTTCAAGTTAACTGATGAGTTTTAACTCGGGATAAGAACTTCAGCTCCTATTGAGAGCTGTTAGGCAGTACCTCAAATAAAATCTGGTTATTGGCATGTCATTCATTTCTCACACTTAATTAAATAAATATCTATTGGTCACTGTATAACTGTAGTGAAGCTTATTTATTATTTCACAAGTATCCTTTAACCCTATCTGGCCAAGTCTAAACCACAGAACCTAGAGAATCGAAATTAACCACTAGACGACCACGTTGGGAGTCGGTCCCTAAATCAAAAAAATACACAACGTTGGGCCCCACACCGCGACCTTTTCCATAGCACCCAGGGTCAACCCCACAGGGCTGGAACTATTCTACCGTGTTTTGAGATTATGGTACAGACCTCAAAGTATATTCTGTAAAAAGAGATCGATATCGATTGCAAAGCGTCGGAATATTGAAAATCTTCGAGAATGTTGTTGTTTTTGTTGTTGTTGTTGTTTGGAGTAGTGACCCGTGGCTCCTAATTACGTTAGGGTACATACCTGTAGCATCATTTGCCTTTCTCTGATAACTTGGAGCGAAAAATATAATTAATACAGTGGAGCACACTTAATTGGATATCTCTTAATTGTATATCCCTGTTAATTGAATATAATTTTCAAATACAAAACCATTTACTATACCTTCAGTACAAATTTGATCTGTTAATTGCATATGGTTTGTATAGGAAACTCCTGTTAATTGTATATAAATTTTTGTAATATGTCGAAAAAATTACTGTGGCACGCACCAAATTCTCCTTATTTATCAACCTTTTTGGCCTCACTACATCCAATACAGGCATTTATTCTATTATATCTTGTTTGACAGAGCTCTATGAGCATCGTCAAACAAGATATAATAGAATAAATGCTCAGTTTACCCCCAGAACACAGGAAATTGAACAAATCCCTGTTAAATGTATACTCCTGATAATTGAATAATTTTCACTGGCAAAATGGATATTCAATTAAGAGGATTCTACTGTATGCAGAGTATAGAGGATAAGCAGATTTGGCGACCTGTGGAGCAGCACTATAGCCATTCTATCGGCGAGTGTGAGAAGACCACCACTAGCACAACTGATCCCCCTAGTCAAAATCAGATCCTCCTCGAATCATCTGGTGAATTTCTCCAGCGCCCGCCTGATGAAAAAGTCACTTGACGTCTCGCAAGTCTATAAGTTAATAGCTTGCGGTTATAAAAGATATACGTCACATAACTGCACAACTATGGAACGCGCCCTCAAATTCGAATAAACGCAGAGATTTAAGATTTGGTAAATATTTCGTGATAGGGGCACGTTACTCGAGGAACTAGCCCTGAGGACAATAAAATCCGCACAATTTATCTTACAATAAGAACATGCGTCTCACAATAAAAGTAAAAAGGTCTTGACAAAATAAATCTGCATTGAGAGTAGCAACCGCATGTGCGATCATTCGATTCAGAAAGAGAATATTTTTACCTGCATCGAGGCAACCATTTTTTATTACAGTAATTAAATCTAAATAAATCACCACCACAAAGAAATAATTAAGACTCGATAATTTTTGTCATAATGATATTTTAAGATAGGCGGCTTACCATGCGTTAAACATGAAAAATAAAGCAAAGAAAAACACAGCTGAAACACTACTATAAACTTCAGCTAATTTAGTACTTGTCTAACAAAGAATGGGGATTACGTCATGTGCAGCGCAAGAAGGCAATATCATGACGTCATGATCTTCATTCATAAAAACATCAATTCATAGACGTTGAATGGATATTTTCAAGCGTTCTCGGAAAGTCCTTATAACCTTGACCTTTAATCACCTTTAATATAAAGCAAAAACAGACATATTAAGATTATTTGGCTTGCCTACCACTGGTTTGGGCAAATAAATAATGGAAATGCACAGACGTTCCCGAAACAGTCAAAATTTCTAGAATTCAATTCCAGCCAACTGTTTTGGTTCGAATATATATAAACCTGACCATATCAGAGATGTATTGGGTTGCTTGAGATATTCTCTTCATATTTTAAATAATATAACACCCATTGATGATGGAGGAACAGTACGACAAAAAGAAAACTAGTGTATTCAAACACAACGGGATATACTTTCCATCCGGAGAAGTTCATTTTCACCTAACAGGCAATTATCTGTTTTAAAGTATCTGTCGTAACTTAAAGGCTTCATATTCTTTGGATGTGTGTTTCATGTTATCTTTGAGTGAAATTATTTAGCCTGTATGGATTTGCCATGTGAAAATGTATTGGAGATTGCCTTCAGGCACTTCCCCATAAATTGTCACAAAGCAAAGACGTGTGAACAAATTTTGAAAAACAAAAAAAATTAGCACTCAGTTTCTATTACTGACATAACCTCCCAAAATTTATCGGTCCCCAAATGCGAGCCAGTTGGTTCTAAATGGCTAGCCAAAAATAGCCACGCTTCCCTTTGTTACTTTTAATAAACGAAAACAACAGACAGCTCCGAGAGCTGTCTGTTGTTTTCGTTTACTAAAAGTAACAGAAGGAAACTTGGCTTTATTTTCTACTGATGTCATAGGTGTTCCTCAACAATTACCTGCTGCTTAATTGGACCTTCCTTTGCCCATCTAATTTCAAGAGAGATAACTTTATCGACAGACGATTTTCATGACAAGATAAGCCAGGGATGAAACTCAATCTGCCCTTCCTCCAATACACGATGTCATTTTTGGTGGTGACTTTCTGTGGCTGATTGTTATACCACATGGGACTAACCTCAATATTGTTGTCTTTGCACGGAACCCAATGGAAATATCTAGCAACATTGTTATGGCACGTAGTGTTGGTAGGTGTGATATTAATAGATTATCTTAATGACGGATTATATGCGAGTCAGTTGTCCTTCAGTTCAGGAGGGTTCAGATTAGCTGCAGAATACAACAAACATTTTTCGATCGGTCTTTTCTGTTTTTTCTATTTAATCCTCCCAGCTCAAGAAGTCAATCAGCATATAACATAAACCAATTTTCTACAATACTAATTAGTTTGTGCTTCAAATTTGCAAATGAATGAAGATAAGAGATAACAATAAAGAAATTAAAACTTAAAAGAATTCTTTCCTTTATTATTATTATTATCTGTTTTCAACTTAAATTCACTCGTTCGATGATATTTATATTGAGCTGTTTGTTGAGCAACAACACTCACCACTCAATACTGCGTGGAATGTTACTTCGTTCCCTTCAATTCACAATTTTGATGTTGGCGAAACTTTCTCGGGATATTCGCTGTGCCCAAAATTGCGGCTTTCTGAAGGTGATGTGATGTGGGGGAACTGATATACATTATCAAGCCACGTTCTAAAATTCATTGTGATGGTACCTATAGCTCCGATGACAATTGGGATGACACTTGTTTTTAAATTCCACGTCCTACTACATTTAATTTGCAGATCTACATACTTCTTCAATGTCTGTGTTTCCTTTTGTACGATGTTATAGTTTCTGGGGATTGAAGTAGCCAGCAGAAGGCAGGTACCACACTTCCGATCTTTCAGAATGATGTCGGCTCTATTACATGGTATATATCTATCGGTGTGTACCTGTGTGTCCAATAAGATGGTGGCATATCATGCAGACACTACCCTTTCCATCAATATAAAAGTCAGGGAGGTGAGATTTGCTACTTTTTTTCCTGGGAAGAGTAACACCTTGCAAGTTACTGTAAAAACATATTTTCTAATAAACAGCCAAAGTTGACACTTAGTGTTGGTAGGTGTGATGCTGATAGATTACCTTAATGGCAGATTATATGCGAGTCAGTTGGTTCTAAGTGGCTAGCCAAAAATTGCCACGCTTCCCTTTGTTACTTTTAATAAACGAAAACAACAGACAGCTCCGAGAGCTGTCTGTTGTTTTCGTTTACTAAAAGTAACAGAAGGAAACTTGGCTTTATTTTCTACTGATGTCATAGGTGTTCCTCAGCAATTACTTGCTGCTCAATTGGACCTTCCTTTGCCCATCTAATTTCAGGAGAGATAACTTTATCGACAGACGATTTTCATGACGAGATAAGCCAGGGATGAAACTCAATCTGCCCCTTCCTCCAATACACGATGTCATTTTTGGTGGTGACTTTCTTTGGCTGATTGTTATACCACATGGGACTAACCTCAATATTGTTGTCTTTGCACGGAACCCAATGGAAATATCCAGCAACATTGTTATGACACTAAGTGTTGGTAGGTGTGATATTAATAAATTATCTCAATGATGGATTATATGCGAGTCAGTTGCTTCTAACTGACTATCCATAAATAGCCACGCTTCCCTTTGTTACATTTAATAAACGAAAACAACACACAATTCTGAGAGTTGTCTGTTGTTTTCGTTTAGTAAAGTAACAAAAGGAAACTTTAAAAATAACAAAAACAAACTTGGCTTTATTTTCTACTGAAGTGAAAGGTGTTTCCTTAACAATTACTTGCTCCTAAATTGGACCTACCTTTGCCCATTTAATTTCAAGAGAGATAACTTTATTGGCAGACGATTTTCATGACGAGATAAGCCATAGATGTAGATCAATCAACCTCTTCCCCCAATACACGATTAAGGGGTTTCACGCGTATAAACCAGACATGAGTGTGTTTTAATGTATATTCACGTTACAGAAACAGGAGACAAACAAAGGACACTTAAAAAATGAACGAAAATGCCATCCTACAATGTTTAATGCATTATCTGTGAGTACTCGATGGGGGTTTTGCATATTTTGCGTGCTCATAGGCTCATCGGGAAAAATGTCGTCTTACCTTATAAAACAAGGCGCGTAACCGTGTACCCACCCCCCCCCCCCCACCTCCCACCCCCCTCCAACCCCAGTTTCAAGTCAATCAACGCGTGTAATTCCTCCCACCGGTAACGTTTGATGAGGTGAAAGTTGTTAATTCAGTTCAATTCACCTTTATTCACAGTATATCAATTACATATAAAGTACAGTAGGAAAACAATTCATTTTAACATACTTTGATATACTGCAAGGAAGCGACATAGCAATGTTAGCTGTCTTCCTGTCGCCCCTTGTAAAAATAGAAGAATTTCTCGACAGCAGATCGTGCATTCGAAAACAGTTTTTAAGTTGAGCAATTTTGTATTATTTACAAGATGGCCGAGCATATAAGGATCACAGTTATTGAAGAGATATTGGATAGACCGAGAATACCTGATTATAGCGACTTGACTGTGTATCATACAAAGCATAGTTCCACGACGTACAGAGTCAAAGAATGTTATATATGGAACATGACTACGACCACCATCTATTCCAAAAGTTTTTAAATGTTGCCAGGTCTGAAAGCCAAAATCCTTTTTTAAGAGATCTCGGGTTTCAGGCCCTGTCTTACACAAGTTGTTGTAACTGGTCTTAATTTAGTATTCATGTACACCAAAGAACAAAAAATAACTGAAACAGCAAGGAGTAAGTGGAGAACACACCACGATAGCATCGGAAATTGATCACGTCGCTTGGCTGCACTTAGAGGATAAAGAGGCTGCTCCAGAGAGAGTGAAGTGTTTATGTTAATTTTAAGCACTGTACTGGGCTGAACTGAACCGAAATAAAGTAAAGTAAAGGGGAACGGGATCATGGCATCAACAGACATAATTTTTATTTTATATTTTATATTTTTATTTTCTGTTATGCTGTGTCTACAGTCACAGTGTAACCGTTTTCGCATCGAACATCAATCGTGAACTTAGCAGGAAAACTGGTAACACGTTATCAAGTTTCCGATATTGGCGCTTCTCTTTTGTCAAAAAAACTTAAATATTCTGTGAAAATTTACGTTGTCGCAAGAAAATAAAATGTGTACATCATAAACAGTTATAACGGTATCGGTGATGTTTTGGTGTTTTATTTTAGCATGTCTTGTTTGCTTTGACAGGATTATAATTAGATAGTTAACTGTATTGCCTGTGTCCAGGAAAACCGAAGCAAGAAAAGGGCGGAAGGGCTTACTTTCGAAAGATTAACTGGCAAGGGCTTATATTTCATTTAAATTCGGGAGAATCTATTTGGATTCTGGCGAAAATGGTTGCGAGAATCCATACCTGCTTTGAGTGTCCCGGGATCCCATTAGGTCACCATGGTTGAACCCCTGTTGTATACAGAAAACATATGTTTGCACTTCACCCAACACAGCTTTTTAATTTTTAACCTACATGTATAAACTGAATTTGATAATGTTTTAAAAAATAAACAATATTTATCAATAAAACATTACAAATATGGATGTCATTGGAACTGGCTCACTGATCCGGTTTCAGCGACAGGCATATTTTCAGAATGCTATTGACAAAATGGCAGGATATTTTAGGACATGTTAGCCTTGTACTGGTTAATTTGTTGTTGCTGCTGCTGCTGTTGCTGCAATTATGTTAGGTAAAGGGTTAAGTTGACTCAATTCTTTTCAAGCGAATCCTAGCAGAAGTGCGGCGAGAATATACATGCACTCTCGTTGGTTTCGTCGCGCGGATCTTTGCGCCAATGCTCGGTATGCGATACGGATAGTTTTAGCCAAACCGTGTCATTACAGAGCATTTTTCATGTTGGAGGGGGATACAGAATACAACGCTTAGTGACTCCTTTGTTTGTTTAGTCGCACAGGATCTTCGACGCATAAATAGAAATATCCACATGCGAATATTCCGACATCCCTACCTCGATGCACCTTTTCCCCCAAAACAATAGAAATAACACGATTGTCACAACTTCCCTTAGCAGACGGGCAAGGGCGTGACTTCCGCGCGCATCCTTCCTTCTGGTGCCTAGGCTATCTGTTTCGAAAGAAAAACGAAAAAAAATATTTCCATAATATAAATATTCCTGGCTATGTGCCAGTAGTGGAAGGTGGAGCAAAGGGACTGGGTTTTATTATGAGCTTCTCCATATCAAAAGAATGGCACCACATAGACTGGGATTTGCTATAGGAATTCCCATATCAAAAGCATTCCATTTACAGAGAACTTAATGCTTATATGGGGTATGGCGATTGGGGCAGTACAATGTGAATTTCCATAGTAAATCCCAGTTCCAAAATTGCCATTTTGGGTGTGGGGAGTTTTTAGAGTAAAACCTATTCCCAACACTCTAAAATCAATTATGTTAAAAATCAGCCTAAATTTAGGTTGATTTAAACCAACTGGGTTCATATTCCCTCAATCAACACAGTCGGCTTGGGTTGATTTTTTACCGTACGCTCTGTACACAAAGTTAATTACGTGGTTAGACTTCTGAGAGACGAATTTAAAAAAAAACGTTCACTAGATATTTCTCTGAGACTGAGTTTTTTTTAAAACAAGCCATTGCTGAGGTATTTTGCGTGAGATATTTCTATATTTTCTGTTAATGAGTTGACTAGGAGAGAACGTGACTCCTCTGAATTGCGGTGTTTCGTGGATCTCTGTTCGATGATTTTGATTGTAATAATTACAGACATGAGTAACGCACAACCACTCATTCCACCGATTATACTTAACACCGTGGTGGAAAACGCGTTTCTCTCATTTGTTTTGTTCCTTTTGCCATCATCGATCAATGCCATTGAACCGGTGAAGAGACTGTTCTTCTTTGTGTAGAAATACGGACGATCCTAAAAACAAATAGCTAGAGATTACAGCTTGAATCATTTTTCTAACGGTATTGTGTCGGCATCCAAAGTGCGGATCAAAAACGTTTTCAGCTGTATTTTCCAGAATTGTATTTTCTACTTATGGATGTAACTGACTGAACTAAATCTTCAGCATTTTAAAAGACGTGGCAATTTACATAAATTGCTATGTCTTTGAAAACACGGATTTTTACCCTCAACCCGCTGGGGTCAAAGATACAAGTCCACAATTGTTATGGCTTTATAGGTATTGACCTAACGGATTGAGTGAATATGAACCCAACTGTGTTCATATTCACTCAATCAAGTTGATTTGGGTTGATTTTTAACCCTTTACCCAACGCAGACGATATCAAAATTTATTATTTTAAATATCATTTTTTCAAATTTTTCAAAAAATTTCAACAAAACCATATCATGTGACCCCTCGTTGGAACGAGCTCGTTCCAACGAGGGGTCACATGATATAGTTTTGTTGAAATTTTTTGAAAAATAATATTTTTTCAACTGCTGAATTTGCATATTACGCAGGCGGATGCGGCCGATTCGTTGGGTAAAGGGTTAACACAACTGATTTTAGTGTAGTGTAAAAAATGATGTTTTTCATTCAAATCCATATAACCCTTTACATGGCATGAATAGCAGACGACAATATCAAAATAATATATTCAGCATTTAAAAAGTTCATTTTTGTCTAAAAAATATTGCCTATGACCCCTCGTTGGAACGAGTTCATTGAGCTCGTTCCAGCGAGGGTCCATAAGCTATGTTTGTGAGAACAAAAAATTTAAAAAAATAGAATTTGAATGGTGATATTTGTGAATGATTTTGGCACATCAATACCGCACTTACGTTCAACCGCTGCTAACCCTGTGTGCAGAGTTAGTATGTTGAAAAGACCGGTAGTTGCTTACCGCTGGTCAGTGTTCTGCCCGGGTACACCAGCGTTCTGTAACGTAAAACTAAAAACTCTGGCTGTGGAAAATGCCGATAAACTTCAATAAACAAACGAACAAACAAACAATCTCTGTGTGTATTGGGTTATTGCGGTCTGACAGATGCTCTCCGCTTCTCTAAAGTTCTCACCAAGTTCTCCGGCTTCCGCCAACTGCAAAAATGATACGACACGATATGACCCTGGGTAATTTTTTGCTCCACCTTCTTTTCTGACCTGTGAAATAAACGCATGAACTAAATGCATTAGCAGACTAAAAAAATGCAATTTCCAACAATTATGAACAATGCACTCAGTGACTCATATTTTGAACTTCCAGCGAGTTTCGACTGATTTGTTGTAGTTGTCAGGTCCATGGGTCCATAACATGCTTGAGATATGCTGGAAAGATCTCTCTTAGATCTTTCCAACAATTAACAAGATGATAGTGTTAACCTGCGTCTGCCAGAATGAAAAGAACATCATAATAAAATATTCAACAACACTTGTGGTCCACAGCGAAGGGTTAAAGGATATTTACCTCTGTCGGACAATCAGTCGTGTGGTCTGGATTCAATGTCTTTCGCTTCGATCCAACTGGTTCAATCTACCAGAGAAAAAAACATGGTTTCAGGCATATGGAAAACATACATTTTCATTTAAGGTGCTATTTTAGAGAAATTGTTTACCTCGAAATTCCCACCTCTGATATTCCGTAAATTCAAATTGAATATACTCAAAGTATACACCAAAATGAAGGATGTGGTGTAGAGAAAACGAAAACCATATGCAGTCAACTCACAGAGTCGATAACGGGCACCAATGGTTCCTGGAAGTCTGCTATCGTATTCGTTCCAGCACTGATAATAAAATAATATCTCAGTAGAACAACTCGTGGCTACGGGTGCTTCAGATATCCAAGAACAAAGCTAGGCATTCAAAACACTTTACTATGCTGCGACAGGACTGCATTTGGGGAAAGGACAACATGTCTGCATTTTGGGGGGGGGGGGGGTTCTATGGCCGGCAGGCATGCGCATAGAATGCATACCGCGAATTTTCATCGAAAAAACAATCGCGTAATTGTAAGAAATTCAAACAGGTGTCATGATACCTTGCAAATAGTATGGCAACTGTACAGTCTCCATATAATAATACCGTGTAGTGTGAAGGAGATCTGTCACATTATTTGATTTTAGACGGCATTGTTGATCAATGCTTTTTGGCTCCGATGACATTTGACCGAAATTTAAACAAACCGAAAACAAAACAAAGCTGAAGTTCGCTGCGTTTTGAACAGTTTTGATTTCATAGCTTTGTTCTTGGATATCCGAAGCACAATTAGCCACGGGCTGTTCTCCTGAAATATTATTGAAATATTATTTTATTATCTGTTCTGGTACGACTACGGCAGAAGACTTCCAGGAACTATTGGTGCCTGGTGTCAACTCTGTGAGGTGATTGCATATATTTTTCGTGTTCTTCACATCACAACCTTCATTTTGATGTATAATTTGTTTACATTTAATTTGAATTTGTGGAATATCAAAGGTGGGAATTCCAAATTAAACAAATTTCCCTTACTTATATAGCATCTTAACCTCATTTCTACCTCATACAACTCCAGTTCATTTCATCACAATAGAAGGCTCTTCATTTTCATCAAATGTAGCGCAATGGGAAAAAAAACTGAAGATTGGTGCCGCACAGAAAACAAGAACAACAAGAAATGTCATTAATTAGGCCAGTCAGATAAATTTGCCAATCAACGGTTATAACTAGTGATCGAAGACTTAAGAATACACCGGCAATAATCGTCAACCGTTACCCCATATTAATTCAATATATCGACACTGTCGGTATATTAATTGTCACTCTCTGACATTTTGTTTTTATCGCAACAATGATAATCTAAATTCAGCTAATTGGCACTTTAGAAAGTTTGTTTTCAGCTCTAAGCGTCAGAAAGCAGGCCGAGTTGTAAATGCAACCAAAAATATCAGGGATAATGAGATGCTCGATTTCACACATTACATTGCAGCATTACTCGCCTGCTTTTGTAAACAAATGAATATCGATAGGAAAATATTTAACGAAAACATGAAACAGTTTGCAAACACAACTGGTGATGAAATTTCGGGGGAGAGGGGGGGGGGAGGCTGATATAATAAATACGTGGAGGGATTTTAGTTGGCGGATACGGTGCCACTTGAGGCTCAGCGAGAACAATTTCGCCTCGTGTGATATCGTATCCGCCAACTAAATGCCCCGTAACTTATAACATGAGGTGTACGAATCAGCTACTCATCCAGTTAGGACTGAACTCCCTTTTTCACGTCAATGACCCTCCAAACCTGTCCGAAGAACGGTTCAGCACTAATCTAGAATATTCTACCAGCGTAAAGTGACAGACGGTGAGCAAGATAATAAATCCCAAGGACTTAAAATTTTTGTGCATTAGGATGAATTAAAAAGGGTGTTGTGTATTACATATCCAATCAGGTCTAAACTTGGGGAGAAAGGGTCATGTAAGTGGACCAGAAAAGGTAACCGCTCTTTGTGTATGGGAGGGCAAAAGTAACGAAAAATTCGGTACGCAAAAACACATCAAACAGCAGATATAGTGAGAAGGCGGATACGAAGCCCACAAGATGATAGTATGTTCCAGTAAGAGTAAAATCCTCGCCCCCGATTGAATGAGAGCTGGCGTAGTTTCTTTTATGTTTACGGCTCCAGTGACAAATGTTACCGTCTGACGTCACAACGCGAAATATTTGAAATGACGTCGGCAGTTTCGTAATTGCTTCATCAACGGAGTGACTAGCAAGCCGCTTCATTGTTCAGGATTTTTCACACGTGCAGCAGATTGTGTTCCGGATGAAGTGTTGTTTAAATTACAAACCGATTTAAGATTTGAACTCAGATGGATTGAGTTAATCTGTTTTATTGATTATTTATCCAGTGCAGTCGTGGGTACATGAAAGGTTTATTTTCTAAACCTGTGATCGTTAAAAGTTGCCTTGAACAGGGCAACTTTTAACGATCACAAGTTTAGTAAATAAGCCTCTCATGTTTCACAATGTAGGTTTGGGTTATGGGTAGTGCCTTATTGGAACATATGCTTTATTGTGATCAGTTGACGATAACATGGTCTGAAGTTTGCAGCTCGGGGCGTATGTTCAGCCGAGACGCGAAGCGTCGAGATTGAACATAAGCTCCGAGCCGCAAACCTCAGACCATGTTACCGTCAATTCATCACAATAACTTAAAATGCTGTGAGGATACTGGAATGGAAAGTGTAGCACTGATACTGAAAATCCGATTTAAAATCTGCTGGTCCTTAGTTTCAGAAAACATGAAAATCAATTCGATGTGAGCCGTAAAAGAATTTATATACACAAAACAACTTCTGACTACTCTAAAAATAGCATGTACGGAGTATAGAGAGTATACGGGTTTTACTGACCAAGTGACGTCTCAAAAATATAAATCACCATTATTTGTCCGCTGAGGCTTAGGTCTTGCCCTTAATATGTTTTTGGTTTTTTTTGCAACAGACCATAGCCATAGATAAAAGACAAAGACAATTTTTACATTAGCATCTCATCTTCACGGCGCTCCAAAATTGATTTGGAGGGACATTACCAATATTAAATGATATATATATGTATGCGAATTAGATACCACACTGACCCTTATCACGGCCAGTAAATGTCTGGTATATACATATTATCGCTACAGTGAAGTGATCTGGGTCGTAGTATCACGCCAAGTTGAGGAGGACAGATCACTGGATCAAACGAGCTGCCGCAGGTTGCAATTGACTCAGCCAGTACGTTAGTTTACATTTACAACTCCCCCCCCCCCCCCGAGACCTACATTCGAGAATTTACAATTACCGAATTGTTGGAATTGTTTTCTGAGTTGATTCGTAACTGTCTACAAGTGGTCTGTATTTTATTGTTCGAATTCGCGTCGTTAGCTGTTCCGATCGCATAGTTAGGTGTTAACATCGCAGAGAGTATTTTTCTCCCAGCTGGAATGGGTGCGCTCGTACGGCGGCCCAGGTTTGTTTATAATTTCGTCTGCTAGCAACCATTGTTTCCGGCTTCGTAAAAAATAAATAAATTCATCCGCATCGGGGAATTCCACGGAAGTGTGCACCTGTTACAAAAATAAGTGTAAACAAAAATGACTTCAATCCAATTTACCAAAAAAAGGTTGGGGGAATTGTTAATGCTAGCGCTGGCATGCAATTTTGAACTATAAGTCAAATAATACATTTTTTATCGCTAGAATTAACCCTTTACCTAACATGAAAAGCAGACGACACTTGCAAAAAAAATTCTTGAATAACTAATTTTTTTCATTTTTTGTCTCAAAAACATAGGTTATGACCCCTCGTTGGAACGAGCTCGACGAGCTCGTTCCAACGAGGGGTCATAACCTATGTTTTTGAGACAAAAAATGAAAATATTTTGAAAATTAATTGGCGATTTTTGAGAATAGCGCTGGCCGGTTTTGGCCGTTACGTTGGGTAAAGGGTTAAGTGATGTTGGTCGTCGCATTACGTCTCGTTGAGGAGGTCAGATCGCCAAATTACACTGAGTGGTTTTCCGATTCCGTATTAGATGTTTGGTCACAGAATGAGGACGCACTGGAGAACGTGAATCGAGTCCGCCCAGGTTACTAACCGTTTCTTTGTACGTTTCATTTGTGTAAATAAACACGATCAAATAGCGTGAATTTTTAATAGAGTTTTTAACCAATTTAATATTGATTTCTCGGGTGAAAGGGGGATTTCCATATTGGTATATTATAAGCAGATTATTATGACAGTAAAGTGATCTGGTTTGTCGCATTCCGTCTCGTTGACGAGGTCAGATCGCGGATCACGATCACGAAAATAGCCATTCAAATTTTTATTATTTTTGTCAACCTTTTCCTCAAAAACATAGTTCATGACTCCTCAATGGAACGAGCTGGTTGAAGCATTTTAGTACTGCTACACAACAGTTATCATTTACAAGGAGTTGTTAAGGGGACGTCCAACCTAACTTTGGTCGAATTTCATGCAATTTTCTTTCAAGTCTAAAAAAGGCCCAAAATGAATAACCCCAATAAATTATATACCAAAATGCTTGGAATGAAACATAGAACATGTGGAAACTGAAATTTGCCATGGAACTGCTGCCATGTGTAAATAGCACCACCTGAAAGTCTGCTATGGCATAAGTAAGAGAACAAAATTTTCACAATAAAATACCTAAAAATAAAATAACAGCTGCATTCTATAAACATTGAAGTACATACTCGAAGAAATCTTTTCCTAATTCATGAAAGTAATAAAGATTGAGACCAAATGTTATAAGTGGAGTGCTCACTGATTGCAGGCAGACATTTTTTGTTTGTTTATGTTTTGATTTGGGGAGTTCAACAAAGGTCAACTTGAAGGAGTCCAGCAGAAGAAGTATGGAAGGACAAAAGAGTGTCTCCCAATATAAAGATGTATGTGTTACTGTGGTAGTTTGGAAAGAAACTATGATATTCTCCTGTGTAGAATGCACTGCAAAGACTTTAAGTCATACATTGTAGTTGAATAAATACATTTACAAACCCCTTGCACTGTAACCCCTTTTATCCCATGCATCAATTTGATAGTGATTAAATTGTTAAATTTGTCTGGTTTATCAATAAGTATAATAGCTTTGTTTACTCTTGGACACCAATACACTCATGGTATCTGTTGGAGAAGAAATAAGGGTAACTGTAACTGTCACTGCAATAAACCACCTTATATACTTAAAAGTACACTGTTATTCAAAACACATCAAATCAACCTTACATAACCATTATTGCATGTACTTTCCCCAAGGAGGCTTATTGGCACAGTGAGATCAGAAGGGCACATCCAGAGGGTCTCACATATTTTTTTCAAGAACGCAGTACACAAAGCAATCCCCAAAAGGTGACAAGTGAGCTCCATTTGACACAAACAATTTGCCTGGGGGGGGGGGGGGGGCTCTCTTCCTTGTAGGACTCTACCTCCGGCACTCAAGGCATATGCCTTTTTTCTCAAACTCTTTTTTCTTTTTGAAGATCCTGGCCACACATGTTCCAAGCACTATCAGACAGGTAACCCTCCAAATAAGTGTATCTGCAAAAATCATGTTACATTGCAAAACATTCTTTTATTCTTTTTAGACTTTTAGTTTTGGACCTTTCATGCTTCTTACTTCCAACTATAACACTTAATTTATCGATTAATGGGTGAATAGAAAAGTCCTGCCATAATCAACATTTTGAGTTCCATAAGCCTTCAAAACAGCTCCGATAAAAGTGTCAAACATCAGTTTGGTGGCTTTATACAGAATATTCATTAGGGTGTTGCTTGATAAGTAATAGGAACAAAATCTTCACCAGAAAATTCTGTAGCAATACAATTGAGGGTATTAGCAGGCACTTTGCAACAAATTGTAACAAATCAACCAGTTATAAACAAAATTTTCTAACTCAAAAGAGTGAAAAAGTACCACAACTCTGAAAAGAATGTGGGAAGAAACACATGCTACAGCAGCTACACAGGCATTGTTTCCCCATGATGCTCGATCACAAAACCAAATATCCTTCAAATTGGAGTAGCAATGGTTGAGATACAAGGGAGAATGTTGGTACATGTAATGATGAATGGGTAAGACTAAGATTAAGAGGACAGGGGTCACCACTGCACGGTCCAAGATGCACCTTTGATTGTCCAACTTCCAGGTCTGGGGCATAATAATCGCAACACACCCACCTTATCAGTTCATAATTTCAGTAAAATAAAAGAAATTATCAATTTGAATTAATTAATAGATGATGGAAAATATTTGGTTTCCTTCGCCTTCTTGTACTATTTAATTACCACAAACAATATCAGTTTGATGCCGACAAACGAAACTGAACGCACGTGGTCTGGTTAAAAAGTAACTCGGCATGAATAATGAAGAAATTGCGAATATTTCATTTGTTTAAAAGCCAATTGCAGCTAATATTGACCATGCATTCGATAATTCGTTTCGGTTTTGACCACACGGCCACGCTGACACTCAGTGACAGCGGTTATGTTTATTGTGATATGCAAATTGGGGGATGGTTTCCGGTGAAGGAGATTCGTCACATTTGTCAGTGTAAAACGATCACAAAAGACACTGATCGACGCTTGTGTTAGTATGGTTGGTTGCAAGAAAAAACTAAATTCTCAGCATCGTCCAAGCGCACCTTATTTCAAAGCACGAATGCATAATTTTCAACCCATCTTCAATCGGTCATTTGCAGACATCAAACACACCGCCTCAAATTCCATGGTTACTAGGAAGTAAATAAGTTCACAACATCTGGGTGAAATCAACACGCTCAATATAGTTCCAGGTCACTTGGAATATACTTCGTGAAAAAGTGATTTCTGAAGCATTCTGCTTACTTTGTTATGAATATTGCCTTATTTTATGTGTATCGTCCCGATTTTATACACTCGGTTATTTTTTTTTACAAGTGGTTCATGTTGTCTTTCTAGTGCGCAATAATTCGGATGTTTTGTCAACAAAAAAGTTCAGACGGCCTGTAAACACGAGAGGGAATTTCGAACCATATTTTGCAGTTATGACATTAACAGCTCAAGTATTTGCTGTCACCTGTTTGCAAATCCGCTCATACATTGTCTCGAACAAATAAAGGGCGTGATCACGTCCTTGCATTCTTTCGATTTCCCAAATTGAGTATTTCTGCAAGAACCACATCGTAATCACATGACCGGAATAAACATCATTGAAACATGACCACATCCGGAACATCAAAAATTTGTGTTGGTGTTATTACAGTGTGTGGTTTTACCGGTTCGTTACTTATGCCATTGGCAAATTAATGTTCTTCAAAATCATAAAATTCACTTTTTTTCCTAAAAAAAAATTTTATGTACCTTTTCTATGCACTTTACTCATTATTTTGATATATAATTTGCCTTTCCTTACTTCTCTTATCTGTTTCTGAGGCATTGGGAAAAATATTAAAAAAAATGACCAAAGTTAGGTTGGACGACCCCTTAAGCAAGAAGCTATAGGACTGAACAACAGTTGTGTACTTTGGAAATGTACAGTACTGTGATCACAAAAAAACGGACAGAAAATTTCAACCGGATCGCGACAAGGTCGTGATATGGAGGGAATTCTCTGTTCCTTTTGTCGACACGTCACTGTAGGATCACACCTGTTGGGGAAAACTGTGAAAAGACTGAATCTCAAATGCTATTTTCGTTCGCTTTTCACTATTTGATTTGGGTCTCCTAAGTTTTGGGGGAAATATTGCCGCGCTAGTGAAAGTGTACGCGGCAGATCACGATTTGTTCGAGAAAGAAACGGCTTTTGCGACCACTGCACCGCAGACCAAATCCTGCAGATCAAGAGAGATTATTACCGACGAGTCGTGATCTACCCTTAGAACCCGGAGCTCGACTCGGATACATATTTTATACATCCACATAATGGTAATAATCATTTTATCTTACAATATATTGGGGATAAGTCAAGAATGTAGACGAATATATAACGAACTATTTATTCGTACGGGTGAACAAAAAAACAAATGGAACTCACGCGAAAGAAATGTGCTTGTATCCGACCCCCTGATACAAACATCTGTATCAGGCGGTCGGATACACGACAGTTGCGGAGTTAATACAGACAATATACCAAAATTCATGTTGATTGTAAGATAAATGTTTTTTATCGTACTAGACTTTCAAACCATGCCCCGACTTAGAGGATATCCGTCCATGTCGAGTAGGCAATGATATATCAGGGTTTGGTATTGAAGAATACTTCAGAACAAAAACTCGATAATTTGCATGTATTATGCGATGATTTGTGTGCTGGAAAAAAAATGAAATCTTCTCCCTGACCCTGTCGATATCCTTTCTGCAGCTGACTTTCATCAGACAATGGAAGATGAAGAAAAAGTAAAGTTGTCACGTTTCAACGATATACTCTTTGATGCAGAAACAAGTTTAAAATTAATATTGACATTGCAAGAGAACATTATGACTTTTTATAAGAACACATCGTTCACCAAATATAACACGAATATCAACAATCAAGAAGCCACTGGAAGCAATGTGGAAGTAATAATGATCATTCAGGCTTTTAGAAAACGTGATCAGTTTTATACCATGATTACCTATTCTACAATATATGAAAAGCCTGTGACATAAATATTAGCTTTACACTCCAACCGTGGTGAACACGCCAGCAATGGGATTTCAATAGTTAAAATTTACACCTACAGTGGAACTACATCCACATTGACCTTTGGTGAACATTCGGTGCACCAAGCAAGCTACTTTAGGTATATTCTATATTTCAATAATTACAGTGCACACCACATTCACCGGGGAGAGTTTGATATTTACGTTTTACATCCATGGGTTTCTGATAATATGGAAAATGATTTAAATCACACAAGCGTGGACTGCAAGCATGCATTTACTGAGCATAAGACAGTTAAGACAAGATTTGGCAGTTATTTCTAGTCAGTTGTCGTCTGCCCGAACACTTGACTAGAAGCAACTCGTTCCCTGAGTTCCAATGTGTTCTATGTGCCTACTGGCACATAGAACACATTGGAACTCGAGGGACGAACTTTTTAGGTTACAAAAATTTCCCTTCACACTATTCTCCAAAGTATCATTGTCAGGACATTTGCTTTACAAACTCGGAGGCGGATGGTCTCGACTGCTGTGTATGCTATATTGGATCAACTCTCCGATGAAAGTCTGAGTTTTAGTGTCAAAAAAAAATTATTTTAACTGAAAAGGGTACTATGACGAAAGGATAAGGGATAAGTTTACTGGTGTTAATAGGACTTAGTGGAATATTTACTTTGCACTAACATTTCTGTATTTCCGAGCACGAAATTTTCTCTAAATCAACTTGTGAGTGTCATGAGCATCAAATATCAAAGGGTAAATGGTCTTTGGAACATATAATTGTATTTTAATACACTCTTTCCCATCTTGAGGCTAACACGGTGACAGGGAAAACGACCCTAGTTCCTGACAGTCAACTAATGAGGGTAGTCATCTTTGAAGCGCCACTCGCTGAGAACGCTGAGTTTGTCAAATGACAATTAAACCTTTACCAAACTTGAAAAGCAGACGACACTTGCAAAAATAATTCTTGAATAACTAGTTTTTCATATTTTGTCTCAAAAACATAGGTTATGTCCCCTCCTTGGAACGAGCTCGCCGAGCTCGTTCCGAGGAGGGGTCATAACCTATGTTTTTGAGACAAAAAAAATGAAAAAAATAATTAAAATTTATTGGCGATTTTTGAGAATTGCGCTGGCCGGTTTTGGCCAGAAGCACAGCGGAAGGCAGATAGAATTGATTCACGGTTTCGTAACTGTTGGCTAATCTCCTCCTTCCATATTTCTTTAGCTGACCTATTTTGTTGGAAGAGATGTAAAGTTATCAAAAAGCGTTTCAAAATTCGTGATTCTCCTCTCATACGTTTAGAAATATTTATTTCATATTTAGAAATAGAGTTTCCAAAGAAAATGCTTTATCGTGCGAGCGTATTACCTTCCAATATAATGGAATGTACTACACATATTTAAAATACGTAAATAATATGCTATTCATCCGATAATACATTCTTTTTTTATAAACGACTCGTATAATTATTGCCTTTCGAAGAAAGTTCTAATGCACCTATATAAACAAGATTGTTATGCTTCCAGAACAGAGGAAACGACGCGATTTGTTGGTAGGGTGTCGCGACAACACGCTATACCTTTTGAAATGCACAGTCGCTGTTTTTAACACAAAACGCTTTTGTTTACTTCGAAAGAATGAATGCATACGTCATTCTCAAACAAAGGGTAATTGATTTCCAATAAATTACATGGGTTTAATTTGTTTTCTTCTCTTCTTTCTGAGATTGTTCTTACAGATTCGACTTTTGGTGAAAATAGTTACTGTCTTATTAATACCTTTTTTCCCACAACAATACTCACTAAATTATTCCATAATGCACCTGCAGCAGCCGCATGTCCGCTTTCACTCAGATGAAAACAATCAGGAGAAAAATAACTTAAATCTGGCTCACCATCCTGCTAAAAAGAAAATAATAGTTGTGTTAAAGAATGCTACCTAACTGCGGGATCATTGTCGGGCAATTTGAAGACCATACAATTAATAAGTGCGTGTAAGCAAAAAGTTGCGACAATGAAAAACGTTTGATCACTAATAGACGAGGGGATGAACAGACAAAACGAACTGGCATACAAACCATCACTGGGCCTCCTTGGGCTACGTATAACTCGTCGCTGTCAAACATTTGCTACCGTGGTACATGTTTCATTACAAACAAACGTTCGACCATGAACAGACAAACGTTTCGACAGACGAATATATGTACAGACAAAACTAACGCTTGTACTTCTTGAATTGCCGAACTTTCAATCGAAGCTAACAAACAGGATTCGAGAGGGGGGAGGGGGGGGGGGGGGTATTGAAACTAACAAATTTGCTTCCTGATCGTTATATTGGGCCGCGTAGAATAAGCGCCAGCGGATTTTATTTTTATTTTTTGCAGGGGTGGAGGTGGGGTTGGGGCGTCTATCTGAAAAGTCAGGTGAATGTGAACTGTAAATAACTGCAGCGTATACTCATGGCACATTCACGTAAAAGCAACTAACTTAAATTTGCTTTCAAACAAGAAGAAAAGGCAGTTTTTTTTATCGTCACAACACACTTTAAAATCCACTCATCCATCGCCCTGTATATTTATTTATTTATTTATTTACTTATTTATTAGGGGTTAACGACACTTTAACTGCCTAGATCACAGTTTTACGGGTGGAGGAAGCCGGAGTACCCGGAATATATTTATATCATCGATGCTTAAGTTTTGAAGACTGTACACATATTAACCCTTTACCCAACGAAACGTTCACATCCGCCCCCGTAATATGCAAATTCAGCAGCTGAAAAATTACTATTTTTCAAAAAAATTCAACAAAACCATATCATGTGACCCTCTTTGGAACGAGCTCGTTCCAATAAGGGGTCAAATGATATGGTTTTGTTGAAATGTTTTTAAATATTCTGAAAAATTATATTTAAAATAATAAATTTTGATATCGTCTGCGTTGGGTAAAGGGTTAAGAATACTTATGCGTTTGTTTGTTTATTTAAGTTTAACAATATCTTTGGCAGGTAGGGTCATACCTTGTCGGACATTTTTACGGGTGGGGAAACCGGTGTAGCCTGAGAAAACCGTCAAGCAGCAGCAACTAGCAGACTCTTCAACTTACTAACTCTGCGCACGTGCTGTTAGTAGCGACTGACAAGTGTACCATCGACATGCAGTATGTCTTAGTGCACAGCGCCACCAGGGATGTGGCGACAGGGGGGGGGGGGGGGGGGTAGGTAGCTAGGAGTATTTTTTTTCAATAGTTGGAAATTCCGAGGTCAAAAATCAAACAGTTGGAAATTCACTAAATTAACATTGTTCATGAAAAATATTAAAATTCCAACTAATGATGAGAAATTTGGATCTTTTATTTCCAACTGGAAATTTGAGTTTCAAATTTCCTACTTTAAAATTGACATGGCCTCAAAATTTCGACTCTGACATCAATCCGGTAAATTTTCTGACCCAGACACATTATAAATGATGCTTTTTCCGTTTCAGGACTAGTGAAAATTTTCAGAAGGGTTCATAACCCTTTACCTAACGCAGACGATTTCAAAATTCATTATTTTAAATATCATTTTTTAAAATTTTTTTAAAAAATTTCAACAAAACCATATCATGTGACCCCTCTTTGGAACGAGCTCGACGATTTTTTCAGCAGCTGTATTTGCATATTACGTGGGTGGATGCTGTCGATTCGTTTGGGTAAAGGGTTAAAAGATATCACCCAGCGCTGGAGTGCAACCACCTATCGAAACCACTCACAGTTGGAATTTACACCGGTGGCACCACCTCCCCACCCCCCCCCCCCCCCCAGCTGAAATCCTCTAGCCACATCCCTGAGCGCCACCGTTCTCAAACATAATGTTTTTTTGCGATCGTTTTATACGTCCGTCAATAAATAATCATGAATTGTTTGCGTATTCATTTAAGGTACCGTTAGCCAATTAGCTGTCCATTTGCCAGTAAATATCTAGGCAACTGAATCAAAGCTAATAAATGAAAGGAAAATATGTGATATTCGGTTCAGTAATATACACCTCTCGCCAGACTCCTAGAGTGGAGGATTTTTTATTGGCGATATACCTACAAATTTTCAACAGAAAAAAGGAGAAAGGAAAAAAAAGAGAGTAACATTAGTCACGTAGAATAACGAGGGTGAATACTTTCGAATCACGTGATACAAGTCCAAATGGTATAGTCACAGTGATAGCATGGTAGCTTCCAGCCAAATTCGCCAGTTCTCGATATTACGGTGACACGCCCAAATGCTGTGCAGTCATTTTTCAAGCAGCTACATTTGACCGACACACAATTATAGCGGCAGCCACACAAGAGCTTGGGACAGTATCATCCACATAACTTTTATATGTCTCTCCTCAGCTGTCTATAGACTGTTGAGGAGGCTCAGGAGGGACATGTAAAAGTTGTGTGGTTGAATAGTATCTTGCGAATAATTCGCGACGATAGTTTCTCGTTCAGAGTGCAACCAAATTCCGGCCTGAAATGCTCGCTCTGGCTCCAGTATTGGAGACAATTTCTAAAGTTCTCGTGCACCGTTCATTAACATGTAGGCTCACACTTCGTCGGTATTTCATGGTGATGAGTCGAATAATTTACAAACAAATCTGTCAGTTCCCCTTGAGCCCTCTCCCCAACCGACATCACTTAGGAGTTCAATGAGCTCTGTCAAAAACTACTGAATTGATTAAATTTCTAGTTGCAACATGGGAAAAATTAGCAGCCTGAAATTTTGAGATTTTGACATCAGTGTGCAAGGGGTTAAGTCGTGAGACTGAGAAGCCAGTGGTAGAACTACCAGAAGCCTGGGTCCAAACAGGTGCTAGGAGCCATAACTATCCTCAGATAGATATCTTCTAATAAATATCCTTCGATAAGTACCCAATAAAAGGTATCCTCAATGGATACCGTTAAATGGTTCCTACTAGTCCCCACCAATTTCCAACTTATAGATATATATAGTGCCCCAGATTCCATAAATCACCAGCCTTCTGTCTTCAGATACCCAGATGAGGATATGAGTCGTATTTGTTGTGCGCACATTGTGCACTAGCACGCACTCATATGTGGGCACAAATAGCATGTGCCCATGTACTACATGTGATGTGTACACAGAATTCGGGGAGGGAGCGCGATCTCAAATTACCACTGCCAGCATGTCTGAAAAATGCACTCCATGACCCCTGGGCAGCCCCACTGACCTCGGCCCATATTTTGAACCTCCAATGAGTTTCGACTCATTTCGTCTTGTCTCCAGCTACATTTGCTATATCATGGCCCGTCTACTTTTTTGAGTGTTGAAATTCATGTACGAATGGATTAGGTGCTCTTGAAATGCAATTTCCAGCAGTTCTGAAAAGTTCACTGAAGGGCCCCTGGGTGTCTTTAGTGACCTAGATCCCATTGTAACCTTCCGCGAGTTTCGACTGATTGGGTGGTGGGCGTAGGTACATAGTTATATCATGCTTGAGGGATGCATTATTAAATGCGATTTCCAGCATTTCAAAAATACACTGAATGACTTCTGGATAACATTAGTGCTTTTGACCCCTATTGTAAACCTCCAATGAGTTTTGATTGATGTGGTGTTGGTCCTATAATAAATTATAAAATATTAAAAATGGTTGGTAATGAGACATCCGTATTTCAAAATTGTTCCATGTTAATATGGAGGTTAATGCCAGGACAGTTCTGATAGGAATTAGTGATGCACTACATCGTCCTATGGTTAGTGGCGTAGCACTTGGAGTGGGACAAGGTCATAGAAGGGATCCCGCACACTGATATATACAAGTGGTGGCATAGGTTGGAGCAATACACAAAACTGTAGCTGGAACTGCACATTTGTAGCCCCATATTTAACACACGTTCAGGCCCGTTAGGGAAATTTGTTACATTATTATGAAACGCTAAATGTGCATTTCACTCGGCTCTAGGCGCTTTAGAAGGGACTTATCATAGGAGAGAAACTTCGGTGAAGAATCCTGATTTTCTGGTGGTCGTGGTGGTATTATGGTGTAAAAATATATTTGTAAAGCTATTGTTGCCCACCTCTCTCTCTCTCTTTCTCTCTCTCTCTCTCTCTCTCTCCAATCAAAACTTAGCGAAAGTAATTTACCTTCATTGGCAGTTGTGTTTCTTCAAAGAATGGCTGCACTACTACTGTAAAATCTTCACGACCATCATATCGTCCACTATCAACTAATTCATGGCTGATCAACTGATAACGTCCATTGAGCTGGTTCACATCGTCGACTTGTTTTTGCGAACTAAAAGTTACGCAGGCACACGCATACCTGTTTTGAAACAAATTTCTGAAAAGTTTCAACATTCAGAAAGCAAGAACCTTTACCTGATACATCGGTCAAAAACAGCTGTCTCTGTATAAACCAATTATCCCTTTGCATGACTCGGCGTACAGACGATAATTGCAAAACAAATATCTTGAATGACTGAAGATTTACATTTTTTACCTCTAAAACAAGGCTTATGGCTTATCATTGGAACGAGCTTGTTCAGGAACCAGCAGCTATGTTTTTGAGGTGAAAAATGGGAATGGAAAAGTTTGATTATGAATAACGCTGGTCGTTTATTATCGTTATGTTGCATCAGGTGTTGATATATTTAACCCCAGCTGCAACTTTTCCGGCTTGGAACACGACACACCATTACGTCATTAAATAGGATGGCTGCTCAGTCAATATGTGGGGTAGACCAATCAATAATTTCAAAGTGCAGCTCCGAGGCTGCACGTTGAAAATATTGATTGGTCTACCCCAAATGATAAATATGGACTCTTCTAATTGCTGCCATTGAACTGGCATGGAAGATACCATCAGAGTTCAAAGGGTTAGAAAACACATTTCAACCTGCCTCAGGACTTAGTTTGTTCCCGTTTCTCCTTCAAACAACAGCAAATAACACTTGCTTTGCACAAGACTGGAGGGTTGGTTCACCCCAGATATGTGGGACCAGTGGGCTTGTGAGAGGAAGAACAGTATAAAAATGAAGGACGACAAAGTAAAAAATAAACAACATATATTGAGAAGAATCGGTGATAATTTAATTGTACGTCCCTGGGGGGCTAATTCCTCCCACCAATACAAAATAGATTCTCCCGCAAATGTGCTTCAGATGGGATTATAATTGACGATGCTTTTAGGACCACGTGCTCGAGCAATTATGCTCCAGAACGTTCCAGATAATAAGACACGTACTCGGCCGCTCCAGATTTGATAGAGGGTGAGATCTATAGGGGGTGTGAGGTCATAGTCACATGACCCAGTGACGTCATGTCTGATTATAATGATAACCCGCGTGATCGGCCATGTTGTGACTCATCACCATGGTGATACGCGTTTTGATAGGGTGTCACGTTCATCGCCAATTTTGTTTACTGGGGGCTGCCGTCTTGGTTTCTATGGTGGTGCGTGGTTGCAAATAGCCCGAAAAACTTTTAATATGATGGGTTGTGATCTGAGTTTTGTTCGATTGAATAGGAGTATATCTAATTGCCCAAAGAGATGCGACAATCATAAAAAGATACTCAAAACTAGCTTCAAATACATACATGGCAGGTATAAGAATGTCCTTTTTTAGTTTTAACAAATCGCTAATACTGCACTGGAACGCCTTTGAACCAGTTCAATGGGAGGAAACCCGGACCGCCTACTATTTTCTGGGCCGGTCTAATACGCATCCCTAGACCTGAGAATTAGAAAGGATGTGCAAATAATATTAACACAATGTGTCCATTGAAACTGAAAACACGACATTCATTTGCAGCCTAAATTTGAGTGTCCGATGGAGACGCTTAATCTGTTATCTAATTTCACTCATTCGTGCGAGGATTCAAGAAAATAGTGACTTCTGCAGTCCAAAAAAGATCCCCGTAGAAGCATTTCATCAAGCTCTAAGGCCACCACTCTAATTCTGTTAGAAACTCTACGACAGGCGCGTAGCCAGGAGTTAGGGGGGGGGGGGGCAAGAAAAATATGTAGGGGGTGAGGGAGGGGCTAGTTCAGCGATCTGATCGTAGCGGCAACCCACTCCCCCGCTATGTTCTGATCGCCAAACTACTAGGGGCATACAGAATAGGATGCGCAGCATCATCCCAGCACGTAGCGACGAGATGGAGGCAAGCACAAGAGGGGGCTCCACCTCTTGCTGGAGGGGGACTCCTCCGGATACATTTTGTAATTCGAGACAGAAAAACGCAATTTCCTTTTCTCTGATCTGTTTGTGTCCATAATTTATAAGTTGTGAAAGGCACCAATAATTAGGCCATATCACCCGGGGGGCATGGATGAAGTTTGGGGGGAGTGCATATGCCACCATCAGCCCCCCCCCCCCCCCCCCCCACCGGCTGCTCCGTTTTGGGCTATTTGTTTACCCACTTTCCATGGAGTTTAAGTGCAGACTACGGTTGATTTAATATTTTATTCTTTTATGTAAAAAGATACAAAGATACATTTTATGCTCCAGCGGTAGATATTCCATTCAATAAATCTTTATTCGCATGAAAACAAAAGATATTAATATAATTGTTGGAACTTCGTAGCTTGATCAGAAAAAAACGACAGTCGTAGTAAATCTACATTCATAAGTATTCAGTTAACAAACATGTCTCAACAGTATTGTAATGTCATTAAAGATTCGACCAAATTAATTCTCAACTAAGAAACATTTATTGCGTTGATTCAAAGTAAAAGAATGTTTATAGTACATTTTTATTCAATCGTCTGCAATATTTCAGTTTTTAGAAAAAGGTGAACAATACGTTCACTTTTCCGACCAACTGAAATTTTCCAGACGATTGAATCTAAAAGATAGGCGGTGGACCATTTGAGAGCCAGACTGGTTCCAGACCATAACAGCGTCAAATTCCTCACGCCTTGTGTTATTTATTACTTTCTAATCTTGTAATGGCAGGGTTGATGCTCGATAATGGCGGAGCGAGAAGCGCCATTTCTAAAATTTATACAAATACTGACTAGGTGGCGTTCTGTTAATGACTTGTTCCACTTAACTTCTCAACTGACCTGTAACAAGCTTCCTGCAATTTAATTCATACCAAGGCTGCTCGAAATTGCATGAAAGCTTTTTATACCATGATTACCTATTCTACTATTTTTAAAAAGCCTATGACATAAATTTTAGCTTTACACAACAACCGGGGTGACCACTCCAGCAACGGGATTTAAATAGTTAAAATTTACACACATAGTGCTCTTAAATCAAGTTGACCTTTGGTGACCTCGCCTTGAATGCAAACTTGCCTAAATTTATCACTCGTCGCCTCGTGTAGAGTGAAATGAAACCGGCAATTATTTATTATGTTTTTAAACAAGTTTACCTCATAAGATACCAAAAATTAACAAACATACGTTGTCTCATGTTAATAAAGCACCCATAACTCGAAATAGTGTGTTATTGTGTTATTAAAATGAAAAAGGCCCCGTAATTTGCGCGTTTCGTTTTCTATTTCGTTTCGTCGATAAAATTGCCAGCGGAAGTACCGCCCATCGATCCTCACGAACACAAAAACAGATTCGAACGGCTGAATATTGATTTATTTAACATTTAAACTCTTATTAATCTGGCGATCATGGTACATGTATAAATAAAATATACCCAAAGTAGCTTGGTGCACCAAATGTTCACCACCAGTGGTGAGGTGGTGTTATCCGCGCGCCAAAGGCTCTTGGTTAACACCACTTCACTACTCATGGTGAACATTTGGTACACCAAGCTACTATGAGTATATATCTATGTGTAACCCTCTATGAAAATGATGGCGCATTATTCATGGTGCCTTTCAATGTTTAAGTATATCTGACAAATATATATCTGACAACGTCTGGGTTGGAGAGAACAGAATGTATCATCAAGGCGGGTTTGGGGGTGGGGGGTGTTTTTTGTTTTTCAACTCCAAATCATTCAACAGAAAACAGGTTTTTAAGGGGACATTGATTGACGCAGAAGGGCTTAGGCCTGATCGCTTACCCCACCTCCCCCATCTTTGGGTCCACGAATAAAACAAGTACACCTATTTTTATGCAACTGATTTCATATTGCCTGAAGCTTCTGTATGTAAAACTTATAACAAAACCATCACTAATAAACTTACAAATGAAGTACGTCACACACTAGGCCACCTCTTAGTTCCCGCACCATCTGAACATGAAAAATAGGTACGAGGTTCACAAACGCCCTGGGTACTTCATTGTACAAAATATCCAAGGCATCTTGTATGTTCTTTTTATAATTTTCGGCGTTAAATGTTTCCTGAAAAAGATCAGAAGAAGTATAACGGCAATTATTCGACCCCGTTCTAAAAGGCATTGCATCATGACCTCGGATAGGACGCCAATCCAGTATGCATTATGGGGGTTTTCATGGTAACGCGCGTGAGTCACCTGAGCCATGTTGTGACGTAAATGTAATGCTGATTGTTCGTGTCAGTACGCATGCGTTGTACATGGCCGGCACGTGTTTTCGTCGGTCATTTTGTTTATTGGCGACATGTTGGGCTCTAAAGTGGCTTATAGTTTTTGTAAGGCAGAATGTGTTAGAGTAGGGTTAGGAGCTGTGTTCTATGGGCAGGTAATTTCAACCAGACTAGTGATTGTCTCTTCTCACTCTGTTCCCAATCCAAAATAAAAACGTTCGTGGGTCCCAATAATCCACCTAAAGCCCCATACTAAACACCACGCCATGTGTGTGATGTTATAGTACAGTGGGACTATTGGTGTGTTACCCTCAGTGCCGAAAACCCTTAACTTGGGGCAAAATCAGTAATTATTTTGAAGCTATTTTTGCCTTTTCGTCGCTGCTGCCTACTTTGATGGGTGTAGTGTTTTAGTAGAGCGAGATTGTTGGTGTGTCACCCTCCAGAAGTACAGAGGAGCCTTTAATTTGGAGCAGCATCAGTATTTATTTTGAAATTGTTTTTGCCTTTCCGTCGCTTCTACCTCCTTCCATGGGTTTAATGTTACTGTATAGAGAGTCTGTAATCGCATGCAACTGGGGACACGCGCGAGGTTTTCAACCCATGAACCGGGGACAGTTGACAAACGAGGTAGTCCCTGGTTGTAAAATTGCTTTTAACGTGCAACTGGGATCAGCAGAATGCATGTCAGTCGAAAACCTGAAAGTGTCCCCAGTTGTTCAATTTTTATAACCGCATGCGTCTTGTTCTATTTTTAGTAAATTGTGCATGTACATGAGCGTGTGTTTCAAAGTCGTCATTTTTTCAATAAATAACTAACACCGTTGCACGTGCATGATCGGTGGATATTTGAAGCTCATAATTGTTTTTCTTTTAGTATTAGTTTTCTGTTCTACAGTCACCATTATGGAAACGAAGCAGGTCTAAAAAGGTAAGTTTACGTTACATAACAATACAATAAGCCTAATGATTTTGATTAATTTAACATCATCTGTTGCATGGCGCGAATTCGTTTTCCCTGATAAAGTTGGGCTTACATGAATTTTTAATGAAATGGAATTTGTCAATCGAAAAAAGTTAGCACGATACGTGTTCCAAATTTCGTCAGGTAAGCCTGTGTTTGGTGGGGCGGGTGTGTTCGTACACCTGGTCAGACAGTGGGCTGAAGAGAGAAGGACACTTAGGAGTTAGAACATTTCGGTTATCGAGTTACACCCAGTGGCGTCGCCAGCTTGGAACTTTTTTACGGGGTGGGGGGGGGGGGGGCTTTCCTAAACTGCATGGAGGCCTAGCTAAGAAGAAACGTCAGGCAGCATGCGATATGTTATATACATTTTGTAAGCACTATATTACAGTGTATTGTCATGAAGAAGATTTCATATCGTGGTCAGTGGGAGATCTACAAAATTCTTGGTGTATGTGTGGGAGGGGTGTGACCGCCTCTCGTTGGTGATGATCAGAGGCTGATTCCCCAGAGAAATGTTGCTTCAGTAACCTCCGAAACGATGTGTTTTCATTGATTTTGGATCCATGAAAGATTTTTATGTTTAAATTAGCGTACTGCAACTTGAGTAACAACATAAACATTTCGGTGCCAGAAGTGGTCAGCGCCGAGACACAAACGTCGCCTGGTATAACAAGAGCTGGACTGTCGTCCGGTGCATACCCCCACGTGGTGTACCGCCTAGTGTGGGCATACCCATGACCAACAAATATTATAGAAAATAATGAAAGTTATGAATATTCTCAGACGGACTCACACACGGGAGGACGCATGGATGGACGGACGGACGAACGCACAGACGGATGCATGTAATCCAGTATACCGCCCCCTCCCCCCATTTTCTACGAAAGTGGGGGTATAACAATTACCAACAATTTCTAAATCAAAAGGTATGGTAAATTGTTTGGTGTTTGGAAGTTTTATGCACTGAGGCAGAAGCCTTTGTCCGAGGCAAACTGCATGCCATATTTCATTGAAATCTGATAACCCATACCTTAGATACAGGCTGAACAGACAAATAATGTCTATTTCCTACATTTTTAAGTCAAGAAGGGGGATAACTCTAAAAAGGAGAATGTGAGAAATAGCGTTGAATCCTTTTTTTAAACCCTATACCATAAGCTGTGTTCGCGGCAAATTTCATTGCAATAGAACATTCGATACCCGAGATACAGGCTGAACAGACAAAATTTGGCTCAGACGGACACAATTTCTAAGTGAACAAGTAATAAAAACAAGTAATAAAAAAATAACTAGTGTGGGCATACCTATGACCAACAAATATAAAAGAAAATAATATTTGAAAGTTATGAAATAATAATAATGAAAGTTATTAATATTCTCGGACGGACTCACACACGGACGCACGGACACACGGATGCACGGACGGACAGACGCACAGACACACAGACGGACGCATGTAATCCAGTATACCCCCATTTTCTTCGAAAGTGGGGGTATAATTACTCGGGAGAAAATGGGGTGCTTTTGAGGACGCTGGATGCTGGATCCACCCCGCCTTGATGAGAGGCAAGATGGTTAATGGGAACTTGAAGAGGGGAGTCTTCTCCATGGCAGGGACGTATGTTGGGACAGGGAGAATTACACTTGTGCCTGCAACTTCTATAATACCATGTATAAAGGTATCCGACCTATAATCTAATATATAAATGCGAATGTCTGTATCTATGTCTCTCTCTATCTATCTTTGTTCGGCTGAACTCCTCCGTTTCTCGACCGATCGATCTCAAATTTTATACACGGGGGTAATCCGTCCCTGCGATGGTTGCCATGCCAGTGCGGGGTGACCTTGACCTTGAAATTGATGACCTTGACCTTTTATTTCGAAAACGGCTGGGCCGATCGGGCTAAATTTCATATGTGCGGGTATATTGACCCATCGATCATTTTGACTTTATCGGGGTGACCTTGACTTTGAAATTGGTGACCTTGACCTTTTATTTTGACTTTTTATTTCGAAAACGGTTGGGCAGATCGGGCTAAAATTTTATATGTGCAGGTATATTGACCCACCAATCAGTTTTACTTTATCGGGGTGCCCGTGCGTGGTGCCCGTGCGTGGTGCCCGTGCTGGATGACCTTGACCTTGAAATTGATGACCTTGACCTTTTATTTCAAAAACGGCTGGGCTGATCGAGCTAAAATTTCAGATGTGCGAGTATATTGAACCATCGATCATTTTGACTTTATCGGGGTGCCCATTGGGCTGACCTTGACCTTGAAATTGGTGACCTTGACCTTCTATTTCGAAAACGGCTGAACCGATCATATCTGAGGGTATATTGATATAACCATCTCCCGTGCAACGCCGGGTAACACCCGCTAGTCTAATATATAAATGCGAATGTCTGTATCTATCTATCTATCTATCTATCTATCTATCTATCTATCTCTCTCTCTCTCTCTCTCTCTCTCTCTCTCTCTCTCTCTCTCTCTCTCTCTCTCTCTATCTATCTTTGTTCCGGGTGAACTCCTCCGTTTTTCGACCGATCGATCTCAACTTTTGTACTCGGGGGTAATTCGTCCCTGCGAGTAACATGGGCTGGGTGCCGTACCCATGACCTTGAAATTGATGACCTTGGCCTTTCATTTCGAAAACGGCTGGGCCGATCGGGCTAAAATTTCATATGTGCGGGTATATTGACCCATCGATCATTTTGCCTTTATTGAGGTGCCCGTGCAGGGTGACCTTGACCTAGAAATTGGTGACCTTGACCTTCTATTTTATAAAACGGCTGAGCCGGTCATATCTGAGGGTATATTGATATAACTATCTTCTCCCGTGCAACGCTGGGTATTCACCCGCTAGTACCATATATAATGGTACCCGACTTACACAATTTAAAATTTGACTGTCCAATTAGGATATTTTATTTTGATTTTTCTCAGTTTTTTCTTTTTTTTTGGGGGGGGGGGGGTTAACCCTTGTATCGACGATGCAAGCGTTGGCTTTCGGTTGTTTTTTAATTTTTATTCCCTTTTTATCCCCAACTTAGCATGTGTTCGAGGAGTGGGGTGGGGTGTTCGTACGCCTGATTAGACAGAGGGTTGAAGGTGGATTACTTCCAAATCGCCGTGGGGTAGATTTTCCACTCTACGATCATTTATCTACAGTTTTTGAGAACGAACTACAAAATGCACTAGCAAACTTTGTGCCCAGGGACCACCAGGCTGTATCCGGCGGTTCATGGGCCGAAAATTTGCCCATCCTTCTTGTATTTTCTTTTTAAATTGTAAATATTTGTCGGATGGAAAGTCTTCTCCCCGCGATTTGAGCACAATCCACTCTACAAGCACTCTACCTGTGGTTCGGTATAGCAATTGCCTCTTGAGATAGCAGCATATCTGTCAGGATTTGAGTGAATGGTAAACTTTTATAAAGTTAAAGCCAATTGCCCACAATTTTGGTTTTACGAGTGTCAAAACTTGTGTTTATTTATGTGGAGTGGGGGTGACAACTTCTTGTGGTAACATTTGTCCAGCACCTTCAAAAATAGTCAAACAAATAATGATTTTCAGTTACTTTTTTGTTCATAAAAATAGCTTATGTCCCCTTGTTGGAACAAGCTTATAGACTTTATTTCATAAAGGTCAAAAAAAGTAAGAATTTTGTTGCAAAACTTGAAATGTATAATTATTGAGAAAAAAGTGTATGCCCTCTCCTTCTTTAGAGATAACGACAGTTCACATGTGTCTCCCTCCCCTCAACATATACCAAGAGAAAGATAACCCAGATTATCTTTCGCACCATAACTTTCATATCCGCCCGTCACACATGTACACACCCACATACCTATTTTTTACCGAAACATTTCATCCCAGAATTATTTTTAAGAACTTCTTTTGGTACCACTCTGCGATATTGAAAAACAGCTTTTGCAAACTGGAAAACTCGAAAGTTGGGGCTAAAGGGGGAGGGGGGGTGGTAAAAGTCACAAATTTTCTGTTAGTTTTTTCTTGAAATATTCAGATTCAAGAAAGCAACCAACATATTTTTTTCCTTTTGAATGCGTGATCCACCCAATTGATTCACGCTCTAAATGTAGAACTGCCGCCTACATGCATTCTCTAATAAAAAATAACTAAACAATCCTTATTGAACTAATCAGCACCATCAGGGTTATATATCCAGAAACTACTACACAGCAGACTACGAGTGACTGACTGTGTTGTGTGTTTTAGTGGTTGGAAAATGATTCCATGCGCGAGATTGTCGCTTTTGTTCATGTTGAATTTAACCGTTTACCAAACGTAGCGGCCAAAAACGGTCAGAAAAATGACCAAAATAAGTCTACCACATCCTAAAATATCAAACGAATGCCTTGATAAAACGAGCAGGTTCTAATGGTATCCAAACTTTTTTGGTTTTATTGAAAAATTGTGAGAATTGTTTTCGAAAAATGTGAATTTTTTTTTTAAATGCCGTGTTAACCCTTTGACCTAACGTAACGGCCAAAACCGGCCAACGCTATTCTCAAAAATCGCCAATTAATTTTCATTATTTTTTCATTTATTGTCTCAAAAACATAGGCTATGACCCCTCGTTGGAACGAGCTCGTCGAGCTCGTTCCAACGAGGGGTCATAACCTATGTTTTGGGGGTTATTCAATAATTTTTTTGCAAGTGTCGTCTGCTTTTCAGGTTAGGTAAAGGGTTAAGTAAGGGTTAATACTCATCAAATGAGGAATAAAGGGTAATAAACAACAATTATAATATCTAATATATCCTTATAATATGCTACATTGTCAATTTTGCTACGTTGAGATTAATACTCATCAAATGAGAAGCAAAATTTAATGCATTTTCCAACCTCTTCTGATGTATTAATTTTACTTGAAACCCACCTCTTTGTTTTGATTATCACTTTGCCTTACCAAAGAAGAGGACGACACATGCAACAAAAATTCTTATATAACTAAAAAAAAATCATTTCTGGCCCAAAACATAGCTTATGACCCCTCATTGATAAATGCTGGTTAATCTGGATTTCATACTTGTTGTGGCCATGATATACCCATAAATGCTGAAAGTGACATTAATCCTTTATCAAACAAATGATATCAAAATTTGAAATTTTAATTGTGGTTTTTTTTTTTTAATTTTCCAGACATTTCAACAAGACCATATAATGTGACCCCTCAATGGAACGAGCTCAAAATTGTTCTTGTTTTTTGACTGCTCATTTGTAATTCACGCGGGCGGATGCGTCCGATTTATTTATTTATTTATTTATTTATTTATTTAATTATTTATTTATTTATTGGGGTTTAACGACACTTTCGACAGCCAGAGTCACCTCGTGTCGGACAGTTTTACGGGTGGAGAAAGCCGGAGTGCCCAGAGAGAACCACCGAACAAACGGCTAGCAACTGTCAGACACCCCAACGTGTTGAAGACAAGTGCGTCATCGACATGCAGTTCGCTTTGGTACACAGCGCCACCATGTCCCCACGTGGACAATCGGGATTAAGTGCCTTGCCCAAGGACAAAACACAGTAAACTCTGCTGCTGGGGATCGAGATGTGGAACACTCGGTTTGAAGTTCAATGCCGTAACCACTGTGCATGCACCATTCACTTTTTACCGTCATATTTTCTTTACTGAAATCGGGAAGTGGAGCAGCGTTTGTTCCCTGTGGTAAACAATTTCTGTTTTACTGGTAAAATATACTATTAAAAAAAAGTAGGGGATATTTAATAAAAGTGAGATATATGAAGAAATGTATTTATATTTTCATCAAAAAGTTATTTGAGGCATTGCACTGTGACAACATGTTAGCAGCTCATGTGGTATTATTCGAGATCGTCGAACACTCAAATTCCAGCTGTGTAGGCGATTTCGGATAGTCTTACAACTGACTCGCACATCTGTCGCTTGATGCAGCTGCTGTCCAATTTCTGAGGCACTTTGATGGTGGTTACATGATGCTGTGGTTCGGATGAAACTATCCTGGTAAGCAGTTGTCGCCCTTGGACGACCTGACCGACGTCAGTCATAACATTGCCTGTCTGACGGTAGGGTGACCGCAACCTGCTAATCACCGATCGAGTAACGTTGAGAATTTGAGCCACTGCAGTCTGTCTGTTGCCAGCTTCCAACATGCCAACGTCACGTAAACGTTCGTCACGTGTCAGTCTTCGCATACCTCAAAAGTTACGTTGACCAGAAACTACTGATGAATGAGTTTATACCAAGAAAAGAACGATGAGACCTCCGAAAAAACCCGTCCAGTACAAATGAAAATTTCAAAACGTACCCCACGCGGCGCTCGTGCGAAAAACCTCCACGAAGCTTATTACCTATTTCCAAGCTAACTTTCCTTCACTTATATAGCACCTTAATTTGCATTTGGAAATTTGAAGGTCCAATGAATTTCTGATCATTTCTTCCAGTTGACAAGCTAACCCGTGGACAGACACAAACCACGAGGCTTTCTGGGACAGCAGATCTGCAAATAAACATCCAATAAAACCACACAGGAGGTGGAATTTAGGAGGTTGCTACATATTTGGCGAGTCAATGGCGTCTTCAAAAGTCGTTTATCCACGAATAACCTCAGAACATTTCGACATATGGAACCAAGGTAAAACTATGAAGAAATAACACCAAGTTTGTTATCAGTGAAAGAGGATGGGGAAGGTAAATGAGCAGATGTGTGTGTGGGGGGGGGGGGGGGGGGGGGGGGGGGGGGGGGGGGGGGGGCATACATGTCAAAGACACTCTGAACCTAAAATGGTTCGGCCTGGTGGGAAAGAAATTGAAACAAAAAATTGATCCACGAGGGTTACTGAAGGTGTAAAAGATGTATCGATGCCAGTAAGAGATGTACCTTTCATGCCGATTCCGGGGGTCCTAGGAAGTGACGTCATCATACACGTGACAATTGACTTCACGTCAGGTGTCATGGTAACCCGCGCGAGCAGACATGTGACGTCATTAGCATCATGATACTAGGTGCTAATGCGCATCGCGTGTTGTTCGTTGTCCATTTTGTTTGACCGAGGCCGTCACCTTTACTTGGTTTCTATGGCGAAACTTTGTTGCTATAAGATACACGTACTGCTGTAAAAAGGGGTCTGATTCCATGTTGGATGAAAGATAGGGGAAGTGCAAGTGGTGTGCCGAGAAACGAGAATGATGCGTTCGTAAAATGGGCCAAGAAGCAATGAGAGCATTTTCCCCTATGAGTAAATGTTCTTACGATTTATTTGACAAAATCACCTACGTTTCTCGACATCCAACTTGTTCTTCACCCCTATATTACAAATGACCGGATGTGGGCGACTTCTTTTTCACAAGTGATTCGAACAGTAATTGGTAGACTGTTCGAACACTGTTTTTGAGGCTTTGTGTTTTGTCTTGGTATGCAACCATCTTTCAATCCAAGAATAGCCTCCGGGTTCAAAGATGGTTGAGGCAGAGGAAGTAGAACCAAATCGGCTGAAGGTGTAGCATGTCTACTGAAAAGAGGTGGGGGGACGTGCCGAATGTGCCCCCTCCCGAGATTGGCAACCTCCGGTCATTGATATGGAGGCAGCACAGCGCCTGTCACTTGCCACACTCCATAATTCATCACCAAAACATGCTGTTATCAGTTGATGGAACAACTGTAGCCTCAAACAGGGCTAACCTAAAAAAAAAAAATCAAAAATCGGAGTACAAAAAGAATACCTTTTCGGAGCAGTAGTCACACAAGTCATTTCCACCAATCATAATTGTGATTAGTTTCCAGTCATCTGCAAAGTCAACTTCAGCTAAAGATTTCATCCGATTTATCAACTTCTTTCGCCTGCTCGGGTGCATCGCTGTAAAAATATATGGGTCCACATCTACATTATGTGAAAAGGCTCATATCCGCTCAGACCTTTACAAAAACACTGAATCCGAAAAATAACTCACTGTGGACCCCCCCCCCCCCCCCCCCCCCCCCCCCCCCCCCCCCCCCCCCGCCACAAATCGTGTATGATTCACAGCTTTTTCTGGCTCTGAAAACTTCAAATCTTAAAAATATTAAAACTGGCAGTTGTTTTTTCTGTTATGCTAACGTTTACCTAGTCTTTGCCAAAATGGAGGAAACGAAAAAGCAGCATCAAAAATGGCAGAAACGAAAATGGCAAAAAACGGAGGATATGATACTAGGGAGTTGTTCGGGATCGAAATTGGTAATGATATTTTTTTTTTCTTCTTTAATACGTAAGCAAAACACTATTTTGCTAACAGAAAGTTACTTTGTAAAATTAAACTTTGTGACATCGACACTTTACATGTGATATTCTGTTTTGAATAACTGGAAACCATTTTTGCGTTGTGTGTAGTTTTAAACCTGACCAAAACTATTGAACCCGTATACAGTATCCAAATCACACACAAATGAACATTGTGTTTGAAGAATAGTTTTCACCGGCTTGAAGGACCGGTTATCTTTTCTTGTAATTAAATTGTCACAATTGGCTTAGCTGTGGCTGCTGGTCTTGTCTGTCATATTGACAGCCAAGAGTTGACTAGGAACCACTATTACGTAGGTGCTTAGGATCTCAGCTTCTTTTCATGGCTGCCATTGCAACCCTCCCCCCCTCCCTAATTTTTTTTTCAGTTTAGTCCTGATTTCTCGTGATGCATAGTGTCCGACAAAAAGTGTTACACTAGGGCGAGTACAACCTTATTGAGAAATTCGATTAAGACGTAGAACACAGAGTCTATAACGCCCGGCACTACCCTTCTCTCCTGAGGCCGGTACGCGCATGTAACTTCGATTCATTTTTACCAACCAATCAGATGGTCTGGAGCAGGGAACACAGGTGCTCGTTCCTTCCCCTTTCCGATTTTTTTGTTCTACAGACATGTTACATCCTCACATAATTCGGACTGGAAGATGATGAAGTATAAAAGATAGACCGAATTAAAACCAGACTGTTGCACGCACATCAGTCAAAGAGTGTGCCGGGTATTTGAATATTTGGTGTTATATTCGTTTATCTATGGAGTCACTGACCTGAAAGGAAAGGGCGTCATCGGTCGTTTGGAAGACATGGTTTATTCCCAGACACAACTCTCTGACCGCTCTGACTTCTTAACACCTGAACCCCTCAAAAATCGGGAAAATTCTTACTGTGGGACATCATTCAAATGTTTTCCCACCAGAGCGAACAGTTGTTGGTCCGGTGCCTTTGGATAATTTCCCCGCGACCCATAACACATTCAGAGAGCTGTAAGATTACCCCCATAGCATGTGACCCCACGAGCGTTCCAATGAGGGGGGTCTCACGATATGGGTTTGTTAAAATGGTTCGAACAAATTTACTACACAAAAAAAGTTTGAACATCCCCATTCATTTTTGGTTTAATTGTCTAAATATGAAAATAATGATAAAAAGGAATATACTATGTGAAAACTAATTCATTTATTGACAAACGGGTAGCCCCCGCCCATGCGACTGAAATTTTTCAGTTGCATTGCATATCAATTTCTAACCGGACACGGGCGGAATTGTGGAATCATGGAATCACACACTCCCCAATTATACAATAGAAGATCAATTGTTTCGTACAAATTGGTTGAAGACTGTCCGAAGTATCACCCTCCACGTGCACGAGTGGTTGGTATAAAAACCCCACATTCTTACAGATCAGTATCGGATCTGTCCACTTCTTACTTTTAAACATGTGAGACACCTCTGCTTCATATTCTGAATGAGAATACTAACGTGATCCTAACATATTTGATCCCATTCCACGACCGGAATGTTACACCCGAAGTTTCTCGCCACCCATCCAGCGCACACTCCAGCACACATACCAGTTTGCTATTGCCAAGGAACGCGGGCTCTCTCGTTTGCAGATAATATTCTACCCCTGGGCTTTGCAACAACGTGATTAAAGTATATAAAAATCGCAAATAAACAGATATAAACAGATCTAACGATGAAATACATGGAGTTATTAAGCAAAAAAAGTTGCTAGTTCACACAACTCCTGGCATATTATTGGCCTATGTGTTTGTTGTCAATATTTTCTTGTGAAACTCTTCATGTGTTACAATTCATAAAACGTAAGGCCAAATATACTTTCGAAAAAGTTGGGAAAACTGGAGTGGTTCAAAAGGTTTGTGTAGTACATGATTATGAAGACATGTACCAGTGGTTTTCTGTTTGGAGTACCTCCACTACAGGTGCCTCCATTCTGCGATAAATGTATATTATAATGAATGAAATATAAACTATTGTGATGAATTGACGGTAACATGGTGTGAGGTTTTCGGCCCGGAGCTTATGTTCAACGTCGAGGTCGAGCCGCGCACCTCAGACCATGTTAGGGTCAATTCACTACAATAACGTATATGTTCCAATAACACCATACGCAAAGCCCCAAACTCACATCGTGAAATGAACAAGGCAACTTCAATGAACAAGACAATTTTAACGATAACAAATGTAGTAAATAAACCTCTCGTGTACCCCACGACGGCACTGGACAATAAAAAAATCAATAACTTAGATAAAGGTCGAGGTTGCTCCATCTCAGTTCAAATCATGAACAAGTTCATGATTTGAAATGAGATGGAGTAACCTCGACCCTTTTATAAGTGGACTGTGGGTATACATTCATAGAATGATTACTGCCCCCCCCCCCCCCCCCAAAAAAAAAAAATGTGACTTTATAGGCAGTATGCATTTGAATCTCCCCCATTGTTATCATCAAATCCAATATTTCACTTGGTGACGTCAGACGGTAACATGTGCAACTGGGACCGTAAACATAGAAAAAACTAAGCGAGCTCTCGTTCAATCAGAGGGCGAGGAGTTTACTCGTATGGAACACCCCTGATATTTCCTAAGGTTTATTAAAGCCAAAAAAGCAAACTATACTGATAGCGGAAATAAATGGGGGGTTTTCAATGTAAGAAGTTGAATAAAATATCGAAATTATGAGATTTCATGAATATATTTCCGGTACATTTGGTGCCTCATTTGAATGAAAGTTTACAATATTTTCATCACAATACTTGTGTTGTATGTCACGTTTGTCGTTATAATATATACTTATACGACTTACTATGAGGTTGCGCCAGAGACTGCCACATTCAAACGCGCATTTCTGGACCACTCAGGGCCTCTCTTTACAGAAAACCCCTTTATGTCCGGGTTATAGATCTTTAGCATATCTAAAAAAATATGACAAATTGACGAATTTCACCAATCAAAATTAGACATTATTTATATTTATTTATTGGAGTTTAACGACACTTTTGACAGCAATGGTCAGCGCGTGTCGGAGAAATTAGACATTGGGAACAATGTATTGTTACAACGTGACGTGCTGATTGTCTTTCTTAGTAATGCCTGCTTATTTAAGTTGCAGTTGGTGATGTCCATTGAAGAACTCAAACGGGAGTAGAGTTGGGCCTCGGCCGATTTTCTTCGGCTGACAGGAAAAACTACATATAAATAAAGGAGTTGCTGGAGAAGAGAAACAGTAGAAATGGATGAACAATGTCAAACACTGCTGAGCAAGGAATAACAGAAAATGACTGCGGTGGACACGAGAAACACAGAAGACAATGAACAATACAGATTATTATAATAGTCAGTTGATCTGGATGGTTGGATTCCGTCGAGTTGATGTGATCAGATTAGCCAGATAAAACAGGACAGATAAACTCACAGTTGTAATAATATGTATATCATGTGACAGAGATACTTAAAAAAAGAAAACTACACCAGAAATTAAATAAATAAAGACTACATTTTATTCATTTCCCCCACCTAAAAGCTTTCAGTTACTCACTAAAACTATCTTGGATCAAAAAACTGTTAGATCCAAATATCTTTGCTCCTTGGAAGACTCTTGTTTTAACCCTTTACCTAACGAATCGCCCGCATCCGCCCCCGTAATATACAAATTCAGCAGTTGGAAAAAATTAAATTTTTCAAAATATTTCGACAAAACCATATCATGTGACCTCTCATTGGAACGAGCTCATTGAGCTCGTTCCAATGATGGGTCACATGATATGGTTTTGTCGAAATATTTTGAAAAATTTAAAAAAATGATATTTAAAATAATACATTTTGATATCGCCTGTGTTGGGTAAAGGGTTAAACGACATCGAAGATCTCGGAAGCAACAAAATATGGCAACTTCATAAAGGAGGACTACACAAAATAGGAGAACTTCTAAACCCATTCTGGAAAAATGTTCTGCTTGGTCACTTCTGGACGAAAATAACACGTTGACTCCAGAAGACATATTTTCGGAACCAATTTACTATAATAATGGCATAAAAATTAATAATAGACATTTTTTGATAAACGGTAGCTCAATGATGATGTACTTTTTATCAATGATCTCTTAACAGATGATAGAAAAATCTTACCTTTTACTGATTTTTGCGAAAAATACAATCTCAAAATACCATTCACTGTCTGCCAGGGAGTCATTCATGCTATTCCAAAATTGTGGAAGGAAACAATGAGACAGTATGGAAAAACTGACGACATAAAAAATGAAAATATTGAAAAACTTAAACACTCCCAAAAGGTCTGTCAGGCCTTTTATCCAATATTCTTGCAACAGTTTGCTACATCTCCTCCACAAATACAAAGACAATGGAATGAAATTTTGAATACCAGCTTACAGTCTGATCACTGGGAGCAGATATATAGACAATATACATATAGTATTTTTTATATCTGGTTTATACAACGAGTTGAAATATAGTTAATATTTTCGAGGCTCTGCCGAGAAAATATTAACTATATTTCAACGAGTTGTATAAACAGATATAAAAAACACTATATGTATATTGTTTTTATCTGATAACAAACAGCAGTTTCACAAGTTGAGGCTTATATTCACTTTTATGCTCATTCTCCGTAGAAAATGAGACAAAGCAAACGCGATCTTTTGGTTGTTGCTGTACAGTCATAGCCACTGGTTGCAGTTGATCTATTATTCATGTTTTTTTTTAGCTCTACCTGGCGACGATGATAATGTGTATTCAATCGAGAAGTTTCCAATTTCCATTAATTATGGTCCACTTTTGTTTTTGTTTACAATTCGTACGAAACGTTTTTTTCACGTGGCAGACGAACGTGTAATTGGAGCAGTACTTTGATCGTGGACGTAGACGTAGCTATAAATAGCGCATTACACATTACTGACAGTCTAATAAGGTTTTGAACGAAGTAGGTTGTAATTATTTTTTTATTACAGCAAACTAAACTGAAAATTTACACGTTTATACTTATAGAAAATATGTCATATATATTTCGATTAAATTTCACTTGCTCCTTCAACGTAGAATTCAAACTTGCATTACGAAGTTTATGAATGAATGAAAATGGAATCGAACGAGGTCAAAGGCCGTTCGCATAAATTATAATTATATACAACACCCGTTGTATATACTTCAAGTATATACAACGCGTGTGTTACTCTATGGTTATCAGATAAATAAAAATTCATTCACAGTCACTGGCGATTCTTATTTTCAGAGTCTGCAATACAAAATATTATATAGGATTCTCTACACAATCTCTAAACTTTATCAATGTAATTTATCTGCAACAAAATTGTGTACCTTCTGTAATAATTCTAAAGAGGCAATCTTGCACCTCTTTTTGAATGTTCCTTTCGAAAACTATATTATTACCACTTTTGCGTGCGTTCCTAGAACATTAACAATGTTTTACCGGGCGTTGAAACCTCGTAATGCTCAACAAGTACAAGTCACGTGACGTGTTGGGCCGTTATTGACTATAACAGCCCAACACGACAATAACAGCCCGACACGTTTAAATATAGACAATGATGTCACATCTCTCAGCCGATCAACAATATTTTCCCCAGATTTCCATTTGGATCGAAATTCAATTCGGATTTTTTTAATTTGTAAACACAATTAACACATTTTTTTCAAGTGTTTCCCTTTGTGTCACGGATAGATAATGTATCAAATATAGAAAGCGATGCACACAAAGTAAGTGATGACATATTTGATGAATAAACTCCTTGCCTAAACTTCGCATTTCGAAGATATATTTCATCATCTAATTTTCCAAATTTCGCCGTAGACTAATCAGACGATAGTCATGTTACCCGGTTTGTTTGTCAACAAATCAGACGATAGTGTCGCTGTTTTTTTAATTCTAAAACGTCAAACTTCATTTATTTATCTTATTTCCCTTATAATTTAATCGTAATGTACCCGATGTACGAAAGTGGCAATAATAGAAATAACATGACTTTGTCGGGCATTACAGTGTATCAACGGCTCAACAGAAATGGTTAACAGCCCTTGAGCTTATTAGCGGCCCTCGACTTCGTCGCGGGCCGCTAATAAACTCTTGGGCTGTTAACCATTTCTGTTGAGCCGTTAATACACTGTAAAGCCCTTCAAAATCATGTTATTGTTATATTAATAAACTTGAAGGAAAAATCAGAAGAGAGATGTGGAATCATACTACCGCTCGAAAAACAAGATGTCATTTTGGGGTACAACAACAACGAGAAAACGGAATCAATAATAGATAAATCTATTCTTATCTATAAAAAATTCATTTATTCCTGCAAGGTAAGAGGGTGCTCTACAGCTTTCACAAGCTTCATTGAACAATTGGAAGTGTACAAAAATATAGAATTAATGTCCATTGGTGTATACTCATCTAAAAAGGCATTGGAGCTGAAGGCAAGGTGCGCTCGGATTGTCAGCTATCTTATAACAGTTGACAGTTTGGCTCAGCTCGTTTTCAGTTATAGTGTGACAAGCTCAAGCGCTTTAAACTTCTGGGAGGCGCGGCGATTTGTGCTTTACCATTCCCCCTTGAGTTTTCAAACCTGCTTCTGCAACATTCTTTTATCTAATATCTTGATAGAATTTAAGTCCAACATTGTTATACCCATACTCACTGTTTATTAGCAAGAGAACCTCGATTGTATGAAATCACACGCGTATAACTTTATGTAGAAAACCCATGTCTAACAATGTCTAATTGTATTATATACATGTTGTTTCATAACTGTATCTGAATAAAAAAATTCTAAAAAACAAAAAAATACTACATTTTGATGGCAGTACGGAGTGTTCAGGGTCAAGGCCATGGAGTTTTTATTTCCTGTTTGAGAACTTATTGCTTCGAAAATCTCTGAACATTAATGACGCCAGTCACGTCACAAGACGCTCGTTTGAGATAGGTATTATACGGATTTGGAAGAGTTGAAATTCTCGTTTTCTGGCGAGCCAGTATTAACTCTTTACCTAACATGAAAAGCAGACGACACTTGCATGCAAATACATTGATAAACTAGTTTTTTCATTTATTGCTTCGAAAACATAGCTTATGACACCTTTTTTTGAGGCAAAAAATTTTTAAAAATGAAAATAGAATGGAAATTTTTGTGAATAGAGCTGGGCGGTTTTGGCTTTTACGTTGGGAAACGGGTTAAAGAGCAAACTACAGCGACATTGAGGGGATATATACAGATTATCATGATTATGTACATGTCCTGTGGTTTGTATCAGATTCGAGGTGGTGTCCAGAATGGGATGTCAACGAGCCGGCTTTGCCGGCGAGTTGTGATCCCATTTTTGGACACCACCGAAAATCTGATGTAGATCACGGGACATGCACATATCATGATAATTCATTTATCTAACAAGTCTGTCACATCAACAGATTAAATCTTAAATTATTAATACAGTTTTGGGACATATTGTTAGGCGAGAAAAAGTAAAAAAAAACAGCCCCATATTTTATGTAACTATATATTTGCGCACTCTGACAAACAATGAGTAACGCGGTCAGCGCAATATTCAAAGTTGTGTTGTCAAATTATTCACTCTCAGTGTCACTTCCTATGATGATCCGCTTGAATTTACGAGTGTGAGACGTGGGCACATCGTCAGGAACCGGGTAGGTGTAATAGTGAATTGTGCACTTTCTATTTATTGTACTGGGGGAGGGGGCATTGGCTATTAATAGTTTTGTCGCTAGCTGTAAGGAATTAGGTTTTATTTTGTTAGCGATCAGCAGAGTCGATCACTGAAACGCACCTAGATTCTATTCATGCGCCTGTTATGATAGGTTCGCGTTACCGGAAACGAGTCGTCTATATGATACGGAATCAGAATGAGTCGTCTATATGATACGGAATCGGAACATATTATGTGATACGTACCGTTTCTCGTGGTTTTCGGGCCAAAATCTATATGATTGTTAGATAAAATAGTCGTATAATAAAGTGTAATATCAGAGGACGGAAAGAACACTATGGATGAATAATAAGCGTGACACCGGTAGGTAGGAGAAACACCACCGATAAGTATACAAGTTAGATATCACTGGACTAGAGAAACACTACAAATAAATGAAGAAGTATACCATCTGTGGACAAGAAAAATACTACAGATTATGATGCAGTGTGGCATGCAATGGCATCGGTGGATAGGAGAAAGCTTACAGATGAATGAGCAGTTTAGACATCAGAGGTCATTGGATGGCCTGTGTGATAAAGAGAAGTCAGGTTTTGAAGAGTACCTTGATTCACCTTTGGAGAAATACTTATTCAAGCTGAGATCGCGGTCGTTGGGGCTGAGGGGAAACTTCGGGGAAAATGGTGAAAAGAAATGCCAGATGTGTAATTTAGGCGTGGTGGAGATCCTGGTACACTTTCTATTAGAATGCCTAAATACCAGTCTAACAGAATAAGGTTCGCTGGGAGTATAATGGGGAATGGGGAAATGGTATAATGGGGAAATGAGATGGGAGAATGAAGGACATGTGGTTGGTGAGTGATACAAAGGAGATGGTCAATATGCTTATCGGAGAGATTGGGAAGAATGGGGCCCGGGATGTCATCAAGCAGTTCGTCTCCGAGTGTTGGGAGGAGAGAAGAAGCGTGGGAATAGGGAGGCAGTTGGGAGCACAATGACGGAAACAGAATGGCACTTCGTTATGGAGTGCGGTGAATATGCATCTCTCAGAGAACGCGCATTTAACAAATTTGAACGTGAATACCAAGAGTTTGTGAAACAATGCGCCACAGCTGTGCGGTATCATCTGTAATATGACCCAGAAATTCTTAAAACAACGAGAACAAGTTTTGTCAATCTGACACCAAGAAGTGACATTAACAATATTACATTACAACCACTAAGCCTTAATATTTACGTTTGTCATTCGGAATTAGTATTGTATGTTTATGTTGATTTTGTATATACAAAGCAATCTGCCTTTGTTCTGGTGTATTTGCTTAATAAATCTTATCTTATCTTATCTTATCTTATCTTATCATCTTATCTTATCTTATCTATACACGGTTACTGTATAAGCAGTAGTAAATTAATTATGGGCACAACAGGCACAGTGCTCACATATGCCTGCATATGCCACGATTTACAGAAACTAGACTGCTCGAAGTGCATATCACTATATATCAGAGATAAAATTAGGGAAAGCTTATTTAAATTTGGTTTAAAATCAAGGGTTTCTGGGGAAAAAGAATAATTGAGTTTCATTTGCAACGAAAACACCGCGACACTAGATTTGTAAGAATATTAAGCTACACATTTAGTTTGTCTCAATTGTCTGATCTGGTTTGACTGGGGTTTTACATCGCTTTCAACAACTATGGCTATATGATGGCTATATCACAACATTGTTATTTCCCAAGATGAAGGTAGAATTATTCATACAGATGCACTGGATGGACTAAGGAATTCACCAACCACTGGAGGAACTAACAAGATTATCCACACAGACACCTCAGTATAAGGATAAAACAAATTACTTAGAATTTGCTATATCATTATAATATTAAAATGTATGTATGAACAGTCAGGCCATAGCTGCTGGGCCCATTATATTATACCCGGGCCCACACGGGGTTCAAGCTATACACTAATGTGTCTTTGTGAACTGATGTGAATCTAGTAAATCTTGAAAAATGCATCTGATAGAGTAAATTGAAACATCTTTGGACATTTTAAAATATGCATTGAATGAGTGTGCATTACACGTTTCGAGTTAGTGTTTGAGTGCCAAAATTTTGTATATAAAATGTATGAGAAGGGAGTGGTTCTCCCAAAAATGTCATGGAGAAAATATGCTGGAAAGGGTGGGTGGGTCAAACAATCTGCAAAATAAAAATTTCCACCTATGTTCATGTATTTTTTCCGGCCCCACACCCCCACGCCTTCCTGGTGATATAGAGATCAGTGGATTTGAACCACTGTTTCTATGAAATTCTACCACTGAATGTATCTATGTCATCTATGTATCTACATCTATGTCATTTGGGACAGTTTCAAGAATGTAAGACATTACAGGAAGCGTTGGTAGTTTCTCATCCACTCTTTTATCGGTTCTTGGATATTTTATTGGATCAAGTGAGAGGCAGAATCTTTCCCAGGTCAGAGTGATACTTAAGAAATACGTCGTGCAGATTTTGTCTGAACATTGACGGAGGCCTCAGACCCAGAAATCACTGTTACAGTGCATGGTCTTTTCGGAATGTTGAACAATAAGTTTATCCAATGATCGCAAAAGTTTTAGACAGCTGCATACAGTTTTGATGGAAACAAAAAGCATTTTATGAGTCTGAAAATTAAATCTGAAATTCAAATGCTAGTTAACCATTTATCAAACGTAACGGCCAAAACCGGCCAGTGCTATTCTCAAAACTCGCCAATTAATTTTCATTATTTTTTCATTTTTTTGTCTCAAAAACATAGGTTATGACCCCTCGTTGGAACGAGCTCATCGAGCTCGTTCCAATGAGGGTTCATAACCTATGTTTTTGAGACGAAAAAATGAACAAACTTAGTTATTCAAGAATTTTTTGGCAAGTGTCGTCTGCTTAATATGTTAGGTAAAGACTTAATCAAGTTTTTCAATCGAGAATTGTATGATAAATCTATCATCATCATTATGTTTATGTACAAATTGTTCCATTGATTCAAAGAAAATGAACGTTTACGGTATTTTTCGGCTGGAATATTTCAGTTGGTCGGAAAAGCGATCCTAAAACATTCCAGACGAGTGAATCTAAACACAGGCGATGGACTGTCTATGCGCTAGACTGTTTCTAAGCCATAACGGCGTTTAATTTTTTACGGGATTAGACTGGTGGGTTTAGAGCTTGGGCCCAGAACTAATTCACTGACCTCATTTCGTAAATGCCGTTACACACCGGGGACTCATAGGAGATCCTCCATATACTAAATTTCATTATACTAGGGTTGACAGTTTTTGTTAACATTTCCACTCAGCCTACTGCATTTTTGTTCGAAAGGGTATAACCTTTACCTTTGTCTTTATAGGTGTATCGTACAAGTTATGATGCACAGAGTTTATCCATCACTAAATGTAATTTTCTTGACATAATTACAAAACAGTACCAAACATGACATATACGGTAAACTTACTCGGAAGGGTCTTCACGCTTTCTATTGTTTTATCACCACCAATGCTGAAAAATACAGAGTTATTAAATCAATCAACTTCCTGGTAACAGGACGTGCCAACCCCATTATCCCCCTCGAATAAGTGTAATGTCACCTCTCAAACATATTTTGAATCCTAGTCATATTAGCTCGATCTGCCTCTGTGCAAGCAATGTTCCAATAAGACTAACATCCTCCTCCTCTGATTGGACGAGAGCTCGCTTAGTATATTCTATGTTTACGACTCAAGTGGAAAATGTTACCGTCTGACGTCACAACGCGAAATGTTTGCAATGACGTCGTCCGTTTTTTTCTGGATGTTTCACGTGTGCAGCAGACGGTGTTCCGGGTGAAGTGTTGTTTAAATTACAAACCGATTTACGATTTGAGCTAAGATGGAATGAGTTTATTTATTTACTAAACCTGTGATCGTAAAAAGTTTCCTTGAACAAGGCAACTTTTAACGATCACAAGTTTAGTAAATAAGCCCCTCGTGTTTCACGATGTAGGTTTTGGGCTCTGAGTAGTGTCTGTTGGAACAACGACGTTATTGTGATGAATTGACGGTAACATGGTCTGAGGTTTGCGGCTCGGAGCGTATGTTCAACCTCGACGCTTCGCGTCTCGGTTGAACATAAGCTCCTTGTCGCAAACCTCAGACCATGCTACCGTCATTTCATCACAATAACTTATAATGTTGAGTTCGGAAAAGGGGAACTCGGAGGTTTTAACCAATTCGAGTACTTAGTGTTAGGTTCAACAAAACAAGTGGAGGTATTTTGTTGGAAATGTAGAGGGTACAAGATTGGGATACGTTTGAAGTTTGGATCAGTTCATGTTTTAAACGGCGTATGTGGAGAAAACTGTATCCTTATATAATGATGTCTTACTGGCACTTAATTAGCTTCTGTCACGATCCGAGAGTCAGCAATTTGAATTCGTTCTAAGTTCATCACATCGTTTTCTGTATAATTATCCTAACCGTTTCTGTGTATTCGACCAAGAGCCTCACGAAAGTAAAATATATTTTCTTCAAAGCACGACTATTTAGGGTGAATTTAGTTTTCCTTAGTACCTCTATACGTGTCCAGACTTTAGTATTATGTGTTTCATATGAATATCCCATGTACACCAGGAAATAAGATTTATACCAAGAGCCTCTGTTCGTCGACTCTTTAATAGGGACTCCTGCCATTATAAGAGAAGGATGCAGATAAATTTGCTCATTGTGGGATATTGTCATAGATTCGGTCGGTTTTGCGGGTTTGAAATCCATTAATCACGTCTGGCACAATAATTGATTTTTGACAAGCACATTGTTCAAGACCAGGGGGGGGGGGGGGGGGTCAATTAGATACAGGGTTGTGTCATCTGCGAACGGGCGTATCCTGCCAGGCAGGCCCAAGGTAATATGATTGGTATAGACTAAAAAAAAGCAAGGTACCAAAAGGACCAAGAATAGGTGGTTCCTGCTCAGGATTCACTGGGCTGACCATGGTTGACCCGGTGGAAGACATTTTCGGATTTTACCCCAAAAAGAACCCGTGACCGTAAAGTGACAACCGCCCAGTCGTTTTTCCCGGAACGTTTTTTCGGTCATCCCGTACTGTTTAACAGAAACTGAAATCAAATAATTTCACGAAGCAGCAATGCGTCCTTTCTCGTTCTCCCTCGTGAAATAGGGGTATTTATTTTCTATGTGTGCAATAATCGATTATAAGTCTATTTAGATTTTGTAACTCAGGTGTTTGCAAATGTTATATAGGTACTTAACAAAACAGATAACTGAAGAGTTTTCCAAGAATCAACATCGTTAATGTTGGCACTGTGGAGAGCATCGCTCGTTGTTTAGAGAGCGTTGGAGATTGGTTTGTCTGGTGTTTCTAATAAAGTAAAAAGAACAGATAATTTCTCTTGAAACACTTTTCCCACGTATTTAAAATGACGACATTTGTACATTTTAACTCTCTACCTAACACGAAAGGCAGAAGACTTTGCTTCTAAAACACAGATTGAGACCCCTCACGGCAACGTTCCAATGAGGTGTCATAAGCTCTGTTTTTAAGACAAAAAATGCAAAGATAATGAAAATTGAAGAGTGATTTTTTCTGGCTGTGTGAATAGCGCTGGCCGGTTTTGACCGTTGCGTTGAGTAAAGGGTTAAAATCTTTCATATTATATTTTTTTACTGAATAGAATAGAATACTTTAGTTAGTAATGTAACATGTACCTGTGTAAATATATAGAATGAAATTAATAGGGATTGTAATATACATAGCTCTTAAGTACATGATTGCATTGCAGGGAGATGACATAGCCACGGGGGCCGTCCTTCTGTCATTCTGAACAAATAATGATGTTTCAGAATAAGTTTCATTACAAACTAAATGTTTTGAAAAGTACCTCCAAGAAAGACCTCGGCTTTCCACAACCAAACCAAGTACTGTCTTTGCTTTTGCCCCAAATCCAGCCTGAATGAAAAAAATAAAAAGAAAATGTTGTACAATTTAGTTCTAAGATAAGTAAAGGAATTGATTGACGTTGTGTTTATTCTAAATATATGCATTAGATCACTGATGTCGATCGATAGTCGTGTGTCTGTGCTGGTGCGTGGTGGAGGGCGTCGGCTTCATTTAATTGTTCTGAAATAGGTAACAATACTATCATCCGCAAAATGTGTGGGTTAACCCTTTACCTAACACGAAAAGCAGACGACACTTGCAAACAAATTCTTGAATAACTAATTTTTTTATATTTTGTCTCAAAAACATAGGTTATGACCCCTCATTGGAACGAGCTCGGCGAGCCCGTTCCAAAGAGGGGTCATAACCTTTGTTTTTGAGATAAAAAATGAAAATATAATGAAAATTAATTGGCGATGTTTGAGAATAGCGCTGACCGGTTTTGATCGTTACGTTGGGTAAAGGGTTAAGGGTGAAAGAGATGAAGAAGTAGTACGACAACGATGAGTCAACTAAGACATTAGTATGACTAGTAATCAATGGCGTACATGACTGATTTTTTCAGGTCAGGGGTAAAGGCCATAACAATTCTAACAGAAACTTGCCTTTCAAAAGCATCACTGCCTGGCTTATGTGTATCCAATTGATAGAATTACCTTTGCCTAATAACGGATACACTTAAATAACAGACACGCAGACATCAGTAGGGTTCATTCCCACTAGACCAACTCCCTGTAGACCAACTCCCACGAGGCCAATTCACAAAAGGCCAATTCCCCTTAGAACCAACTGGTGTGTTCCACTTTAAAAATAATTCTATATCAATAATTTGATATATTTATAAATATTTATAAATGTATTTAATGTTATTGATATTCAAGCCTGAAAATAAGCAGTCTGTCATTTGCAGAATGAAGTCCCCAGAGGGTGAATTTGCTTATGCTATCCCATACAGTGGGCTTGGTCATCCTCTGGGTACCTCTTTCTGATTATGTTTGAGACCTTGATTCAGGTTGAGGTTCACAGAGGGTAAATTTAGTGATGCTACCCTGCTGTGCAAGGTAGCATCACCACATTCACCCTCTGGGGACCTCATTTTTCAGATGATAGTCTGCTCATTTTCTGGCTTGTCGATATTTTATAGATGTTGGGCAGATTTTTATAAATAATTGTTTTCCTAATTATCCCTAATCAACCCTTAATCAGAAACACTATGTAGTTGGTCTAAGGGTGGGAAGACACCATCAGTAGCACATTATTTCTACTCTATCATTGTATCTTTGTTCCACGTTTTTTTGATTGTTGTTTCCACTCGTTTACAAACGTTATCAACAGAATCCGTAATTTTGTCTGATAATTTACGGTTTCAAACCCTTGTTCTTCTTCGTAGTTTTCAAGTTAGCGCAAACGACAATTTTCCAATAAAGATAATTCAACAGAACTCTTAAATGTTTGACACAATCCCAAGTGGAAGGCGCTGCAAGTCCGCCAAACCCAAAATATGTACGCCACCTCTATTGAATTCTGTGTAATTTCAACCCTTTGACTTCAGTGCCACATTGCTTGTTTGCTTGTATAAGAACACTTTTGTAAAGAGCGCAACAATGCAAAATATGGAACCTCAGGCCTTCTTACAAAAAACATAGCAAATGTGAAACAAAGAATGTGAATGGTATTGGAAAGTGGATACAAAAACACTCAGTGTGTGGGGTGGAGATTGGGAGATGTGACTGTTGTTGGTGGTGGTGGTGTGTAGGTAATTTAAGTACCTAGGCATTTTTCTTCGAGAAGGTGACCCTGAAAACCCAAGATGCTTTAGTATCTGCGGTACGAGTATTTTCCCGCAGTTCCACAGAACTACATTAGGGGCAAAAAAAAGAAACAGGCTATCAAACGAGGAGTTCTGACTGTTCTTGACTGCTGTACGTTAACCCTTTACCTAACATGAAAAACAGAGGACACTTGCAAACAAAATTCTTAAATAACTAATTTAATGACCCCCTCTTTGGAACGAATCAGACGAGCTCGTTCCAAAGAGGTGTCATAACCTATGTTTTTGAAACAAACAATGAAAATATAATGAAAATAAATTGGCGATTTTTTTAGAATAGCGCTGGCCGGTTTTGGCCGTTACGTTGTGTAAAGGGTTAATGTTTTTCCTATATCTGATGGAATGTCTAGTTTGTAGTTTAAGTTGAACAATATTAAAATACCCCAGCCCAGCCATCATTCACAAGGAACTTTATTGAAATCTCCGGCTGGCGGTTTTGGACGACTCCAACACTGCAATTACGATGGGCGACAGACGAAAAAATCATGGTTAAAGTTCACCCTGGCCTCCAGTCAGGAAAGCTATGAAGAATGGGCATCTCATTGGATAAAATTTTGCCTCGCCACTTTGTTCTGGTAAACACGTAAGGAATCTTAAGAAGATGCAGAGGTAAAAGCGACTCTCTCTCTCTTGGAAAATTCACAGTTCAAGACTATGAACATGTGTATCAAGTGCTGAGATCAGAGACGGTGGAACTGGTATACAATGTACATTCCTGACATATATTATCTACAAACAAATGCAGCAGGCGCGTGCCTAGGGAGGGGGGGGCTTCGACGGGTGTGAACGCACCTCCCCTAAAAATTGAACTTCCACTTGAGGGACTATCTTTGAAAAGTTTGACAAAATGAGGCGACCTCCGTTATCCGGATACATCGTACTCTCTGTGGCGAGGTCACAAAGAGTACGGTACATCGGGTGAAGCTGCTTTAAAACTTAAATGTTTACGTTTTCATGTAGTTTCTGTGAAATGTCTGGAACTATTAGTTATCCTTGTGTTTTCCAGAGTGTATGGGAATTTACACCGGTTTGGGAACTCATACACTCTGAGGCAAAGTCGAAAGGTGTATGAGTTCCCAAACCGGTGTAAATTCCCATACACCTTGGAAAACACAGGATAACGGATTTATTTCCAAGAAGTTTGTTGTACTTAATACTTTAATCTACATTGTGGGCAAAAACTGTCAGAAAATTTGTACTTTGCAAGTTTCCTAAATAAAACCAGACAGATATGGATGTCATTGGAACTGGCTCAATGAGCCAGTTCCAATAACATCCATATCTGTAATATTTTATTGCACAAAAATATTAAATTTCCTGTATTTTTATTTTTGTTCTAACATAACGGAGCAGAAGGTATGAATTGATAATTAAAAATGGGTACTTTTTTAGACATATAGCTTGCTCTTGTATATTCTTGTTTTTACACCGTGATTAAATGTAAAAAAAGCAGCCACTGTGGATTGCAAGTTACACCGTACCTCTCAGCCAATCAAAATGCAGTATTTTGTTTCATTTGGAAATAATACTTTATACACTCTTTTGCCTCGGAATTAAATCAGTATCAAAGTGCCGAGGCGTTTCACAGAAACTTGTTGCATGGTACTGACGTTACGTGACTTATATGTTACACCGAGCTTATTGCTGTCTAATTTCTGCCACAAATCACATATTAACAGCATTGCATATATAGGTATAATATATTTCTGGAAAATGAAATATGCTAATCGACTTTATCAATCTATTTTGAATGTAATTTTTCACACACAATAGTGAATATATTTTAGATCCTAAATTCCAGATAATATACTTTCTCAGCTGCTTCCACGAGCTCCACTTGATACTCATTTTTCAATTTTTTTACCGCCAGTGCGAACCATAGTCGCCCAGGAGGAGCCGGTATTCGTCGATCGCCACTTAGCGCACCTCCCCAACAAAATTCCAGTGCAGCTGCATTCCGCATCCACCAGGTATTTCTTCTACTTCAACTATTTTCTATCTGGGGCTAGCCTTTGGGTTGAAAGATTATTGAAGTGGAAGAAATGGCTCAAAGGATGACGTATGAGCCCATAAAATTCACATCCAAGAGAGTGGTTATCGTGTATTTGTATATTTGCTGAAATATAATTCCAAAATGTGGACTGACACGTTGTGAGCAGCTTCGAGGGTAGTTCAACGATCTGAACGTATTGGCTACCCCGGGTGAAGCGACAAAATCGCTTCGATATCGTCAATGTTTCCGTGCGCCTATAAATTAATATGAGTTGCGTCGAAACGAATATCGTTGCGGAAACGGAAACCCGATCGCATTCGCGCAGAGAAGGTCGATTATGATCATTGCGTGGGGCATTTTACTACGAGTTTTCGTTTCTGCATCGATATTCGTTTCGGCACAACTCCAGTTTATTAATTTATAAGCGCACAAAAACATGGTCGACATCGAAATGGTCGTTGATGCTTCGTCCGTATTCAAATCTCGGTAAGTAAATGATAAAACATAGTTTGGACCAACAGACTGCACAAATGTAAGAAAATACGCGTACTATCGAATGCAGCTGATAATAAGGGCGAACATTTGATATATATTCCTATTTTTGAGTTTTGAGTTCCCAATAAACTTATTGGCGAATTTTATGACAGTTTTGAATGGGAGGAATGAATTTTATAACAGTTTTGAATGGGAGGAATCTGAACGTAGGGGGATAGCCACTGCGTTCAGATCGCTGAACTACTTCGAGGGTATAGTATATTTAAATGCCATCTCCGCGGGTCCCTTAAAACAAATAAACATCTGGATCCGAAATCCTTCTCGCCAGCCATATCTTAGATCGATAAAAAAAACAAAAAAAGCCTACGGGAGTTTCTTCAGAAAGGTTCATCGAATTTGTTGTAATAACCAGCGCTGAACTTTCCAAAAGACAAGAAATCGTTAAGTTGCCGGCATGAAGCATACGCGAGAAATTTCAAAACTTACCGTGATAGAATCACCCATGGCTGCCACCACATTGATATCACCTGGTCTCAGACGATGCACTGAAAATGAAATATAACAGGAAAATTCTTTAGGAAGCAATATAAATGTTCCAACATTTATTTTTAAAAAAAAGTTATTTCACAATTAGTTATAGATGAATACTCAACTAATTACAACAAACAAAGATTATAAAAACCGAGGGTTATAAAACTGGATTCATAGGGAAGCTAACGGCTAAAATGGGCTATTTCTACGTGCAATTGGATAAGGAAATATATATGGCTACAAAGCTATACATTTTTATTCCAGGTTGCAAATATTGAGAGAAAATCCATCTTCTAAGGCGAAGGAGAAAAATGAAAAAGAAAAGAAAGTGAACAAACAAGAGAAAATGGATGAAAGCCGGAAGGAATGATAAAACAAAAGAAAGACCCCGGGGAGAAATACAAAAACAATGCTCGCTGCTTCACAGTTCGCTGCAATCGTTCGTGGAATACCAATAGTAATGCCTGAGTAATTCGTGGAAACCAACGACGCGGTGTTTCTAAGGAGTGGCGTGCGTGTTCAAGACCATGTGTATAATCATTCATCTTTCGCCTGTTTATTCCTTCTCACCTAGGGTTCCTTTGTCACATCCGCGCGCGGTGATTTCCTGGGACAAGGTTCGTTTCATACGAGCGAAATGCAGAAACATAAAAAGACAGAACACAATGAGGGTGGAGTATGGAAGAAAATCCAGCAAGAGTCCCTGGCACCGCACTCACCCTGAGCTGTGCTCTGTATTTGTACCACGATTAAACTTGAATTATGCGAATAAAGCCTTCGATGATATGTTTTTTTTCTTGCGTGTCATTGTTATTATTTGATGTCGATATATTTTATTGGCTTACGCGATTTCCCGCGCCATTAACGGAAATACATAACGACCAATCCAATGCGTTCTTACTTAGTTTAAACAATATTTATTCAATAGTTGATAAGCAAATACATTTCACAATAACAGTTGAGTAACAACAATCAGAACAACATAAGATACAGTACTAGTATTATACACGAACAAGTAAAGGCAAGGAAATTAATTACTCTGTAAAAGAGGGATTCGACAGGAAGCTTAAAGCTTATGTAAGTCGTTTCCCTAAATGCGTTCTTACTTGTAGACTGGATTTCAAGCGCGGTTATCCTAACACATTTTTCAGTCCTTTTTTTGTATCGGGTAATGTTGGATTCACGCAACAGTCGTGGTATACTATGTCTACAACATCGAGATGGGTTGAGAGAAACAATAAGTACGGAGAGGGGTATCATTCAATTTAGAATCATTTCGAGGGAAGAATAAATTCATGTACATTTGTAATTGTTTTAAAATTTCTTTTTTAATTTCACTACTGTATCATTAAACGATGTCACTCGGGGGATGTCCGTTCTTATGAAATTGGTCAACAAACTGTGCGTCTGTTATTTCAGTTTGGAAAAAATTGCAAATCAAAAATGTAATGAACAGTTGTTTTATGGACACCACAACCCGGGTATTCTTCTATTCACTTTGGGAAAGCGTCCAGGGCCCGTGCAATTGGGAAAATTCGTCTCATGAAGGCTCCAATTAGGATACTGTTTTGGAAGAAAAGGAAGGAATAAACAAAGAATTAAAAAAAATAACTTCGAAGTGAATTGAGAACATTAATACAGAAGAATACTACATGCAGTAAGTTTATGGCATTCACATGAAATTATGACAAATCCAATCTCGGAAATCTCTGAGATTAAAATTAAAAAATGAACTAAAATGTGAATTGCGATTTCTGTGAACAACTCTCACTAAATATAATCGTTACATAGCTTCACGGGCAAAAACATGCACCATTGCCATTTACACCTACTTGAATGCCTTAGGTGGCGCAAAAAGTCAAAGTAGTTTTTATACTGAGATTCGCTGCGTCAAATTCATAACCAAGGATTCAATGTGCTTATTGATAGCAACGCAATCTATTTCACCACATTCAATTTGGTGTGATTTGCCCATTACCTTTCGTAACGACTATATTCGGTCAGGGCTGTTCAGAAAAAATGCCTTTCAAATTTGAATATTTGTCCATCAAGTTCGTCCCATTTAGTAGTTATAAGCTCTGTTTATTGGGCTAAAAATTCAAATGTGAACCCTGGTGGTATATTCCTTTTCACTTCAATGCCAGCAACTAGAAAAGTCCATATTCATTATGCAGGGGTAGACCAATTGATACTTTCAACGTATTTTGAAAATACTGATTGGTCGACCACACACATGCACTTTGCATCCATCATATTTAATGAAATTACGACGTATCATGTTCCTGGTCGAAATAGCGACCGCTAGGGTTAAAAGAGTTAAGTATTCTAGATGTCTTCTGGTTGTTTAGTTTAAACATATTTTATTTGCAAATTTTCTTACAGCAAATCGGATCGGAAGATAAGTGCTTAACCCTTTACCTAACATGAAAAGCAGACGACACTTGCAAAAAACATTCTTGAATAACTAATTTTTTTCATTTTTTGTCTCAAAAACATAGGTTATGACCCCTCATTGGAACGATCTCGACGAGCTCGTTCCAATGAGGGGTCATAACCTATGTTTTTGAGACAAAAAATGAAAAAAATTATGAAAATTAATTGGCGATTTTTGAGAATAGCGCTGGCCGGTTTTGGCCGTTACGTTGGGTAAAGGGTTAACTCTTAGCAATCCCTCCTTTCTTTTGGTTGTGTTATGAAAAGGATTGCAGCTGGGTAAAATTGTAGGAATTGCTGTATTTCCAAACTAAAATCTGAAACCCATGAACCATTTATATATTTATTAATTCGTGTTCAAGGTCTCATATTTCTGCACAATGGCTAATCTTGACCGCAACATGGAGGTAAAGTAACGTCCATTCAATCGTTTATACCTGTGTTGACTGTTTTAGAGGGCGCCCATCTCGATCTTTGGGGACTTGGTCCTATTTTACCAGTAAAACAGAGCTTGTTTACCACTCTCTTCTTGTGGTTTCAACAGGGGAACATTAACCATAAGTTAGCCCATACTAGTGAAGGCAGTCGATATATAGGGCCAGATTTTAGTTGTCATTTTCAATAGACAAAAACTATAGGGATTTGAGAGAAACTACAGGTCCTGAAATTATAGGAACTGGCCAGAAACTTACGACAGAGTATAGGCATTGATGTGGGGGGTATAGGTACTGAAATTACAGTAACTTATAATTCCAAAACCTATACGACAGTCCCAGTCCCTACAATTTCAGTACCTGTATTCCAGTTCCCGTTCTTTTACTCTATCCCAAGTCTCCGACCAGGCCCTATAACTCCAGTACCTATAGTACCTCACCTGCCCTTATCGTACCTGGATAGCCAGCGCATTTCATTACACTGAAATAGGTCACTCTCTATATCGCATATCTTCACCACTACCCGCCGTACGCCTCGCTCCCGTCACACAACGTGCAACGACTTAGGATGTTGAGCATTTTATAACAACAGCATTTGAATTTCAAATAGATCCACAACATACCCCAGGTTCAATAAACGTAAAATCAAGAAATGACATAACCAAAAACGTCGGCTTCAACCTAATTAAGTGTTACCTGTGCGCTCATGTTCTAGCCATAAAGCGAAGAGGGACATTTTAAACTCCAATAAAATTCACACTATACCTTAACTTCAAAAAGAAAAAAAAACATCTGTAAACGGAATTACATGACATTATTTTTAAGGAACAGAACGAAAACCCCATGTGCATCACTTGTATTGTGGTTATCTATAGGCGAACATAGACGTGCTGGCTTGAATTACACAATTTTGAAATGTGTGGTACCATAGACTCCCCCTGTACTCGACAAGCAACTCTTGTTCTGGTTAAGGGTTACGTAATTAGTAATTTACGCTGTGATTTCAGCAACAGGGATAAACTTTCCGGGACAGCTTCTTAATGGCTTCCAATCAATCTCACTTCGTTTTGACTTAAAACTATGACGAACTCCCCTCAGTTGTTTGTTTGTTTGAAACATATATCGTGACGGAAATGCCATTCTGGAGCTTGGATTACTTATGCTTACCAGACTGGGGCTACTCTTTTGAAGCGGGAATGGAATCACACGTGAATGCTTCACTTTTTTGCTGGAATAAACAAAACATTTTCTTTTAGTTTTTCTCAAACGAAATCCTGTCATTTGTAGTTACCGGTGTTGTTTCACCAAGAGCTGTTTGGTCACAAAGAAAAGGAGAGAAGTTAGACCAAGTAAATGCAATTTTACAAGTTAGTTGGCAGCTGACAGGCTTGGAGACGCGAATTGGTACGCCGAAAAAATCGCGAAGTTGCCAAATACACAACGAAAGACGTCAGAAATGAATTCAGAGGAGGAAACACTAGATTCCTTTCCAACAATTCTTTGTCACATTTCATTTCACATTGGTTAGTTTTGAATGATATTCTGTTATTCAATTAACGTTTTACCCAGCCGAAAAGCAGACGACAATTACCTCACAATTTCTTGAAGAATTAAACATTTTCATTTATGCTTCAAAAACATAGCATATTCCCCCTTGTCAGCTCATTCCAATGAGGGTTCATGGGCTATTTTCAGATAAAAGGTGGAAAAGTAATAAAATTTCATTTTATATTTTTGTTCATAGGTCTGGTCGGTTTTAGTCGTCACCTTTTATAAAGGGTTGAACAACATATTCTCGTATTCAAGGACGATTCAGAAGGATGCATTTGCCGAACTACAACGCAATCTTTCTGAACATTTTACGGGAAGATCCCTATGATATTTTTATCTCCTTTCACAAGGGAGAGAATAACAGATAAAAGATGCATACTTGTGTATTGGCATAAATTATTAAGAAATACACTGAGTTTGGTGCTTTATTAAAAAATATGACATTTGTCTAATTGGATGGACATGATGTATTTCTGCACCGCATAACAACTTCTTTCCATCGAGTCTATTATGGCCGAGGAGCAGGTCACCAAGATACTTTGTAGGGGATTTCACGTGAGATGAAAAAACTAAACGTCTTTACACTCTAATATAAATTTAATAACAATTATTACCAGTTTAGCGGGTGTTCTCTAGTATATTAACGGAGTTTAGTAGGGCTCTGAAACTCCGTAATTCGCGGTGTTATTCAACCGGAAGCTGACGGTGGGCCGTTAATGAAAACAAAATTCATTAAGGTGATTCTAAACTGAAGATTGCAGTTTGAGTGGACTGGTCGAAAACATGATGTTTTTTCATTACTTTTCAATAGTAATGGTTATTTAATACATGAATGATTGCTTCCTACCTAATAGATTACAAAAATGTGATAAAAAGTTTTAAAAAAAGAATTTACTCACCAAAAAAATGCTTTTAAAAATCCCTAACTCACGGTCAACTTCCACCCACCAAAACTTAAAATATGAATCTCACATTGAAAAATATGCTTTCTATGTGCACTGGAGAACAACAGTTGAGTCATAACTTTTCAAAAAATAAATCCAATTGTATGTTTATTTAAATTTTTGAAAGACCACCGCATGCACTGGTCCAGCCATTTTTTCACAGGGAACTATTTACAGTTCAAAAGTATGGCACACCACACTAATCAGTAATCTAGTTGACCTCCCCTGGAAATATTAGCCATACAAGTGATATGTCTGTTCTGCCCTCTTCCACAAGTAAAACTGTCTTGACATGAAATGACCCTGTTGAAAGTGTATCGTCAAGTCCCAATAATAGAAAATAAAAGACTGCGTGGCTACCCCCACCACAAAAAAAAAATGAATTTTTCAAAATTGAAAAAGGGACATAACTCTGGCAAAAATTGTCGGATCAAACCCTGATCTGACTTGACCTGCATTTTATGTTGATACACCTACACAACAAATTTTATTTGATTCTGTCAATTACAGCTCAAGTTATTGGTTGGAAACTAAAAAAAAGGAGTTTTTAAAGTTGAAAAAGTGTGACACTGGAATCATCTACCAGGACTACATGCAGGCTCGAAGGGAAGTGATGGAACTGAATTCCGCCAATAAGTCATATCGATTGACCAATACTTACAGTGCTCAAAGTATAAAATATTCGTCCAATTATTGAAAAAATCCGATAAGGTGCTTAACGTATAAAAGTATTTTTCATGTGCTAAATGCTATGTTTTGGATCATGAATAAACTCATGTTGTGTCAGAAACCTACCTTGTATTATTGTTTTTTGGTTTTTTTTTGGTTTTTTTTTTTTGTGGCGACTTGACCCGGTGGCGACTTGACCCGGTGGCGAGTTGACCCGTTCCCAAAAATTTGATGCTCGATTGTGCCTTGTGTGTGTTGCCATACTTCACTTTCGTTGAGAATTTCTATGCAACGACTGATAAAATAATTTTCTAGAGAAAAATTTCATGTTCACACTTCTATCATATTTTATTTGTGATTAGGAGGTCTAGTGGGGTGGATAGAAAGAAAAAAATATTATTTTTTCGCACTTTGAACAAGCGACTTACCAACGCATGTGACTTTCCGGTGACAACAACTTCGATCAACAAATTCTTGCAGGCAAGAGTCCAATAGCCCACAGATTATTCGAAATTATCGATGATCTTTGTGGATTGCAAACAAATTTAATGAAATACACCATTTACAATGATTCGCAATGTAAATCACACCAGATCGCAAAATTAGGAGCATTATTTCTGGAACTCACCGAAACCAGACCGAAACGGGACCGAATGACAGACCAATAAAGTTAACCATCAATATTACATGACGAACAATACTTCCCCCGATTTGCGATTAAAAGAAGTGAAAAAGCAACCAGTTTACGAATATTTCAACAACGAAAGAATACAACATGGTTTTCTAATTCCACTATATGTCACCGTTTTGTTAATTAAAGAAAATTGAAATTTTTGTTCTCTATTGGTAATTTTGGCGCATGAATACAAACTAATGGCAAGGTCGATCCATGTAAACAAATTTATTGCTTCAGTTGGTGAGGGAAGAATATTTGCATAGAACAGACAATCAATGCAATTTGCCTCTATTAGTCTGCTTCCCTTGAGATATATCGACAATCAGAATTTCAGCAGTGGCATTGTCATGAGAATTTACGGGACATATGGCGAGATCTTTTGTCGCAATGTTGCCCACAACCTTCAGTGTTTTGAATTTCCCACCGTAAACATGGCGGACACTTTTGAGACTGAAACGACCCAGGTTGATAACATGCTTAGTCCTATCCTCGATGTGTTTTATTAAAAATTAAGACTCAACTGCTGCAGTACATTATTGATAGTTAACGTTGGTTGTTCATTGGAAGGTGAGGCGTCTCGCTATTTTTTGAAATCCTGCCCACGCCATTTCCGACTTTTTGACAGTACATATTTTCTAATGTCTCCAAATGACTCGTAAATTTGTTAAATGCATATTTTGCGGGTCCCATCACGTTCTATGTGACATGACTATTCCCCCAACCCTGGTATCCAAGGGCAACGCTGTTTCGTTGCCAAGTTATTGTTCAATGAAATGTGCACATTTTTCTGTGTTTCTGGCTTCCATGACTTTAGAATTACCTTAACTACCCGTCGTCATGGTAATAATAGAAATAACATGATTTTGTTTGGCGTCCCGGTTTATTAACGGCCCTGAAAGAATGACAGCCCTCTGGCTTATTAACCCTCGGGCTGTTAAGAAACCCTCGGGCTGTTATTCATTCCTATCGGGCCGTTAATACATCGCAACGACCTCCAAAATCATGTTATTGTTATATTCACTGGACCCAAGCAAACACGTGAAGGGAGTCGGTCACCAAACTCTATTGAATACTTCTCAATAAACAATCGACTTTCCAGGCTAAATTTTACAACACTTAACAAACTTATAATACGCACATTGCAATAACAACACAGTTGAATAAAATTTAAATTAACCGTAGTTATAACCGCAGTTTACGAGCAAGCCAATTAGATGAGGCCGATTTTTTTCCCTGCGATACTATGCTATTTAGTCCGGAGTGGTGTTTTTAGATTTCTTTTCCATTTGAAAACTTGCCGCTTTCTCGCAGTGCATTCCTATGCGAAAGAATGGCCAAGAAAATTTCTGAGTTGACTTAGTACTTGAAGTAATATATTTGATTCCACTAAGAAAGTTTCGATGGATGTTATTCAAAATAAATCGGTGTTCGAACGTTGTTGGTCTCAAATGTGGCCGAAATTTGTTTTCACGTTTCTTCTTTCCCTTGAAGAAAAGAGGTTTTATTCCTTACCTAATTCTTTAAGTAACTATGTGGGTACGAAGCACGACGTTGTATCTGTGTTGGGGGTAAGCAGATTTTTATTAGAATACATATGCACAACGGTAGGCATTTAATATTTCGACCTTTAACATCTTCATATTGCTTTATGGAGCTATTTTCAATTATTTACATGAAATGTTTGTCTCCATTTCGAAAAAGCAAAGTGATATGCCCGTTCCTAATATTATTTTTCCTAACCGGTCGAGTGCTACAAGTCCATATTTGGAGTTGGCGTTATGAAGTACCACAGATTCTGACTATTATTATTATCTGAGAGTGGAGTGGGTGGGATGGGAAATCTCGCCTAAGGCGAAACATGTTTGACCCACTCCACTCGAGGACGATTTTTTCTCCCACCACATTCAACATGACGTCATCGAAATCAAAATACTGCCCATGCGATAAACAGAGATTATTATGACAGTAAAGTGATCTGGTTTGTCGTATTCCGTCCAGTTGACCAGGTCAGATCACCGGCTCACACGATCTGCCTGGCTGGCTTGTCGTATTCCGTCGAGTTGACGAGGTCAGATCGCCTGATCACACGAGCCACCGAAGGCGGCGAGTGTGATCCGGCGATCTGACCGCGTCAACGAGACGGAATGCGACAAACCAGATCACATTTACTGTGAATACTGTCATAATAATCTGTTTATCATATGCCGTTATGGAAATTCACATGCATAAATAAATAAATAACGTAAACTTGTGGCTAGAATTAAGTTTATTTTCAAACAAACAACACTTAAGGGGACTTTCCAAAATAGCGTTTAAATGTTTCCAAAGTTGATAGTTCAGCGATCTGAACGTAGTGGCTACCACTCTACGTTCATATTCCTCCCATTCAAATCTGTGGTAAAATTCCCCATCAAGTTTTACTGGGAACTCAAAACTCGAAAACTCGAATATATATCAGGCTTCTGCCTTAATCACGGCTGCATTCGATAGCACACGTATTTCCTTACATTTGAGAAGAGTAAATCGATCCAAACTATATGTTATCCTTTATTTATCGAGATATGAACACGAGAGAAGCGTAATTCACCAGTTAAATTGGACCTCGTTGTTCTTTCTGAACCCGTAATTTGATTGGCTGAGAGCCGGTTGGCTCCGTTCAATAATCTCAGGTAAATTCACTCTTACCGTGCTCTAATTGCCGGAAGAGGGTCAATTAGAACATGTCCGTATCCACGCTACGCTCGACCAACAGCGCTAAACCTCTCCTATCATGACTCGAACACATCCCGGAGTTGCTTTCTATGTTCTATGGCAACGGTTGTTAGTGTCCGTGCTTTGACGTCTACCTTGTAAAATTCGATCATGGAAAATAGACTGAGATCGAAAATGATGTTTTTTTTATTGTTTTTCTTCAATAAAACGGGTTCGGAGGTTTTTTTCACTTCTAACGATGACAGGAATTATAATGGAAATAAGAGTCTCTTGTTTCGTTGGCATTTGGGAACTTGACATCGGAGCTCGTTAAAAAATGTTTTTTCATAGTCAAATTCCCGAATGAATAACTCAACAAGAGACGTTTATATCCTAAATAATTGCTGTTCCACCGATTGATCGTAGAGAAAAATAAATTGCATATTCGGAAAAAGCATCGAAAAGTTTCGTATATACCAAGGCATATACTAGGAAAATGAGCTGTAGCTCACGACAGCGTTTGGTTAACATACTGAATCGATCAGCTGAAACAGCTGTTGCAGATATTCGGTGATGTCTCTTTTTAGATTCTTGATTTCGATGCCGTTCTGTGACGTGTGGTTGGAGAAAAATCATCCTTGACTGGTGTGAGGTGAGATGGGTAGAGCTGTGTCAATTGCAGCGAAGTAGTACCCCATGTTTGATTATAAAATGCAGACAACGATGAAATCTTTAATATTCAAATGAGAATGGTTGCGCGGACTGGGTGAGACAGATCTTTATTACACGCCTGTTCTTTGAAATCCCCGCCTACAGCAATACTAAACCATGCGGAAAATGAACACCCGTTCCGAACATATGTGCGGAACGGAAATTGTTGACGGACTATTTTTAAATAGAAGCGAAATTTCAATGGAATTTTCTACAAATCGTGCACCGCAATTACAATTTGAAGCGCTGGCGATAGCTAAAACCCGTCCTCTGAATTCCAATGTGTTCTATGTGCTAGTGGGCTCATAGAACACAGTGGAACTCATGGGATGAAATAATAACACGGGTTTCCTTTGCAAATTTGTTTGGGGATAAATTGTGTTCTTTTTGTTGAGATAGTTGTCAAATGAATTGCTGAGTGTCCTAATAATTGTTTTACAGACGGGGAGGCGTGTAATAAACACAGAACGACACGCACGTGTGTGTCGTTCTGTGTATGTCTCATCCGCGTATCTTAGTCGGGACGTGCGTATCTAAATAGGAAAGAGTGGGGGATATAAAACCTACTGTCTGTTGAAGGAGGTTTCATATTGATCCTGGCAAGACGGAAAAGTTTTTACTGATACATTGCTCGGTGACATTAATGATTGGACAGTGCTCTCTAAAATGAGTAAATCAGTACTAAATCTACCCTAAGCAACTGGGTTGAGTGATTATAAACCCAATTGGGTTCATATTCACTCAACCCAGTTGATTTGGGTTATTTTGTAACCCAACTGATTTTAGAGTGTGATAACTGGCACAGTGAAATCAAATGTAACATGTACTATGGATAGAATCTGTGGTCGAGAAAAATGTAGCACTCTTCCATCCAAGTCCATGTTGTTCTTGTTCTTCGAGAACTTTTCAATTTCCATGTTTCAAAACAGCTAATGCCATTTATAAAATGAATTATAATAATCTTAACTGTGATGAATAGCATTAACTGGTAGAGTGCTAAATTATTTTTGGCCATCAAATCTTGTAGACATGTCTTTGCCTTTTTACAATTTATGGGAGAGTGCCTATGGGCACTCTCCCATAAATTTAACAAGGCAATCTGTAACAGACTAAATAATATCACTTCAAAGATAATAAAAAGCACATGCACTGAATAAGAGCCGTCAATCTGTGGTACCTCCACTTCAGAATAAAGCCCAAATATGGGCTTCCCGTACTCTACCAGCTAAATACCAGAATGCACCAATAAAACAAAGCTTGTCAGATAGGCTTATTCATGAGAGGTGCTCCACGATTTATTTTTAAACGTTTTTGATAAGTGTAGATTTTGATAAGTTTATCTGTAGCCTTTTATTGCAATATTCAGTAATAACTATAGGCTCTGTAGGTAAGTCGACGTATCTTCGGCCAGTTAAAAACTCTTATTAATGATCAGTAAATTATTCTAGTTGCATCCAATTATTTGCAACAGAAGGGTTGACTGTCCTCTACAAAATTCACCACCCGTATACGGACACAAACAATCGTTGCTATAGAAACATCATGCTCGGTGCTTTCAAGGTCTTTTTTAAAATTTTGATAATTGCAGTTAACATGAACGGACCACCGTGTGAGATAAACAATTCCAACAAAATCATTGCTGTTGATGGCCGTCTATCTGACTCCCTCTAATATTAGGTCTACATTGCTGGGTAAAAGACTACACCAATATGCAATGTGACATGGGTTTAAGGCACCTCTCTCTCTCTCTCTCTCTCTCTCTCTCTGACATTTTTCGAGGTATGTAGTTCCGTTTCGGCACTCGGAGTATTTTTGTTCGAAGAGTAACATGCGATGGGTCTTGATCGTCTTCTGCGTTTACTTCAAAACAATAACGGGATAAATACATCACGGGTATTGACTTTCATTTCACGTGCAGCACCACGTAGTTTGGCTAGTGTCGAGGAAAATTAACATAACTGATGGATTTTTAAGTGCATACCACTGCGAAATGACTGTATAAAATGGCATGGTTCGAAAAAGCTTTCTGGAAGGTTTTGTTCCAGGATAACTGTAGGATATCTTGAGAGTACCTTTGGAACTTATCGGACACATTTTCTGAAAATATTAAAAAAAACGTACGGTTTGGCGACTTTTCAGTTGGTCTACTATATTTTAAAGACGCAATCGCAAACAGTAATATCATTAGTGATAAAATTCGGCGATAAAAATTCCTGTATCGCTATTGCAGTAACAATACAAGCCACATGGCGTCGCGAAAAACGAACGCACGCGCGCCTGATGGGCCATTCCAATGATACTGGTAATCACAAGTCATTCCCTTCAAAAGCAGCGACAATGCTACAACGTACGATTCAACGTACTTTCCGTGTTGCAGGGAACAACACGACCCATATATAAACAACCCATCATGCGAAACACCAAAGTGAAAAAAAAACGAAGACGAATCGCGATGATTGAAAGTGACAACGAGAAAGTTTTGAAACGTAACGTTTATCTCAGTGTGGTTAACACGCTTCAAAAAATTATGAATGTGATGTCATGTATTTAAAGCGATCCTTGCGCACTAAAAAACAATTCCCCATTTGTTTTCGCAAACCATCTACCTATCCCTTGGGTGGCCTTATGAACTCAATTGAATTTGGTTTGAAATATCATTGATCAACCGGAAAAAAGTACAGTTGGACTCCGTTTGATTTTTTTATCACCATGTTCAATTTCCTTCATTTTGCAGGGGGGGGGGGGGGGGGTGGGGGTCTTCAAAAGTTCTCTACTCAGGGCCGAGGTAAGGCGGTGGTCCCGCATCGAAAAAGTCACTTTTTCCTTTCATCAAATTTATACATTTTTTTATGTTTTAGTCTATCTAGATACACCCTTAGGTGATTTAATGATGTTAGGATAATTAGTACCAAGCCTGGATGTAAATTTTTTTTTTTGGGGGGGGGGGGGGGTGCCGGACAAAATAACAAGTACAAACTGACTCCTATCGGACATTTAGAGACCCTGCCAGACATTTTTTAGCATCAGTCGCAAACAGTAATTTTCAGTCTATTCAAAGCAGTTTAATGAGAATTTACACATACCTTGAAGGGTTTATACCATATAATTGATAAGTCAGTGTGACGACAGTACTTCAGTTGAAAACACTGCATTCGGGTTGCTTCTGACAATTGTGAATACGGAAATTCAAATCAAGGGGAAGCACTGCATGTTCGATACGTTGAGAGATCAACCCGCTGGGAAAGTGTTCATCTACAAAATCCTTGTTTAATGTTTTTGTTTTGCATTGAATTTTTATAACGTGGTATACGGAATTCGTAAGGGATTGTCGTGTATTATAATGACGGGAAATAAACTGTTATGGATTTGTACATTCAATGAACAAAAATAGAGATGAGCAATAATTCACCCACCATTCCCACGTGTCACTGCCCACTTAACTATGAAAACTGGCCTCGAACAGAGTTACGGGCGCAAGCAACTGGCCGTCTGACAAACGCATAACTGAGTCGGACTTTGTCCGTGTCCGACCTCTTATATCCAGGCTTGGTTAGTACACATATGGCATAGTAGAATGATTGATAATCAGCTGTTGTAATTCACATTTAGTGAGATGGTGACCATCAACAGTTGGTGATCAATATCGCCCTTCCTTAAACAGTTTTCAACGGGTTTAACCCTTTACCCAACGAATCGCACGCATCCGCCCGCGTAATATGCAAATTCAGCAGTTGAAAAAATATTATTTTTCAAAAAATTTCAACAAAACCATATCACGTGACCCCTCGAGCATGATATGGTTTTGTTGGAATTTTTTGAAAAATTTAAAAAAATGATATTTAAAATAATAAATTTTGATATCGTCTGCATTGGGTAAAGGGTTAAACCAATATTACATAAAGAAAAATCAAATGCTCAGTCAAATAAATCATTTATGTTCCAATAAGACTAAAATCCTCCTCCTCTGATTGGACGAGAGCTCGCTTAGTATATTCTATTTGTACGGCTAAAGAGGCAAATGTTACCGTCTGACGTCACCACGCGAAATATTTGAAATGAGGTCGCCCGTTTCGTAATTGATTCAACATCGGAATGACGAGCAAGACGCTTCATTTTTCTGGATTTTTCACACGCGCAGCAGACGATGTTCTGGGTGATGTGTTGTTTAAATTACAAACCGATTTACTATTTGAACTGAGGTGGAATGAGTTTATCTGGTTTATATACGAGAGGTTTATTTACTAAACCCGTGGTCGTTAAAAGTTGCCTTGAACAAGGCAACTTTTAACGATTACATGTTTAGTAAATAAATCTCTCGTGTTTCACGATGTAGGTTTGAGGCTGTGGGTAGTGTCTTATTGGAACATATACGTTCTTGCGATGAACTGATGGTAACATGGTCTAAGGTTTGCGGCCATGGGCGCGAGCCGCAAACATAAGACAATGTTACCGCCAATTCATCACAATAACTTATAATGTAACAAAAATGATAATAAGAACAAAAAATAATATGGAAAGACACTTGTGAAAATCTGAAAATAGGATAGATAGATAAATTTATTTAACAATACACAAAGTTAAACAGTAATAGAAAAGTGATTTTTTTTTTACATAATACAAATATATTAAGTGCCTTGTTAGGCAATGGCATAGCCGGTATGGCTGTCTTCCTGCCATCGCCATGGATATCAGAAAACTATTTTGAGAAGGGTTAAACAGGTAGACGTAGGCCGACATAAATTTTAGCCATATCTTCGGGTAGAATGAACTTGAGATGTTTAGAATATTGGCCTTGGTATAAGTTTTATATTATTTTCGGTCTTAAGAAAACGCGTGACTAAAAACTTTTCCCAAGGCCAATAATTTGGGATGAGACACCAGGAGTATCAAGCAAAGACATATAAGTATATTGCATATATATTTATGTGTACTGAAGCACTCTTTAAACGGTGAAAAAAAGTAACAACCCATATCTATAAATACATATATATATATACATACATACATTTATATACCTACATATTTATATATAGGATATATACTCTGGGTTTATTGTTCGTGGCAGTCAGGGCATCTGTTGTACCTGCAAGGATTATATTTTACCCTCGAGGTTTTAATCTTCTGATACTTGTTCAATACACCGCAGTTCTACATTTACACTTCTCTGATGTCTGCGCAATTGTCTTATCAACAGTTCTTTTGGATCAATACCAAATGAGAATATGTATTAGAAAACTGAATTATTAGAAATTAACTTCACATCCTGTTACATCCCTAACTAAGATGCAAGGACTGATACTCTTCATATTCACAGTATATTGCCCTTTTCTACCATATCAGCCCATCTCAACTCATCTTCAAGATCCCATTGATTCTAAGTTCGATTCTAATGGTCACTAAGTGTGTTCTAAGGGTGACTTATTATTGGTAGGTTTTGTTGTATATTGCATGAGTGGGCAAACAACAAATTGACAACATTATGTCAGGGAGTTTTATCCTACACATCTACTCAAGTTAGTGAATATAATTCAGCTCAATAATCATGCTAAAACACTATAAGATATAATTTGGAACAATTAGGCAACATTAAATTGTTGCAGACGTCAAGTATTTATCTTATTTATCTCAGGTATTGCTCAAAATCTTCTCCATTTTTTTTGAATTTTCTGAACTATCTCCTTTTGTGTTGTTAGAAAAAGTGGAATAGCCGAAACGGATCAGTAATATGATTAAAAACCGGACAGTTTTGTGTTGAGGATTCATTTTAGGATGGGTTGAACTGGGTTGAAGGGATGGGCCCACATGATAAAGGAAAAAAAACGTCCCAAAAAGGGGGTGGTGGGTGGTCTCGTGGCGAAATATAGTTAATATTCATTTGTCTTTTTGCGCTACAAAACCGGGACACATTTTGAATGCTACAAGAGAGAACTGATGGAGTATCATAAAAAAAAACAATCCTCCGATGTCCTTTAAAACTGACCTGGACTCCCAGGGTCCCCAAACATTTGAGAAAAAAAATGTATTTTTTTTTCAAACGTTTGGGGGAACCCCCTGGACCTACATCACTCTCTTCCTATGGGTGAGCCACCACTGATCTCCACATATTGCAATAGTAAGAACATAACAACATTTACGCGCGTTAACTCCCACCTTACGATTAAAGTCATTCCCCACGCACTCATTTACCACCATAATTAAGACCGAATGAAACATGATATACTACTCACATCAAAAATGAGTAAACATAGAAACGACAATCCCTTTAGAAGCCAGTATTTCCAGACAGATTCAGCAGTCGGTTTTTTATATCATGCATTGTTTCTCATGCCTCTATTTCCCTTGGTCCTATGTCCTCTCGTAGTGCTCATAAATAGTGATCTTTCTTGTATGCGTCGAGGGCAAAGCGTTGTTCCTCCGACTTCATTCCGCCTGTCTGTTACTATGACATGGTCGCTGCTGTTGAGGTCAGTGTTGCTCGTGTAGGTAATGACTACTGGAACACACATTTCCTTTTGTGTTCAAACAATTGGATGAGTTATTAACTCTGTGAACAAAAGAGGACGCTTTTCCGGGCCAGGCACAATATACATCAGAATTTCATTAAGTAGGATAGCCGCTGAGTGAATTTCTGGGATAGACCAAACAATATTTTCAACGTGCAGCCTAAGAGCTGCACCTTGAAAATATTAATGGGTATACCCCCAAATAATAAACATGGACTCTTCCCACTGCTGACGGTGAACTGACATGGAAGATATCACTTGGGTTCAAAGGGTTAAACAGAGCGTCTGTTTATTAAACAATGCGGCGTTCTATTACACATGCAATCCGCTATTATTACACATTGCATTGATTTTTGTCACCAAATAGGCCCCACATCCCTCATAACACAACCCTTTTTACAAAACAGTGCGGTACCTACCCGTAACCAGACAAATGACCTTAATTTGTTGCTGGCTGAACAAGCAGAAACGGTCTGAATTAACACTAAAGGTCAGAGCTGTGCCATAACTTTTGAGAAGGTGAGAATAGAATATTTTGTTCTCGAAAAAGTCGACGTTCGATGACTCCGGAAATGATGTCATACCATGTTGCATAATTGCGTCATTTGGATTGCTTCGGCACTAGGCGACAATGTTGTGAAGTCATTAACATTGCGATATCTGGTGTTTGTCTGACGTGTAGCGTGAGCTTCGTCGTCCATTTGCGGTCTGGGTGCCCCCATTGTAATGTGACATGTGGTTGCTATTGGGGTCGAATTGGTTTGTATTCAGTGGGAATGAATGGATGAATCCTTAATTAGCCACATTTCCGTACATGTACTTATTTATATACACACACACTAAAAACTAAAGTGTTAAAATCTACACTTGAAGTGCTGTATTTAACACTTACTAAGTGCTGAACTAGCACTTTGTTCAAGTGTAGATATCCCAGAACTTGACAGGTGTTACAATAATACCACTTGACAAGTGTAATGTCGCGACACTTAAAAGGAAACAACGCAGATGACGCGGATCAGGCTCGAACTCTCGAGCCTGATCCGCGTCATCTGCGTTGTGTCCTTTTAATTATGTACCCACCAAGCGCAAATCAAATTATGGACGATTCTGGAAGAACCACCAATGCTAGACACATGGGAAGTGCCATCCATTCAAGTTTCAGATGTCTGACGATTGTAATGTCCAAGTGCTTAAAGCATTACACTTTGAGTGTTAAAATCAAACCCTAAGAGTTAGAATGGGTTTAACACATTGAAAGTGTCAGTTTTAACACTTTAGTTTTTAGTGTGTATACCGTACTAAAATCATTTAAGTTTTATAATAATAAAGGCAGCCAGTTCTGTTTGATCATTAATATAGTTTGTACCTATGCATGGCAGAGAATGAGCATTGGCTGTCTTCGTGCAAATTCCCAAACATATAAAATATGTATCATTTTTGGAAACTGCGACATGGGTTAAACTAAACTTTGAACTTGTGACATAGTATCAGAGTACGACAGTCACAGAGATCTATAGATTAGGCGATTACCACAGATGTAATTGTGATCTAGTATATTTCATTCATCCTGAACTAATTCTGTTGAAACGTTTTCAATTTTATTTGCCAGAAATGTATTTTCTGCCACTGGAGATAAATGATCGAAAGCTTTATAGGGCTGGCATCAGGACACTAGGACGGTCAGTTATACCTATATATAACACATCGACCACCGCCATCACCACACAACCAACACCAAAGCACGCCGATAGAATGATATAGTTAATTTAATGAGAATGCCCCTTCCTTGGATAACAACAGAAGCACCACATAACGGAGCAATAAACACCCGTTTATATATTGCTTCTGGGGCTGAGAGGGAAATGGGGTGGATGGTTTTGACTTTGTGTTGCATTTCACAGAAGACGCACAATATGATGGTGCAACACATCTAACATAGTTTTATATCTTTTTATCGCATTCCACTGAAAAGTCACTAGGCGGACAGTGACAGACACGAAGGAATTATGACCATATTTATTCGTTATGTTGACTTCTAACTGTGACCTTGACCTCGGGACCTCTATGAATGCACGAATGCATGAATGATTTTATTCAGTGGTACAAAATGCATGCAAATATAAAACAGTGTTCACTGACACACATTGTTCTTGGTTATATGTCTGCACCACAGGGAGATGTCATTGCCACTAGGATTGTCTTCCCCCCATTCCCAGTACTTTTTTTTAAGAATGTTAACCCTTTATACAACGTAACGCCCCAAAACGGTCAGCGCTATTCATAAAAATCGCCAATTAATTTTCATTATATTTTCATTTTTTGTCTTAAGCTCGTTCCAATGAGGAGGCCATAACCTATGTTTTTGAGACAAAAATGAAAAAATTAGTTATTCAAGAATTCGGTTTGCAAGTGTCGTCTGTTTTTCGTGTTAGGTAAAGGGTTAAATTCGAAACAATCACGCCAATCTGTCTACGTGACAGTGCGTCGAATGGTGGTACAGATGTTATATAAGCTCAACCCTGATATCTCACTCCACTCAGGAGTTATTCACCGAATACGTAAAAGTTGATGTGGTGTTGGTTCCTTCCTTTGACCTCTGTCAGTGACCTTGAGCATAAGAGTTTGGTCTTGAAGTCTGTATGCTACACACAGTCTAAAGCTCACGACCCGCAGGACCCCCCCCCCCCTCCCCCTCCCAACATTATACGCCCGTTTTGATTTTTTAGTTATTTTTGTTATAATTACTATATTTTTGAAGCGTGGGGGAGTCTTCCCAAAACAAGCATTTTTTAGTATGCCAATTTGGATTATGGTATCTATCTAATGTTGGTTTGTTAACTCTCTGCACTCTGATGTCGAAATGGCAAAGTTTTCAGCAGCAGATATTTCCCATAATGCAGTTTGATATTTAACCAAATATACCTTGTTTGACAGAGCTCGGTGAGCTCTGTCAAACAAGATATAATTGGTTAAATTCATAGTTAAACAAGACAAAAATAGAGTGATGGGAGAAAATTCTGTTGAACTACCAGAGTGCTAGGGGTTAATACACCAGATAAATATGACTCAGCATTTACATTTAGAGTATCGGTGCACTTTCGTATATCTATCGATCCTATTTTAACTTTATTATCCTCTCATGGTCACAAGCAAAACTAAGCAGAGGAAGCGGTAGCACGATAAAAGTGGAGGGGCACAAATTTTAAAGGCTACTATGGTACGGCCCAGTGGGAGAAAAGTTACAATCGTAAATTGGTAAATATACCATGACACACTATAATCTCCCACAAAGATGAGCATGCGGGCAGTGTGGTCACTGCCCTGTCAATTTCTTCTACTTCAATCATCTTCCAACCCCTTTGGGGTTGGAAGATTGTTGAAGTAGAAGAAACGGATTGAAGCGACGCAAGGTGGAATTCTTTGGCCAAACGTTGTTTGGATTCTTAAATAATATATTACAGGAATGTTTATATATAATGACACGTTTGTTTACGCCCATTAACTCATTGTGTAACCGCGCAACAGGTCTGTGGAAAAAAGTGTGCCCCCGCCCCAGTGAGATTAGATTAAACATATTTTTATTTGCAAACAAGAAAGGAAAGGGAAAGGAGGACAAGTGCTCAACACTTAGCTAAGCCTCCTCTCCGTTACCTGAAACAATCCAGTATGTTATTATGCTAGCAGCTGACAATGTACAAAAATATTATTGTTTTTTTGCAGATTAAAAAGAGAAAAAAAAAGAACAATGGCATTAACGAACAAATATGTGATAGAAAGATAAGGCAAAAGCGAAGTGAAAAGGGCTCTAGTTAATTTAGATACATTGCTTAAATAATTGGTGTATAAAACTTTCCACTTAGCTAGGTTAAGTTGATAAGGGTTGAGCTGGCTAAGGCGCGAATACACGCACTTACAGACTCACTCGTGTACCCACACAAAAATCACTCACACACACACGCAGATCCACACACTTACACGCCCACATACATCCAGATCTTCTATTCTGACTGCGGCTCAGACAGGTCAGCGGACAGAGAGCAAAGAGCAACAGCACAAATCAAGGCTGGTTAGACACCTTTTAAGTCAGGAAGGAGGGCACTTGGTAGAAACACAAGTTATCCCTGACGAAGTTTGGATAACATTCATGAGTGGAGAAACTGGACCACACCCACCTGGGCCTGGCGAGCCTCGTAAGTTGGACTAAGCTTAGTGTTCCTTATCCACATAGAGAAGTATCGAAAATTATATATTTATACGATAATTTAAAAACGGTTTAAATCGCGAATAAATCTTTGGACTTTTTTAAAACAAACATGTGTTTTCATCATTACTCGGGCCTGGCAACGCCATACAACAATTGGGGCGTATCTGTAAAGTGGAATGGTCGAATGCTCTCAAATAATTCATTTCTTATCGTGTTAAACTTAGGACATGTCATAAAAAAGTGATGAGCGTCTTCAACGGTTACCCCACATGAGCACGATGATGTTTCCGATATATGATTCTTGAACTTGTGTGCATTGAGATCACTACATTCATTTCGAATCAAGCAGTGAAGAATGTAAAGTGTTCTTCTACCCATATTAAAATGTGCGGGAGGCTTATAAATTGGAGGTCCTAATTTCTTTTTGAATTCGAACACTGAAGTAGAATCCTTTACTGACTAGGAGAAAGTTCCAGATATCAACACAAGACGGGATGAAGGATCGCTTTAAAAGTTCTGTTTGAGTCCTATAGTGGGTATAAAATTTGAAGGCCCCCCCCCCCCCCCCCCGAGGCTGTATGGGGAACTTTCATTAAAGCGCGGAGGTAACAGTTCAACCAGGTAATCGGGGCAGAGCCACTTACAATTCGATAAAATAGGCACATCTTTTTGGGCATATCGTCTGCTCTTGAGACTCTGCCAACCAATTTCAAATAATAAATTTTGACGTGAAACGGACCCAGTTAGCCCACTAACAATTCCAGCAGCATCGTAATGAATGTCATCAAGACGTCTCAGCAGATATGCGCTTGCGCATCCCCACACTGGACTTTCATATTCCAGAATAGGCACGATGAAAGTTAGATACATGGGCTCTAGTGTTTTCCTGTTAAGGGTATACTTTAGTTTTCTGAGCTGTGATAGTCTAGCACTCGTTCTTTTGCAGATAATGTCGATATGGTGATCACAGGACACGTTACCCTTTAAGGTTAGTCCCAAATGTTTGCGTGTTTCAGCAAATGTCAGAACATCTCCCTGAAGAGGTAAATTTAACCATGTTCGTTTTATCGGGATTAAACCTAATAAACCAGTTATCAGTCCATAGGTTTATCTGATTTAGATCTCGGTTCAGGACATTGGTAACTTCAGTTGCAGACGATGCGCTTTTGATGAGGCACGTGTCATCAGCAAAAAGTCTTGCAAGAAAGTCCAGATTGTCTGCTAATCGTTGATATACACCAAAAAAGGAAGAGACCAAGCTCTGAACTCTGTGGGACACCTGTCTCGATAGTTCCGTAGTCGGAGTAACATAGGTTCAATAAAACACGTTGTTTTCTATTGGATAAATAATCAGTGAACCAACTAAGCAAGGTGCCAGATATTCCATAATATTCAAGTTCGAATACCAGTCCCCGTTGCCACACTCTATCAGAAGCCTTAGAAATATCACAAAAGACACCACAGGTAAACTGCGATGAATCAACGGCGCTACAAAGATTGTGATAGACTTCGATGAGTTGGAAAACTGTTCTATTTTGAGGAAGGAAACCTGGTTGGTACTTATAAAATAAGTCATTCTCAATAAAATGAATGAGTACGTATTTGAAAACTACTCTTTCCATAACCTTGCCAACACATGATAGGAGGGATACTAGTCTGTAATTGTTGGCATCAAGTCGATTACCTTTCTTAAATATCGGAATTACATCTGCTAATTTCCAGTCACTTGAGTAAGTGCCACATAAGGATTTTATAAACAGTAAAAACAGGAGCAAACAGATTGTATTTCAGGTTTCTCTCAAGAGGCTATGGCTTATGGCGTCATGCCCACTGGCTTTTTTTGACAGGTAGTGGCTTTATGATATTCACTATATCTATTTCCGTGAATTCAATATCCGTTAATATATTATCACATCTTGTCGCGAAAGGGGGTAATTTTTTACTATGTCTGTCCAATTATTTATTTATTTATTTATTGGTGTTTAAGGTCACATATTTCTGCACAATGACTAATCATGACCTCGACAGTTTTACGGGTGGAGGAAGCCGGAGTACCCGGAGAGAACCACCGAGCAACGGCGAGCAACTGTCAGCTCCCCAACATACTAACTCCACACAAGCAGGGTTAGCATTGGTTGAAGACACAACGTCACCGTGCCCCCACATGGGCAATGGGGGTGAAGTGTCTTGCCCAAGGACACAACGCGGTTGCCACAGGAGGGATTCGAACCGAGGACCTCTCGGCTTGCAGCCTGCACCTCTGCCTACTGAGCCATCGCGTCCCCGTCTGTCCAAGTTGCTGTTCTTTAAGAATATGTCATTGAGGAGCTCAGCCTTCTCCTTACCGTCATCGACAACTTTCAGTCCCACTTCACTAGTATATTGTAGTGAGGGAATACCTGAGTTGTCTACGAAATTATTCAGAAATTACTTTACTACGTGCCAGAACTGGTTGGAATTGGGTGGTTGACAGTTAGGGACTCATTGGTTTTATGAAGAAAATTCTTCACGTTTTTTTTATATTATTAACCTTATTTCTAAGAGACTTTTACTTTTCTCAAAGCGAAATGGTCTTAAATTTTAATGCTAAGCTTCTTGCTCTATCCCTTTGGCGGATTGTTTTTCTAAGATTATTGTTAAACCAAGGTGTATCATTTTTCCTTAGTGTTACTTTATGTCTGGGTATGCAGGATTGCGCTAGTCCCGAAAGTTTATACCGAATATTTGTAACTGATTCACTGATATTGTTGTTCACAGATAAAAGTTTCCCAATCCGTGTCGAGTATCAAGTTGTTTAGTCTACCAAAATTGGCTTTATTGTAATTCGAATCATTTCTTATGCTACAGTGTGTTCTGGGGTGGGTTTGATTTAAGATTATAAATGTGGTTTTGTGATCGGAAAGTTCAAAATCCATGGTACCGGAGAATATTTCGACAATGGTGTCACTTATAATAATTGGATCAAGGAGTGTTTGGCTTCTCGGCGTGACTCGGGTCGGGGCTTTTATGACATTTCTCAAGTTCAAACTTACTATCATGTTATATAGAGGAACACTGCACTTTAGTCGGTCACTGTTAAGATAACATGCAATCACTACCGAAGAATTCAGAGCTAAGGCTTCTTCTGTTTTCTCATGAAGATTTTCACAATAGTTTGTGGAACAACAGTTCTGTGACCTATACGTTACACATAGGATAAAACGCGATTTTGTGCCAACTTTGAACCATAAAATGTCGTCATCAAACCCAAGGCTAGGTAAAGATTTCAAAAACAGGTTGTCGGAAAAGTAAACTGCGATACCCCCACCAAACTGTTTCTGTCATGTCTAACTGGTGGTTGAAAACCTGAGATCAGAATATCGTCATCGATGACTGACGTGTCAAGGTGGGTTATGCGTCAATTTTATTTCGGATACTTTGTATATTCTAATGGAGGACAGACAATGAGTAAGGAGGGAGTTCACCATCAGTTGTATAGGAGCCCGGGTTTTCTTCAACATCCCTCGACAGGAGAACTAGAAGCCTCACAGCAAACATAACCCCAATGAAACAAATTGCGACTTCTCTATTTCATACGCACCTGACACGGAAGGCAAAATGACAACTTGTGCTTTGTTTTATGTGACTCTTGCAATAAACAACATTTTAAAACAGACCCCCCCCCCCCCCCCCCCCGGTTCCGCTTGTCACAGCACCCCTGTGGGCGATGTGGTAATTTACCTTTCCGTTAGACTGAGTGTGCGCACCTTGCCGACATGGTCGACTCAGTGAATATACTCTGACGAGCGAAAAGGGTTGGGAATCTTAGCCTCTAGGTTTCTTTGAATTGGAGGAGCGAATATACGGTTAAAAATACGATTTACTATAATGTATAATTTTTAATTATAACTCTACTTCTACATCACTAGATTGCGTCATCACTTACTCACATACTTCCACGCACATCCACACACTTCCACTCATTTACAATTATATTACCAGTCCTTGAAAAAAAGAATGTTCTTCCAGAGGCGCCTCTGTGTTACTGCTCCAACTGTTCACTTCCGATGTCGTAGTTTATTAATACGTTCACTCCCGATGTCGTAGCTTATTAACACTGTTTGTTCCTGATTGTAATCAACGCACTCGACGTCATTTCGCTCTGACGACCGTCTGTTAATCTCCACTGAATAGTTAAACTCAATTTCTAATACAATTACTATAAATCTCGAAATTTGATTGGTTAATCAATAAAAATTTGCGACAGTAAAATCAGCGTAACCTGTCTCAAATTTTATGTTGTCGAAAACTATTTCAGGAAGTCAAGATGTATTCGTGGGCGTTCTATTTTCGTTGCATTTGGAGTCATTGACTACCGTATCCAATGTAAACAAACGCTGTGAACGCGTTGACTTGCTGTAAAAAAACGTTCTCTATCTTTCTTGTAATTAACTGTATTTAATATGGATGAAGTTGGAAAGTTTAATATTATTGTGGAATAGGGGTTTGGCAGAGACTGCTGAGTAATGAAATGAGTGTTAAAAAACTGATTTCGACGGTCTTCACGGAAACCGTGTGGAACCAGTAAGCGATATGAAAATATAATTTATAAATAGCCATTTTTCGTACGATGAAGAATTTATCGACGCTGTGTGCGAAATGGAAAACCAAAATTTCGACAACTGGCAATAATAATTTTAATTGTTCAAGGCCAAATATTTCTGACAGATCCGCTAGCGATGTTATAACATCGACTTCAAGTGCAAGCGGTCCTTTCATTTTCTAATTTGTTACCTGCGTTGGTGGCACCACATGTATGTACAGCTGCAGAGAAACGCATTCACCACCGAGTGAGAGAGGTGAACTATTCGTTCTGCAACAATTATGTCAATACCAGTAGACCAATTCCACAGGACATAACTTCCTAGAAACAGTTTGAAATGAACAACTGTTCTGTAACCGTAAGTAATTATTACGGTTAAACAAGGGCTTCCAATCAAAGATCTCAAATTTTTTAACGTTAATGGTAAATCCTCGGGTGCTTTCCGACGCCGACTGAAAGTTGAAACATCACAAGGTGAACTCTAAACTTTAAACAGAGAAAGCGGCCGGCGTATTTTGTTTTCAGATTGTCACAAACATTTAAACATGATAAATGTTGTCAGTACAAATATAAATATATTTTGTTATTGGTGATAAAATGACTAAAACGTTTGGAATTATTTGTAATGTGGCAGCGTAAAATATATTTCGTGATTTGGTTCGGAACTCCCAAATGACGTCACGAAGTCTGTATTTTTAGTTTTAAATTGTTGACAATGTTGTCTTCAACAAGGCATTGTTTTATAGTTGGGAGATCAAATCTATCTCTGTTTTCAGCCGAATTATATTAGAATGGGGATAACTATGTTGTATTTGATTGTTTGGGGCCGTAAACGATGGTTTTACTGTCGCAAATATCCGTTTTAACCGGCTCCGCTAACGCGTCGCCGGCAAAACTCAATTTGCGACAGTAAAACCATCGTTTACGGCCCCAAACAATCAAATACAACATAGTTATCCCCTAAATATAGTTCTCGCAGGAACGTTCTGACGAGATATAGACGTTCCTGGCGAATTCTCCTCGGAATTATACATATATTTAAAGTTGCTACGAAAAGCTCACATTCGCTCTGATTCATTCAGTACTGCAGTCACTACAAACACTTCAGTATACTATTAATACAATGATCGCTCGTGGTTCCCAACTTTAGGCGTAACGGTAATGTTAATCGTCTGGCTCATTCCAGTGTATATATTTCCGGTCCGTTCAGATTTAGCCGAAATACTGAAATCTACAACAACAACATCACGTTGCAATAACTTTTAGAGTCTCTCGGTGGCCGTTGCCAACCAGCACTTGTATGGGTGCGTCCACTGGCACCAACGGTGGGTCCACTGCCCACTTAATAATTCCGACGTGGAGCCATTCCCCAAACGTCCTATGCTTCCTATTATTCAGTCTGCCCACTGCAAAACTACTTTTCGACTGCCCCAGCTCATATGTTACTGTTACATTTTTTTCATTTCATTCCCACGCTCGAGATCATTTATTTTTTGTGTTATCTTGGTATACTGCGAAGACTCGACACATTCATCCACTAAGCGCTCACATTAAAGGACAGAAAATAAAACATGCGTTTCAGATTACATTACACAGAATTATAAATTCTACGAACATGGTACAGAGAACTCGGCATATCAAACTAAATGTATGTTCTCACGAACAGACTGACTAACCCTTTCTCACAATAACGTCCTACAAACTAATATATTTAACAAATTAACAATCAACTCTTGACAGCCCCCTACTTAAGAAAATACCTGGCTATTTTTACTCAAGATGAGTTGATTTTTATTTCCCCTTGTATATACACACAACCCACGTTTACTAATTCTCCTCTCTACTGACGACTAAGGTAATCTGCGATTTTGTTTTCTGCACCTTTGATTGCCACAATCCGGAATCGGTAAGTCTGTAGGAACAAAGCCCATCTCATTAATCTACCGCTCTCTGTTTTACCCTTCTGTAGGTAAGCCAAGGGACGATGGTCAGTGTTTAAAAGGAATTCCCTGCCATAAAGATATTTCTGAAACTTGGTTATTGCAAACACTATGGCCAAACATTCCCTTTCGATGACAGAGTAATTTCGTTCCCGCGGGAGTAATTTTTTACTTGCATAAGCAACAGGGAATCTGCCATCGCTAAATTCCTGTAGGAGGGCGGCCCCAACGCCCACGTCTGATGCGTCCGTTTGTACAATGAAAGGAAGGGAGAGGTCAGGTAACCGAAGAATGGGCTCCCTGTTTAATATATCTTTTATTGTTTTCAATGATACTTCCTGACTTGCTCCCCATTTAACAGTATTGGGTTCTCCCTTTTTCGTCAGGTCCGTCAATGGGCTTGCTATTTCTGCAAAGTTGGGGATATGGTTTCTATAATAACCTGCCAGCCCTAAGAAAGACCTTACCTGTTTCTTGGTCTTAGGGCGATCGGCCTCTTGTATCTTCATCACTTTGGATGGCTCTAAACCGACAGTGCCTCTTCCAACCACGTGACCCAAAAATTCCATTTCTCCATATCCGATAAAGCATTTTGACGGTTTGACTGTTAATCCAGCCTCACGAATACGTGACATAAGATCCTCCAATGCGCGTACGTGCTCCTCCAAGCTCTTGGTGTGTTGCAGCATATCATCCACATAATGTTCTACATGTTCCGCGCCGTTGAGTAAGATTCGCATCATGCGGTTGAACGTTGCGCCCGAGTTGATCATTCCGAAAGGCATCTTTAAAAATTGGAAGCTGGCGCTCGGCGTCGTGAATGCAGTTAAATGGCGATCCTCACTTCTGATGGGTATCTGCCAATAACCCTTACTCAGGTTGAGTTTGGTGAAATACTTCGACTGCTGCAGCTTCATCATAATGTCATCCGTGTATCCCATGGGCTCGGTGTCGAACTTGGTGACAGCATTTAACCTTCGGAAATCAATGCAGAATCGTGTTGACGTATCGCGTTTCTTCACAAGGACCACTGGAGAGTTATATGATGAGTTAGCCCTCTCTATTATGCCCATTTGTAGCATGTCTTGCACCTCTTTCTCCACCTCCTGTCTCTTAGCGTAGGGCAAGCTGTATTGCTTAACCCTCATAGGTTCGGTCGTCTGTAATTCTATTTTGTGTTCAACGAGATGGGTGGTACCTGGCTTATCAGTAAATATGTCCTCATACTGTTGCAATAGTCTTTTAATCTCCACTTTTTGCTGTACTGTAAGCTTATCATTGATATTAACATCCATGTAAGTCTCTGTTGATTCCAAAGCACCGAGGTGTAGCAAATCTTCATTATCTACAACACCCTGTTCATCGTCATCCTCGGGTTCGATAATGGCCATACCCGCTGACGTATTTATCGGTCCTGGTGCCCTCTCTTCGTATGCTTTCAGTAGATTTGCATGATAAGTCTTCATCTTATTTCCGACCTTAACACGGTAATCATGTTTGTTCAGCACCTCGTGTATTTCAAAAGGACCCTTCCACTGCAGTAGAAGTTTGTTGTGATCCATTGGTAGGAGCACTGTAACTTTCTGTCCAGTCTTGAATGTACGTACCTTGGTCTTCTTATCATAATGATGTTTGTACGTTCGCTGTGCTTTCCCCAAGCTTTCTCTGGCGATTTTGCACGTCTCCTCCAACTTGTTTCTTAGATCCAGTACGTATTGGTACGTATTTCGTATTTCCGGTGTTTCATTTTCGGTCCACAGCTCCTTTAATACTTCAATTGGCCCCCTAATTGTACGTCCATACAACAATTCAAAAGGTGAGAATCCCGTACTCGCCTGTGGGACTTCTCTATAGGCGAATAACGCGGCTGGTAAATATCTATCCCAGTCCGTGGGCCTCTCCTGGCACATCTTCTTGATCATGCTTTTTAATACGCCGTTCATACGCTCACACAATCCGTTGCATTTGGGATTGTATGGGGTGGTAAATATCTGCTTGACCGACACAAGCCGACATATCTCTTTCATGAGTCCAGAAGTGAACTGCGCCCCTTGATCACTCAGTATTTCCTTTGGGAACCCTAGACGACAAAACACTTCAAGTAAGGCCTCTGCGACTCTTTCTGTCTCGATGGTAGGTAAAGCAACTGCCTCCGGATACCTAGTCGCATAATCCACCACGGTGAGTATGTATCGGTTCCTCGAACCAGACACTGGGCTGATAGGCCCAATTAAATCCACAGCAACCCGATGAAATGGTTCGTCCATTAACGGCATTTCTCCCAGAGGTGTCTTCGGTACTTTACCTTTTGGAATGGTTTTCTGACATATGTCGCATGAGCGACAGAACCTGGTGATATCGCCTGTGATGCCATGCCAGTGAAACCTACTGGCGATTCGATCAATGGTCTTCTTAGCCCCAAGGTGACCTACTAATGATTCATGTGCTAACCCCATGATCTGGTTCCTGTATATTAAAGGGACTATAATTTGCTTTACTTCTTCGGCTTGGTCATCTCTGGATGATTTGAAGATGCGGTATAGCACACCATTTTTACTTTCCATCCGGTATACTCCTTTGCCCTTGGTCGTCATTTCCTGTCCTTCCTTTTCAATTTCCTAGTATCGACGTAACGTTTCATCACCACGCTGTTCACTTTTCAGCTGCTCAACGTCGACATCTCCAATTTCTTTCACTGGAACCTTCAGGGGTCTAATTGGGCGTTCCGCTCGTTTCGTTTGTGCCCTTGTCATGACAGATGCTGCAGAGTCGTGCGTGTCATGTGACCATGACGTGTCAGGGTGCATCTTTGCACCAGGTATATTGCCAATCACTAATTCAAAAATGGGTTCCTTCATGCACATTGCGACTAATGTGCCTCAAAAATATGGCGTGTCGACCTCTACCTCCGCTAATGGGAACCTCCTTATCGTCCCATCGATAAGTATACAGGAATACCACTCTCCTGTGAGTTGCTCTGTTGATACCAGGTCACGTTTTATGGCCGCAGTGCTACATCCCGTATCTCTCAGTACATCGACCTCTATTTCGACAACATAACCGCGGCCCACGCAATCTCCATAGTCCCTATCTCTGTCGGGCCCTGTATACACACCACCACTAATAATTGGTATGGCCTTCCCATCAGCTAATTTAATTTCGCCTTGTCTAATGAAATCTTCCAGTGGGTTTGACTCTATACTGGCTCCTGTGCAGAGTGCAGCTGCTTTGTTATTCCAGCCCCTATCGGGCGTTCTCCGTGGATGCGTCTGCTGACCCTGTGGTCTCCACGTACGCTCGTTGTGATTTCCATGCCTCCAGTTCTCGGGGGATCGACCTCGGATGGGTCTATGTGGAAACGACTCTGTGTTTCTATCTGTGAAACAGGCAGCGGCCCTCGTCCTACATTCTTTGTCCACGTGCCCCAATTTCCCGCACCGGAAGCACTCTCGCCCATTTGCAGGCCTGACATTGCCAACAGAGTTTTGCCTATTGCCGCCCTTACCCGCGTGGAGGGTGGGCCCATTACCTAATTTCTTCTGTGCGTTGATACCACTCGCGTGAGCCTCCATATACTGCTGCGCAAGCGTGGTTAATTCTTTTACATTTTTTGGTTTCCTTTCTCTCAGGAACAAGGCCATTTCCATACTGCAGGTAGCGACGAATTGCTCCCTTACTAATAAATCATTCAATGCTTCAAATGTTTTCTCTGTTTCTGCAAGCTCTTGCCATCTGTGCAAATATCGTGCCAACCTGGCTACGAACTGATAAACTGTTTCGCCTTTGTCGGCCTTCGACTCTCTAAATTTCTTTCTAAATCCATCTTCTGTCAGTTCATATCTGTGGAGTAACTCTCTCTTCAATGCTGCATAATTTTTCATTTCGGAGGGTGGCAGGCTAGTATAGACTGATAGGCCCATCCCAGTTAATAGGGGGCTTAAATTCACTGCCCATGTGTCCCTCGGCCAACTTGCACTCTCTGCAAACATTTCAAAACGCTGCAGATATTGATCCATATCATCCTTCTGCTCATCAAACTTGGGCAATTTTGGCCTCAAACTCTTAACATGTGTGGCTGTCTCGCTACTGCTCACACTTTCGCTACTCGCCACCTCTCTTCTCAACCTCAACAACTCAATTTCTCGCTCATCCGCCTCTTTCTTAATTTCAGCTTCTTGCTTTCTCTCTTCTCTCCTCAATGCAGCCTCCTCTCTTCTAAGTTCTGTCTGACGCTTCAACTCACGCTCTTCGTGCTCCTTTAACTCTTTCTTCTCATCATCAACAAACGCTCTTAACTCTGCCCCACTCAACCCCATCTCCTTACCGGAAGCTATCACTCGATCTAAGTCCATAATTCTTTCCTTCAATATTTATTTCATTTGGAACAGAACAGTTGGCACTTTATTATCTCTAATGTGGGGATTATACGCTCGCAATATTTGTGAAAACTACATAACTCGAGAGTGAGAATGAAACGAAGTAAACCTCTAACCTTGAGGCTTAAAGTAACTTAGCAATAATTTATATCTCTCGGCATAAGCCTTTAGTTAAGTTTTAATTGAATAGTAGCAGCGTAGACACGACCAGCGAGAGACAACTCGGATATTTGGGCTCAATGACGCCAAGTTCTCTTTGTTTTCACGGAGTACCACCTTTACACCTGTATTAGAATAACCGTATATGTGCTCGTTACCTCGAAGCAATCCCGGACGAGCCCCCAGTTGTCACAGCACCCCTGTGGGCGATGTGGTAATTTACCTTTCCGTTAGACTGAGTGTGCGCACCTTGCCGACATGGTCGACTCAGTGAATATACTCTGACGAGCGAAAAGGGTTGGGAATCTTAGCCTCTAGGTTTCTTTGAATTGGAGGAGCGAATATACGGTTAAAATACGATTTACTATAATGTATAATTTTTAATTATTACTCTACTTCTACATCACTAGATTGCGTCATCACTTACTCACATACTTCCACGCACATCCACACACTTCCACTCATTTACAATTATATTACCAGTCCTTGAAAAAAAGAATGTTCTTCCAGAGGCGCCTCTGTGTTACTGCTCCAACTGTTCACTTCCGATGTCGTAGTTTATTAATACGTTCACTCCCGATGTCGTAGCTTATTAACACTGTTTGTTCCTGATTGTAATCAACGCACTCGACGTCATTTCGCTCTGGCGACCGTCTATTAATCTCCACTGAATAGTTAAACTCAATATATAGTTCTCGCATGAACGTTCTGACGAGATATAGACGTCCCTGGCGAATTCTCCTCGGAATTATACATATATTTAAAGTTGCTACGTATAGCTCACATTCGCTCTGATTCATTCAGTACTGCAGTCACTACAAACACTTCAGTATACTATTAATACAATGATCGCTCGTGGTTCCCAACTTTAGGCGTAACGGTAAGGTTAATCGTCTGGCTCATTCCAGTGTATATATTTCCGGTCCGTTCAGATTTAGCCGAAATACTTAAATCTACAACAACAACATCACGTTGCAATAACTTTTAGAGTCTCTCGGTGGCCGTTGCCAACCAGCACTTGTATGGGTGCGTCCACTGGCACCAACGGTGGGTCCACTGCCCACTTAATAATTCCGACGTGGAGCCATTCCCCAAACGTCCTATGCTATCCTATTATTCAGTCTGCTTACTGCAAAACTACTTTTCGACTGCCCCAGCTCATATGTTACTGTTACATTTTTTTCATTTCATTGCCACGCTCGAGATCGTTTATTTTTTTGTGTTATCTTGGTATACTGCGAAGACTCGACACATTCATCCACTAAGCGCTCACATTAAAGGACAGAAAATAAAACATGCGTTTCAGATTACATTACACAGAATTATAAATTCTACGAACATGGTACAGAGAACTCGGCATATCAAACTAAATGTATGTTCTCACGAACAGACTGACTAACCCTTTCTCACAATAACGTCCTACAAACTATTTAACAAATTAACAATCAACTCTTGACACCGCTGCCCCTGAAACAGTGAACCGTCATAAATTATCTCGTTGCATAACTATGTGGCGAAAAGTTATATTTTGCTGCCAGGGCTTCCAATGCTGAATGTCTTGATGTTCATGAGGGCATGGGCGTACCTGGCCGGTGGGGGGGGGGGGGGGGGGCAATAATTTTCCGTTCGGGGCATTTTCATCTGGATTGGAGTCTCAGATGTCCAATTCGTTTTTGCTGGTGATCATGTACTTTCTTAACAGGCAGAGTGCTAAATTATTTTTGGTGATTACAATTTGTTCACATACCTTTGCCTCGTTATAATTTATGGGAGAGTGCCACTCTCCCATAAATTGTAACAAGGCAAATCCTAACAGACTAAATAATTTCACTTCAAAGGTGATATGAACAACATCCACAAAAAAGTCCAAATATGGGCTTCCAGCACTCTACCAGTTAAGGGAATAGATTTGGGTGACGAGACGACCATTACTTATTCCCAGTTCCTTATTCAGAATTCCTTATCAACCGATTTTATAGGTTGATAAGGAATGTCGAATAAGAAACTGATAATACTTAACGGATGCCACATTCCCCTAGATTTGTTTCTTGGACTTGTGTCAAGCAAATGGTGGTCTGTGGTTGGTTGGAAATGTTGGCGTCCTAGCCAGGGACGTGGCTAGAGGTTTCCGATTGTGGGGTGTAGGGTAGTGAATTTCCAACTGGGGAGGGGGGCGGAGGGGGAAACCCCTCCCGGTCCCTCCCCCAGTTGGAAATTCACTGCCAAGAAAAAATTTGAAAATGAAGCCATGAAAGGGGACATAAAATTGATTCTAGTAACTGAAATGCCAACACATTTATGACAGAATTATCAGGTTGTTATTATTATATGGTATTATTCTGTGAATTGAATATGTTCTAAACAAGTGCTCAAGCTGAGAACTTTGAGCAATTCACACTCTCCTAACATTAAATCATATCTTATGCAGGAATGATCAATTTTCGATGTTTCATCATTTTGTAACTGTGAATGATGGAACTAACTCAGGAGAAAGATTTTACGTGATGTGTTTTTCTTGAAGTACATACCGAGGATTTTTTTTTATTACGAAAAGTAAACGTACTATAGAAATTTAGTACCGACTGACATCTTGCATACTTATGAAGCTCGATATTGCGTACACTGTAGTTGTACATAGTAACAGTTGGAATTTTTACCGATTTGAAACCGAGTTGGAATTTTGGGAAGAAAAGGAGAAACCAGCATCACTAATAAATCTTTAAGATTCAGATAGATGGAATTTCCAACTAATTATCACTTGCCCTCCGAATTTTTCAACTTTTTGGAAATTTTGGGCAGGATTGGTGGTATATCACCCCCCACCCCACCCCACCCTCCCCACCACGTCCCTGGTCATAGCGTAACCAATTTTGAGTCCGGTACGTTCTAATTAAATAACGATCTGAGAAGCCCATACATCACGACTGTTACATGCATTTATCCCCAAATTTACGTTTTTTTTAACCCTTTACCTAACATGAAAAACAGACGTTGCGACGCTCCTAAATGGATAAACACGTCTACTGTTTTCGGACTGCGCGGGTAGGGAGAGAATGCGCTATGATTGGAGGCAAAATTCAACAAAATTTGAATTACTCTCTGTAAAAATCGCTTTGACGGGTTATGAGGTCATTGGATTTTCAAAGGCTCAAATTCACATATAGTCTGGGCATGTAAAAGGTACCAGTCCATAATTTTGGTTGTGAAAAAATTATGGCAAAAGCTGAACCGAAGAAGGAAAGGGAAGCATTGTGATCTAAGAGGAGTGAAATGTTGTACAACTGAATAATTTTTTAACCTTATGCACCATGTTTGGTTGAAGAGACAATAGAATTTTAGTTCAGTTCTGTTATTCACACTAGAAATGATAACCTATTTTTTCTGACGATGATATTAGGCTTATTTTAAGTAGTGACAGTTTGTAATGGGCAAAATCTACGGTTTACAGAGGCAATCTAGATATTGTTATCCAAAAAGTTTGTCTTAATACATATACCTGTATTCAACAAAATCAGAACGCATCCTAGAATCAGAAGAGAGTTCTCTCCAAAAATCCTCATTCTTGACAACTTTCCCTTCTTTGAAAATTTTTAGGCAAAAATATATATATTAGAGAGCGAGTCCGTTATGTGATGCTCAACGTAGTTATACTGATACCGTGAATCTTATTATCGGTATAATCTCGAATCCAGACATGAACATTTGCATGTTTATAATCTTTGAAAGCTTACGTTTAAATCCTTAACAGGTAGGGTGCTAAATTAGATTTGCTACAATTTGAAAAAAAGTATCGGTTTAAACTTCTGTAAACAAGGCGCGTAGACAGAATTTAGGGAGTCCAAGCCTGAACTACGGAAGGCAATTATTGGGGGGGGGGGGGGGGGGGGGTTGTCGGCGTACCTTCCACAAGAGCAATTTACAAAATCAAGTGCTCTAAGAGCGAGTCTGAGGCCTTTGTAGCGTGGGTAGTCCATTCGAGGGCTCACTGTTATGTGAAACTTGCGTGTTTTGTCTGGGGGAGGCTAACATTTGGGTGGGGGCAAAGCCTCTCAGACGTCCCTGGCTACGACACTACGACACTCTAATGTTGAGACTGCACGTTGAAAATATTCACTGAACAGCCTTCTTATTTAATGACGTTATGACGTATCATGATCCTGGTAGGAAAAGCGGCTGCTCGGGTTCAAAGTCAATGGATGTGCTTCATATTATTTTCGAAATGAAATTATTTAGCCTGTAAGGATTTGTCCTGATACGACTTTTATTTAGCCTGTAAGGATTTGTCCAGATACAACTTAAGGGAGAGCTCCCTTAATTTCTAACAAGGCAAAGACATGTCAACAAATTTTGATGACCGAAAACAATTTAGCACTCTTCCAGTTAAAGATATATTTTAATGTTTGCGAAAAATGAATATGCTGCTTTGTACACATTTTTCGTGTCAATGCAAATTGAATATTTGCAATATATTTTAGTTCTTATTGACAGAAAAAGGGTCGGGAAAGGAAAGTTGATACAGTGTCATTGTTTTTGTGCAAGGAAAACGCCTTGACATTTGATGGAGTGGAGGCTGTTACACTGTGACTACAATGTATTGGGGGAGCGATCGCGTTGAGTGAGGGATTGGTGTACCTTTTGAGTCACGACATTTTTTGCTAACGTTCCAGCAATACTTGCATAGAGATCGGTGATTTTCTGCCAGATCGTACTATTACCAATCACACCACTTTGTAGTTGGTGAGCTAAAATGTAATCACGATATTTGTCGTATATTCAGTATTTCTATACTGACAGAAAAAAACTCAGGTCACGAAATATACAAACTCTCCCATAAAGATGTACTTAACAAAGAACCACGTGTTGAATTTTTAAAATTTGATATCACTAATCTATATTTCGATGTTCAAAGTTTAAGGATTATTATTTGGGTATCATTTTGGACGAGTCTGACTCCATGGGGATTAGTTTGAATTTATTTATTTATTGGGGTATAATGACACTTCCGACAGCCAGGGCCACCTTGTAGCGGATAGTTTTATGGGTGGAGGAAGCCAAAGTACCACCTGGAGACAACCACCGAGCAACGGCGAGCAACTGTCAGACTCCTAAACGTACTAACTCCACACAAGCAGGGTTAGAATTGGTTGAAGAAAAGCGCCACCATGTCCCCACATGGGTAATCGAGATTATGTGCTTTGCCCAAGGACACAACGCAGTCGGGAATCTAAGCATGGACATTCCGGGTTGATGTATATTTATTTATTTATTGGTATTTGAAGTCGCATATGCGCAATGGTTAATCGTGACCGTTCGGGTTGATGTCCAGTGTCGCAACCACTGAGCCGCCACGCTCCCATTAGTTTGAATAAAAGAAAGGAATTTAACCCTTTACCCAACGAATCGCCCGCATCCGCCCGCGTAATATGCAAATTCAGCAGCTGAAAAAAATATTATTTTTCGAAAAATTTCAACAAAAACCATAGCATGTGACCCCTCTTTGGAACGAGCTCGTCGAGCTCGTTCCAAAGAGGGGTCACATGATATAGTTTTGTTGAAATCTTTTGAAAAAATTTCAAAAATGATATTTAAAATAATAAATTTTTATATCGTCTGCGGTGGGTAAAGGGTTAATCCACGGTTTGTCGATCACACATACACAGATTGCAGTATCGTGCTTACAAAAGTGGACAGAAAATTCCCATCGGATCGCGATTCAGCCAAAACTATCTGTTCACTTTCCACCCTATAACTGTAGAATCTCAACTGTTGAGAAAGAAATGCGATAACCAACACTGAATATCAGAGGCTATTTTGTTTGTTTTTCTTCCGCCACACTGGAATTAGTAATATTTTATTCGTGAAATCATGTCCGAATTGCGATCTTATCCGAAAAGTAAAGGTGCCGGAAGTATCAGAGGGGAAGGGGCAGAGGTAACAAAAAGGACAATCTTATCCGAAAAGATAAAGATGCCGGAAGCATCCAAGGGCAAGGGGCAGAGTGGAATTTGTCAAATTGTGGAATTTGTCAAATCCAGTTTGTCGGCGAAACCTGTTTCCCGTTTCGTGTGAATAAGCCACCGGTCATTCAAACAAAGAATTGTGATAACTGGAATATGTTAATTTCTGTTCCCTGTATGCTATGTTTTTCATAAAAATAATATGAGGTGAACACTGTACTAAAGGGCGGAGGGGTGGGTTAATATGACCTCACAGTTAATGTATGTGGCCCTCATAGTTAACGTATGTCATCAAAAGTTACCAAGTTACAGTGAAATTATTCCAAAACGAGTCATCATATCAAGTTACATTGAAATCCCTTCATAAATATGGCCTGTAGACTGTGCTAAAGATTTTCAGGCTTCAGGCCTGTGTATCCATGACGGTTGACCGCTTGCTACTAAAAGTGGACGTCCTCATCTCGACATTGTACAGAGTCATTCGACTAAGTTACAATGAAATCCTCTCACAAATACGACTTGTAGTTTGTACGAAAATTTTTCGGGTTCTGTGCTCCGGAAGCCATCATGGTTGAATGATCGCGACCAAAAGGGGGCGTTGTAATCTAGGCATCATCTGGAGTGATCCTACAAAGTTACCATGAAATCCCTTCATAAATATGACCTGCAGACTGTGTTCAAGGTTATCGGGCTTCGGGCCCCTTTAGCCGTCACAGTTGACCAATAACGACCAAAATGGAATGTCATCATGTAGGTATTATAAGGAGTCAACCTAACAAGTTACAATAAAATCCTTACCGTTCGGCATAAATACGACCTATAGACTGTGCTAAAGGTTTTGGGGTTTTAGGCTCCGGCAGCCATCAAGGCTGAATGATCGCGACCAAAAGGGGACGTTCTTATCTAGACATTACTTGGAGTCATCCTACCAAGTTACAATGAAATACCTTCATAAATAGGTTTTCGGGCTTCGGGTCCCTGTAGGGGATCAGGTCGTTTCGCCCCAATGGCCGTTTCGTCCCAGGACGTTTCGTCCCATTTTGGTCGTTTCGTCCCATTTATTTTGGTCGTTTCGTCCCATGTAGATTTTTCACTTTGGTCGTTTCGTCCCATGTAGATTTTTCACTTTGGTCGTTTCGTCCCATGTGGATTTTCACTTTGGACGTTTCATCCCATCCGAGATTGACGTGAAAACGCCTAGCTTCCATAATTTATAAACTTATCTTGTTCTGTAACAAACGTATTATTATATTAACACTTTGGCCAGCCGCTGATTTGTCGCGGTTCTCGGACGAGAATGCCATGGTTACCCCTGTACTCCAGACTGTCTCCCTATTCCCACGCTTCGCCTCTCCTCCCAACAATCGGAGACGAACTGCTTGATGACATCCCTTGCCCCATTCTTCCCAATCTCCCCGAAAAGCATATTAACCCTCTCCTTTGAGTCTCCCCCTAACCACATGTCCTTCATTCTCCCATCCCACTTCCCCATTATACTCCCAGTGAATCTCATTCTTTTAGACTGATACTTAGGGCATTCTAGAAGGAAGTGTTCCAGGGTCTCCACCATGCCCAAGTTACACATCTGGCACTCCCTTTCACCGTCTTTCCCAATTTTTCCCCTCAGCTCCAGGGATTGCGACCTCAGCTTGAACAGCAGTGACCCCCCAAAGGTGTCATCAAGGTACTCTTCAAAACCTGGCCTCTCTTTATCACGCAGGCCACCCAAAGACCTCTTTGATTTGACCCCCTCTCGCCAATTACGGTTACAATCCTCCATGACCCTTTCTCTGACGATTTTTTTACCCTGGTTTGCCCCAACATCCAGGTCCGAGATCTCCAATGAGTAGTTCTCTACTAGCTCCCTCATTTGGACCATCCACCCCGTTTTGATATTTGAGTTGAAAATTCGCAGGAACATTACTTTACACCATCGGCTGTCAGGGAGATTCACCAAATAATTAAGATAACCGAGTTTCAACAGGTCTATCCTGTCCTTGATCCTCATCCACCCAAGCTCACCCCTGATTGCTTCTAGCGCTGCGGCATTACTCGACCCCGTTATCCATCGGCCTGCATCGTTCTGTAAGATTTCCAAGCTCTTTACGGCCGTCTGGTTTAGAGGTACCACTTCCGTACCGTATGTTATACTTGGCAGCCCCACCATTTCCCAAATGGTTTTCCCCACGAAAACCTTATTGAAACTGTTTCTCCCTACTAAGTTTCATTTGGTTAAGGATTCGCTTCCCCTTCAGAATCAATTTATTTGTGTGGTTTCGGTAGATGCCTCTTCCTGTAATGTTTATATTTACCCCCAAATACTCGTAATCACCTGTCTCTCCTACACTGAGAAGTTTGCTGCTCCCTTCCGGAATGCAGAACTCACCCACTCTCCACCTTCGAGTGGGGTCCACTTTGCGGCCCACAGGTATAACTTTGCTCTTGCTTTCATTAAGTTCGAGTCTCCATTTGCTCCCATATTTCCCAACAATTCCCAACATTTTCGTTAGCCCCTCTTCGCTTTCTGACACTAGTACCATATCATCTGCAAAAAATAGCCCTGGAATCTTCAAGTCCCCAACTGCTACCCCCTCGTCGCTACGCAGGAGTTCATCTCATAAACCTTTGATGTACAATGCAAACAGAATTGGCGAAAGGATACACCCCTGTTTTAGGCCTATCTCCATAGGCACACGTTTTGTTGTAATGTTTCCCAGGCTAAGTTCACTCTGTACATCTTTATATAATGCTTTCATAATTCCAACAAACTCGCCTCCTAAGCCAAGAGCCTCCAGCTTGCGCCACATACCCTCCCTCCATACTCTATCGTATGCCTTTTTGACATCCAAAAAAGCCATAAACATCTTTTCTTTTTTGCTTTCGCGGATTCTATTATTTGGAATAGCGTGAAAAGATGGTCGGTTACTCTCCTTCCCTTCCTGAAGCCATTCTGGATTTCTCCCAAAAAACTCTTCTCCTCAATTACCTCCTCTAGTCTCCCATAAAGGACTTTACAGAAAACCTTTCCAATGTTGCTACTGACAGATAGTTATCCAAAACGTCTTTTTCCCACTTTTTGTGAATAAATGTCACTTTGCTTTCCCTCCACTCCTTTGGGACCTCTTGTTTTTCTATGGCTAAATTGAATAGGGCAGTTAGGCTTTCCAAGAGTTCCTCTCCCCCTTTTTTGATAAACTCGTTAGGAATTTCGTCCATCCCTCCCGCTTTTCCATTCCTCAATTTTGAGATCACCCTTCGCACCTCCTCAGTTTTGATTTCGCTGCACACGAAGTCCGAGAGATTTTCCTCGACCTGGTTTGGACACTCCGGTGGGTTCCCCATGCCCCATCGCTTATCGTTTACCTTTTCCCAGTGCTTGACTAGTTCTAATGCGATTTGATCTCGCTCTTCTGTAACTCTGCCATCTACTTTAATGCTCTATTGGTTATTCCCTTTGTTACGTTTGTTCACCCATTTCCAAAATACGCTCGAACTCGACCCCCCTGTCGTTCTTATCGTCCTAATAAGACTGCTATTTCGCACTCTCCGCTTGTCATCTTTTATCTTGTTTACTTTATTTCGTGCTTGTTGGTATTCTTCCTTTGCTACCATGGCCTCATTGCTTTCCACCCCCTTAAGTTTTCTACTTCTCCTGTATGCAGCACATTTAGCTTTTCTAACCTTTATGGCCCTTTTCAGTTCTTCGTTCACTCTGTACCCAAGTTCCCGTGTTGGCACCCTAATCTTTCCTACACTTTCCTTCCCTGCCTCCACTAGGCTCGCAACTATGGCATCGGCCATCTTCTGGACACTACCCCCCTTGTGTACGGCTGCAAGCTTTGGTTTCAGTTTTTCTTCGAACTTCGCCCAGTCGGCATCCTTTTTGAGTTCCCAAATCTCCTTGAAGCTTCCTTTCCTTTTCTCTAGGTTTTTTGCCCTCATCGTCACTGCAATCAAGTTGTGATCACTATCCAACTCCATTTTGCCCTCATCATCCACTTCTACCCTTATCACCTCCCTCCATAAATTCATATCTATGAGAATGTAGTCAATTATTGATTTTCTGTCGTTTCTCTCCCAGGTCCATTTCCCCTTACATCTAGCGTCCCTGTTCAGAATCTTCAGACCGAGCTCATTTGTGAAGTTCAACAGCTTCTTTCCATTCCTGTTGACTTTCTTGACCCCACCCTCTATGCCTTCTTCCTTGTCACCTATGTGTCCATTAAAGTCGCCCATCAGAATTATACCGAGCCCCCTGTTTTCTTGTTCAGTGATATTGGACCTTAGTGTAGAGTATATCGAGTCATTCCACTCGGGTTTACTTCCCTCCACCGCACAGTACACAATCCCAAGGGCAATACTTTTGTTTCTCAGACTGATCTTTACCCATCCAATTTCTTTTGACACGTCAGCCGAGGTGATGATATCTTCCAGATCTGTAATCAGCGACGGTTTTAAATCATCTTTAATGCACATGCCTACCCCTCCCCCTTTTTCTGGCCTTCCGTTCGCCCTACACCTATCCACACACACCCGCTTACTTGGTCTACCCGTTCCTCGTGTCTTATCCACGTCTCGCTTAAGCCCATGACATCAAACTCCTCTGCCTCGATCAATGTAGCAATTTCACTTACTTTCCGGTGGAGACCCTGGATGTTGCTATAACCCACTTTCTGGGTACCGAGGTTCATTGGCTTTCGCCTATTGGGCTCATTGTTTTCTGGTGCTAGTCTTGGTAAACTTATTCTGTCCCCCTCACTCTTGTTCACCCCACCTATGTCCACTCTCGTTATACTTGCCTCTGACCTCCCACCCCGCTCCTCTCCAAAAAAGGCTCTGCTACCCGTAGAATTTTATCCCCTAATACCCGTTTCCCCGCCCTGCTAAGATGCAGCCCGTCACGCCCGTACATGCTCCCATTGCCCCAAAACGTGTCCCAATGGTCGATAAAGGGAATTCCCAGATCAACACAGTAGTCCTCTAACTCTTCATTTAGCGCCAAAATCCTCGAGTTCCGTTCGTCCCCACCTCCAAGGACAGGAAGGACCCCGGATACGACTACCCTTGCATTCCTACTTAGCAGTTTGCCGTCTAAGCCTCTTACGACTCCACCAGACTTACTGACCTTCTCTCCCCGATATTTTTGGTCCCCACATGGACCACCACTACCGGTTCCGGTCCTGACCCTGCCACAATGCCATCTACCCGGTCCCTGAGATCCTCCACCTTCGCCCCCGGAAAGCACAAGACTGTTCGATTCGAACTATCAGGACCACAAACTACATTGTCAATCCCACGTACAATGCTGCTCCCCGCTACAACTAATTTTCTTCTTCTGGCCCCAGTTCCTATATCATCTGCACCTCCTCTCGTTTTGCAAGCTCCTGGCCCCCTCTTTCTCTTGACCGCCATCCTTACCCCGACTGGCCTATCATCATCAACAACCATCTCACCCCCACACTTTCCCCTTCACTCTCGTCCCCAGGGGTATCAGAGTCTAAAACACTAAACCTGTTTTCTAAACACCGCCTAGCAACCTTGGCAGCCTTACGCAGACTCTGGCGTCCGGACTCGACGCAGCCCTGGCCTGACGCCACCTTCCGAATTTTCCTACTAGAACCCCCCTCCTCAGGTCTGTCAAACACTTTTACTTGCTGTTTGTTGTAAGTACAGCCTTCTGTTGTGTTTGTATAAACACCAGTGCGTCTCTTTGATATGTCTGTATGGGCATAATAGGACCGACTGCTGCCTTTCAAACCTAGGGGACTTGTTTTTATATGCTTGACTATATATTTTACAACATCCTTTGCGCTGAGGTCCTTAAGAAATATCATCGCACCCATGAGGGCGATAGATTTGATGATAAGTTCAAAGAAAAAGTGTAAATAATAAACAATTCATCGTCGTTATATGTCCAATTGTGACTTAGCCCTTCAACAAATCGGTCAAAACTGCATAACAAATGAATGAGCCTGAAATGTCTTACATTTTCCCCAGTAAAACCATGCGTATATTATTGGAACTAACTGATCAAGCCGGTTCCAATATATCCATATTTGCATAGTCTCACTGAGAAATAATCATAAAAAATCAACCAAATTTGAGATTACCTAGCCAATCTCGGATGGTACGAAACGTCAAAAGTGAAAAATCCACATGGGACGAAACGACCAAAGTGAAAAATCTACATGGGACGAAACGACCAAAATAAATGGGACGAAACGACCAAAATAAATGGGACGAAACGACCAAAATAAATGGGACGAAACGACCAAAATGGGACGAAACGTCTTGGGACGAAACGACCATGGGACAAAACGACTAGAACCCCCCTGTAGCCGTCAGTTCCCCAATTGCGTCCAAAAGGGGACATTCTCAGCTAGACATTATATGAAGTCAACCTACCAAGTTACAATGAAATCCCTTCATAAATATGACCTGTAGACTGTGCTAAAGGTTTTTGGGCCTCGGGCAGCCACCATGGTTGAATGATCGCAACCAAAAAAAAAGGGGGGGGGGGGGGTATTCTTATCTGGGCATCATCTGGAGTGATCCTACAAAGTTACAATGAAATCCCTTCATAATGAAAGTGTCAATGACACTGTAGCTCAACTTGTCAAGACAAAGACATGCACATGTAGTATGTGACACAGCAATGACAAACATCTAGGTAATGACCTGATAACAAAGGTACATATAAAGTATTGTAACGGTCTGTACATAAATACTGACCGTTGCCTGTAACAAATGGAAAAGGTAAAGTATTGTAAAGGTGGGAAACAGTCAGATGCTAAACTAGAAAAGAAAACTTTGAGTCCCAGAGTGGGTCTGACTGAACCCCAAAATATTTGTTCTCATAGCACAGTGATAACAAAGGCATCCCAAAACACACTTGTTCCTGTCCCAAGGTGAAAACAAAGGTACCCAAGAAGTTTTGTGAAGATCAATTCATAAATACGAGCTGTATAGAACTTGTGACAAAAAACTGATTGGACCTAATTTTGGTACAAAATTGCCACTGGTAGACATCTTGAATTTTGGACAGTACCCAGAAACACTCATTCTCGTCCCAAGGTGATAACAAAGGTACCCAAGAAGTTTTGTGAAGATCGGTTCATAAATACAGCCTCTACCCTGAGCCGTATTGACATGTGTGCTCACATTGTGTAAGTAGCACTGAATAAATCAAAGTTCATCTAATTTGCATAATTTCTGCATGAAAAAAAAACCCCTTACAATATGTGATGTATTCCATGTTACTAAACATTCATACAAAAATTTATTCAAATCAGAACTTTCATACAGAAGTTCTGTACAAAAGACTGATTGCACTAATTTTGGTACAAAATGGCTGCTGGTGGCCATCTTGAATTTCGGACCACACCCAAAAACACTCGCTCTCATCCCACGGTGATAACAAAGGTACCCAAGAAGTTTCGTAAAGATTGGTTCATAAATATGGCCTCTAGTCTGAGCTGTATATAAGTTGTGTACAAAAAACTGATTAGACCTAATTTCGGTACAAAATGGCCACTGGCAGCCATCTTGAATTTTAGACCGTAACCAGAAACACTCGTTCTCGTCCCAAGGTGATAACAAAGGTACCCAAGACATTTCGTGAAGATGAGTTCATAAATACAGACTCTAGTCTGAGCCATATTGACATGTGTACTTACTGTGTGTAAGTCGCACTGAAAAAATCAAAGTTCATCTAATTTGCATAATTTCTGCACGAGAAAAAAACCCGTATTATATGTGATGTATCCCATGGTACTAAACATTCACACACAAAATTATTCAAATCAGCACTTTCATATGGAAGTTCTGTGCAAAAATCTGATTGCACCTAATTTTGTACAAAATGGCTGCCATCGGCCATCTTGAATTTCGGACCGGACCCAAAAACACTCGTTCTCGTCCCACGGAGATACCAAAGGTACCCAAGAAGTTTCGTAAAGATCGGTTCATAAATACGGCCTCTAGCCCGAGCCGTATTGGCATTTGCACTTACAGTGCTGAAAGTAACACCAAAAACATCAAAATTAGTCTAATTTGCACAATTTACGCACGAGAAAAAAACCCGTATTATATGTGATGTATCCCATGGTACTAAACATTCATACAAAAAATTATTCAAATCAGAGCTTTCATATGGAAGTTCTGTACAAAAAACAGATTTCTGCATTATCGGTACAAAATGGTGGCTGGCAGCCATCTTGAATTTCGGACCGCACCCAAAAACACTCGTTATCGTCCCACGGTCATAACAAAGGTACCCAAGAAGTTTTGTAAAGATCGGTTCATAAATACGGCCTCTAGCCCGAGCCATAGCAGCTTGGCACTTACAGCTCTGAAAGTAACACTAAATAAATCAAAGTCAGTCTAATTTGCATAATTTACGCACGAGAAAAAAACCCGTATTATATGTGATGTATCCCATGGTACTAAACATTTATACAAAACTTTATTCAAATAAGAACTTTCATACAGAAGTTCTGTACAAAAAACTGATTTTTGCATCATCGGTACAAAATGGCCGCTGGCAGCCATCTTGAATTTCGGACCACACCTAAAAACACTCGTTCCCGTCCCAGGGTCATAACAAAGGTACACAAGAAGTTTCGTAAAGATTGGTTCATAAATACGACCTCTAGCCCGAGCCATAGCCAATTGTTGACGTATGGACAGACGGACAGATGGACGGACGGACGGATGGACAGACGGACGACGGGCCATGACAATAGCTCAAATTTGACTTCGTCAAAGTTGAGCTAAAAATGACCTGTAGACTGTTCTCAAGGCAACCAAAAGGGAACATTCTAATCTGGGCATCATTTGGAGTGATCTTACAAAGTGACAATGAAATCCCTTCATAAATATGACCTGTAAACTGTGCTCAAGGTTTTTGGGCTTCGGGCCCCTGAAGCCGTCACAATTGGCTAATCACGATCAAAAGGCGATGTCATCATCTAGGCATTATATGGAGTCAAACTAACAGGTAACAATGAAATCCTTACATAAATATGACCATAGACTATGCTAAAGGTTTTTGGGCTCAAGCAGCCATCGAGGCTGAATGATGGCGACCAAAAGGGGATGTTCTCTTCTAGACATTATTTGGAGTCATCCTACCAAGCTCCCATGAAATCCCTTCATACATATGACCTGTAGACTTTGCTAAAGGTTTTCGGGGCCCCTGTCGCCGTCACAGCTGCCCGATCGTGTCGAATTGGACAAATGTGAAAATGTGAATCGACCACCCCCCCCCCCCCCCCCCACCCACCCCCACCCTCCACCCCAGAGATGTTGTATACTAAATATGAAAGCATTCCGACTGATGGATCTGAAGAAGAAGATTTTGAAAGAAATTTCCTCATGTCGCACTAAGTCAAAATTTGGGCTACCATAGCAAGCCCAAATATATACCTAGGGATCCCATTTGAACAAACTTGAATCTGGACTCCCTAGAGATGTTGCATACAAAATATGAAAGCATTCTAATTGGTGGATCTGAAGAAGAAGATTTTTAAAAATTATCCCCCAAATTGAACAAAGTTAAAATTTGGGCTTCAGTAAGAGGCCCAAATATTAACATAGGGACTTGGTTGGAACATTCTTGAATCTGATCCTCATAACAATGATGTATACCAAACATTAAAAGATTCTGACTGGTGGTTCTGAAAAAGAAGATTTTTAAATATTATTCCCCATATTACCCTAAGTTAAAAATTTGGGCTCCTGTATGTATTGAGCCCAAATATGAACCATTGAGCTTTATTTTAACACACCTGTATTTGCCCCCTCCTCCCCCCCCCCCCCCCCCCTTCCCACCCACATGAATACCAAAATATCGAATATACCGAATATCAAAAGATTCTAATGATTGGTTCTGGAGAAAAGATTTTAAAATTATTTTGCAAATATGCTGACTCAGCATTTTTTTGATGCTCATTACAGAACACCCTAACATAACCGATGGCAATTTTTTTTACCATTCAATTTGACTGGTCCTAAGGATGCTTCATACCTAATAACAGCTCTCTGTTCCGTGTGGTGTGGGAAATATGGGCGTTTGAAAATATTTCTATTTTTAGCTCCCAGAGTTCCCATGGAGACGTGGGAATTTTTCTTTGCATGATTCAAGTACTTATGACCCAATAATATCACATACCAAATTTGGTTCAAACTGGACCATCGGTTCAGAATTGAACAAAGTTAAAATTTGGGCTTCAGTAGGAAGTCCAAATATTAACATAGGGACTTGGTTTGAACAATCTTGAATCTGACCCTCATAACAATGATGTATACCAAACATTAAAAGATTCTGACTGGTGGTTCTGAAGAAGATTTTTAAATAATATTCCCCATATTTAAAGTTAAAAATTTGAGCCCCTGTATTGAGCCCAAATATGAACCAAAGGGCTTTATTTTAACACACTTGTATCTACACCTCCCCCCTCCCCCCATGAATGCTGTATACCGAATATTAAAAGATTCTAACTCAGCATTTTTTCTATGTCCATTACAGAACACCCTAACATAACCAATGCCAATTTTTTTTAATAACAGCTCTCTGTTCCGTGTGGTGTGGGAAATATGGACGTTTGAAAATATTTCTATTTTTAGCTCCCAGGGTTCCCATGGAGATGTGGGAATTTTTTTTTGCATGATTCAAGTACTTATGACCCAGTAATATCACATACCAAATTTGTTTCAAACCAGACCATCGGTTCAGAAAATAAAACTTTTGGGCGGGGCTAAAAATCTTACACCTCCCATTACAAAGTCAAATATTGCTTCACGAACTTCGTTTGAACATAATTGATTCTACACCTCAAAAGGAAGCTCCATAACAAATATCAAGTCATTGTACACATTGGTTCATAAGAAGAAAATTTAAAAAATATTTTAAAGCATTTTCCCCCCACTCCCTCCCCATGGGGCTGGGCATGCTGAGTTGAACAAAATGCAATGCCTCTTTGGGACCATCACTCACACAAACATTCACTTGAATTGGCCCAGTAGTTTTGGGGGAGAAGACCAAAACATGGTGTTGACAGATGGACAGACAGACTGACGGGAGAGCAATGAGATTAGCTCAGCTTGACTTTGTCAAGATGAGCTAAAAATAAGTATCGTCTAATTTTTTAGCTGCACAACATACTACAATTTCATGAAAATGGAGCACTTTATTTTTTTTAAACGTTGATCCTCATATGACTTCACCTCAGAGTTCGACATAACAATTGCGAATTTTCAAGTACAAGGCATTTGTTAAATATGTTTATTTATCTCTTCGAAAATTTCGAAAGGCTGAGGTTCCAAATAAGATTGTGAATGAAAGGTAAAGAAAATCCCATGCATTTGTAAATGTCTGTAAGACTGGCTCAAGGAAGAATATTGATACACAAATGCAGTAAGTTCAGAGGTTATTGTAAATGGCAACTTTTTTCACAGAAATGAATGCTTATCAATAGCTCTTATCTAAAGGTCTCACCTAATAAGCACACCAAGTTCAAAAACAATCCTGTAGGCCATGTCAAAGAAGAATGCTGATGCACAAATGCAATAAATTCAAATATTGTTGCTAACAGCAACAGTTTTTGATGGAAATGAAAAGAAAATCGATAGCTCCTATCTTTGTCACCCTGCATAAGCATACAAAGTTTCAAAACAACCTGATAATGAATGTCCCCTCTGAGGCATGCCAAAGGAAGATGTTAATGCACAAATGCACTAAGTTTGAAGGACATTGCTTGTGGCAATGTTTTTTTATCTCTTCTTTATGGAAATTCATAAATATACCCAGCAGAGACTGCAAAAGGGATAAGTTGCTGCTTGTTTGTTTGTTTGTTTGTTGGTGGTTAACGTCACATATTTATGCACCATGGCTAATCGAGACACAACATGGAAATGAAGTCAAGTGTAGTCAATCGTTGATCTACATGTTGCCCATTTTAGAGGACTTTCACCCCAAGCATTGGTGACTGGGTCCTATTTTACTAGTAAAGCGGAACTGGTTTACCACAGTAAACAAGTGCTGCTTACTTCCCGTGGTTCCCACGGGGAAGGATAAGTTGCTGCACAAATGCAGTAAGTTCAAAGGCTAGTGATAACGACAATAATTTTTTAAAGGAAATGAAAAAATGAAAGTGTCAATGACACTGTAGCTCAACTTGTCAAGACATGTACATGTATAGTATGTGACACAGCAATGACAAACATCTAGGTAATGACCTGATAACAAAGGTACATATAAAGTATTGTAACGGCCTGTACATAAATACTGACCGTAGCCTGTAACAAATGTATAGGTAAAGCATTGTAAAGGTGGGTCTGACTGAGCCCCAAAATATTTGTTCTCATAGCACAGTGATAACAAAGGCACCCCAAAACACACTCATTCCTGTCCCAAGGTGAAAACAAAGGTACCGGTACCCAAGAAGTTTTGTGAAGATCAGTTCATAAATACAACCTGAATAGAACTTGTGACAAAAAACTGATTGGGCCTAATTTTGGTACAAAATGGCCACTGGCAGCCATCTTGAATTTTGGACCACACTCAGAAATACTCGTTCTCGTCCCAAGGTGATAACGAAGGTACCCAAGAAGTTTCGTGAAGATCGGTTGATAAATACAGCCTCTAACCCGAGGCATATTGACATGTGCACTTACAGTGTATAAGTAGCACTAAATAAATCAAAATTCATCTAATTTGCATAATTTCTGCACAAGAGAAAAACTCGTACTGTATGTGATGTATTCCATTTTACTAAACATTCATACAAAAAATTATTCAAATCAGAACTTTCATACAGAAGTTCTGTACAAAAGACTGATTGCACTAATTTTGGTACAAAATGGCTGCTGGTGGCCATCTTGAATTTCAGACCACACCTAAAAACACCCGTTCTCATCCCACGGTGATAACAAAGGTACCCAAGACGTTTCGTAAAGATTGGTTCATAAATGCGGCCTCTAGCCTGAGCCGTATAGAAGTTGTGTACAAAAAACTGATTAGACCTAATTTCGGTACAAAATGGCCTCTGGCAGCCATCTTGAATTTCGGACCGCACTCAGAAACACTCGTTCTCGTCCGAAGGTGATAGCAGAGGTACCCAAGATGTTTCGTGAAGATCGGTTGATAAATACAGCCTCTAGCCCGAGCCGTATTGACATGTGTACTTACTGTGTGTAAGTAGCACTGAAAAAATCAAAGTTCATCTAATTTGCATAATTTCTGCACGAGAAAAAAACCTGTATTATATGTAATGTATCCCATGGTACTAAACATTCACACAAAAATTATTAAAATCAGAGCCTTCATGTGGAAGTTCTGCGCAAAAATCTGATTGGCTCTAATTTTGAACAAAATGGCTGCCAGCGGCCATCTTGAATTTTGGACCACACCCAAAAACACTCGTTCTCGTCCCACAGTGATACCAAAGGTACCCAAGAAGTTTCGTAAAGATCGGTTCATAAATGCGGCCTCGAGCCCGAGCCATATTGGCATTTGCACTGACAGTGATTAAAGTAACACTAAATACATCAAAGTTAGTCTAATTTGCATAATTTACGTACAAGAAAAAACCCTGTATTATATGTGATGTATCCCATGGTACTAAACATTCATACAAAAAATTATTCAAATCAGCGCTTTCATATGGAAGTTCTGTGCAAAAAACAGATTTCTGCATCGTCGGTACAAAATGGTGGCTGGCTGCCATCTTGAATTTCGGACCGAACCCAAAAACACTCGTTCTCGTCCCACGGTCATAACAAAGGTAACCAAGAAGTTTCATAAAGATCGGTTCATAAACACGGCCTCTAGCCCGAGCCGTATTTAATTGTTGATGGACAGACGGACGGACGGATAGACAGATGGCCAGATGGACGACAGACAACTGGCCATGGCATAAGCTCAAATTTGGCTTTGCCAAAGTTGAGCTAAAAATCAAAAGCTCACATCTAGAGGTCACCCCAAACACACATACCAAGTTTCAAAGTGATCCAATCATAATTGTGCTCTGAAGGATGTGCCAAGGGGAAATATTGAAGCCTAACTAAACCAAGTTCAAATGTCGTTGCCAGCAGCAACACTTTTTGACGGAAATGGAAGAAAATCGATAACTCCCATATAGATATCACCTCACACAAGCACACCAAGTGATCTAAACATAAATGTGCCCTGCAGGGTGTGTCAAAGGGAAATATTGATGCAAAACTGCACTACGTTTTTACTAAGTTCATCAGAGGTCATTGCCAATGGCAACAATTTGTGACGGAAATGGAAGAAAATCAATAGCTCCCATCTAGAGGTCACCCCAAACAAGCACACCATGTTTCAAATTGATCTGGTCAAAAATGTTCACTGCAGGCTGCGTGAAAGGGAAATATTGATGCATAACTGCACAAAGTTCATTGAAGGTCATTACCAGCAGTAACATTTCTTGGCGGATATCGCAGAAAATTGATAGCTCCCATCTAGAGGTAACCCCAAACAAGCATACCAAGTTTCAAACTGATCTGATCAAAAATGTGCCCTGTACGGCATGCCAAAGGAATATATTGATGCCTGACTAAACTTAGTTCAAAGGTCGTTGCCAGCGCCAACATATTTTGACGGAAATGGAAGAAAATCAACAGAAGGTCACCTCAAACAAGCATTCTAGGTTTCAATGCAATCCGATCATATATGTGCCCTGTAGGGTGTGCCAAAGGGAAACACTGAGGTCTGACTAAAGTAAGTTCTAAGAACATTGCCAGAGGCAACATTTTTCGACGGAAATTGAAGAAAATTGATAGCTCCCATCTAGAGGTCACCCCAAACAAGCACACCAAAGTTTCAAAGCAATCTGATCATAAATGCGACCTGTGAGGTGTGCCAAAGGAAATTGTGGACATGTGGACATACGTAAAGTACTCTGACGGACGAGAAGTGATGGCAATAGCTCAGCTTGACTTTGTCAAGTTGAGCTAAAAACGTAATACAGGCATAGCCTGATGCGTGTGTGTGTGTGTGTGTGGGGGGGGGGGGGGGGGGTCTACATGTAAATTTGAAATAAAAACACTGAGGTGCAAAAAGAAGATAAAACAGTTGAGCAGACAAGCAAGTGTGATGGATGGACGGACACCATTTCAATATCATCCTTCCGATGAAGTTGATAGGGATAAAAAGTATATTTCGCCTAATGTCGACATGTAAGACCACACACTGGGGTAAAACTACTTTCGTTTGAAAGATATGAGGAGTTCAGCAGTCAAAATACACAGAACATTGTTTCTCGACTACATCTCAGAAACAAGAGGCCCCAAGGGGCCTGAGGGCGCTCACCTGACATGGTAGCCTAAATATCAACCCAGAGAACTGATTTCAACAAGTTGCATCTGCTCCTCCTAAGAAAAGCTTATACCAAATATCCAAAGATTCTGACCAGCGGATCTAAAAAAAAAAAGATTTTTAAAGAATATTCCTCATATTGAACTAAGTTATAATTCGGGCTCCCACAGTGAGTCCAAATATGGACCTAGGGACTTGGCTTGAACAAAGTTGAATCTCACTCCCTAAGCATGGTGCATACCAAATATCAAAAGATTCTGCCTGCTGGATCTTGAGAAGATTTTTAAAGAAAATTCCTCATTTTGAACTAAGTTACAATTCAAGCTCCCACAGTGAGTCCAAATATGGACCTAGGGACTTGGCTTGAACAAACTTGAATCTCACCCCCTAAGCATGGTGCATACCAAATATCAAAACATTCTGCCTGCTGAATCTTGAGAAGAAGATTTTTAAAGAAATTTGCCTGAAATGCATTAAGTTCAAAATCGAGCTTCTATAGTGAGCCCAAATATGAATCTAGGAAGCTGATTTGAACAAACTTGAATCAGATCCACCCCACAATGTTGCATACCAAATATCAAAAGATTCTGCCTGCTGAATCTGGAGAAGAAGATTTTTTAAGAAATTTGCCTGAAATGCACTAAGTTCGAATTCGGGCTTCTATAGTGAGCCCAAATATAAATCCAGGGGGCCAATTTGAACAAACTTGAATCAGATCCACCCCACAATGTTGCATACCAAATATCAAAACATTCTGCCTGCTGGATCTGGAGAAGAAGATTTTTTAATAAATTTGCCTGAAATGCACTAAGTTCAAATTCGAGCTTCTATAGTGAGCCCAAATATGAATCCAGGGGGCCGATTTGAACAAACTTGAATCAGATCCACCCCTCAATGTTGCATACCAAATATCAAAAGATTCTGCCTGCTGAATCTAAAGAAGAAGATTTTTGAAGAAATTTGCCTGAAATGCACTAAGTTCGAATTCAAGCTTCTATAGTGAGCCCAAATATGAATCCAAGGGGCCGATTTGAACAAACTTGAATCAGATCCATCCCTCAATGTTGCATACCAAATATCAAAAGATTCTGCCTGCTGGATCTGGAGAAGAAGATTTTTTAAGAAATTTGCCTGAAACGCTCTAAGATCGAACTCAAGCTTCTATACTGAGCCCAAATATAAACCCAGAGGGCCTATTTGAACAAACTTGAATCAGATCCACCCCACAATGTTGCATAACAAATAACAAAAGATTCTGCCTGCTGGATCTGGAGAAGAAGATTTTTTAAGAAATTTGCCTGAAATGCACTAAGTTCGAATCTGGGCTTCTATAGTGAGCCCAAATATGAATCCAGGGGGGCCGATTTGAACAAACTTGAATCAGATCCACCCCACAATCTTGCATACCAAATATCAAAAGATTCTGCCTGCTGGATCTGGAGAAGATTTTTTAAGAAATTTGCCTGAAATGCACTAAGTTCGAATTCGAGCTTCTATACTGAGCCCAAATATAAACCCAGGTGGCCGATTTGAACAAACTTGAATCAGATCCACCCCACAATGTTGCATGCCAAATATCAAAAGATTCTGCCTGCTCGATCTGAAGAAGAAGATTTTTTAAGAAATTTGCCTGAAATGCACTAAGATCGAATTCGGGCTTCTATAGTGAGCCCAAATATGAATCCAGGAAGCCGATTTGAACAAACTTGAATCAGATCCACCCCACAATGTTGCATACCAAATATCAAACGATTCTGCCTGCTGGACCTGGAGAAGAAGATTTTTTAAGAAATTTGCCTGAAATGCACTAAGTTCAAAATCGGGCTCCTGTACTGAGCCCAAATATGAACCCAGAGGGCCGATTTGAACAAACTTGAATCAGATCCACCCTACAATGTTGCATTCCAAATATCAAAAGATTCTGCCTGCTGGATCTGGAGAAGAAGATTTTTTAATCTTTTTCCCATTGCCTACAGTGTTAAAAAGTGCTGACTCAGCACTTTTTCAAAGTCCTGAAAAAAGTACCTTGTGATCAAACCGATAGGGATTTTTTTTAACCACTCTATTCTACTAGATAAAAGTAAGCTTTATACAAAATAAGAATTCCCTGTGCCGTGTAGTTTTGGAGATATGGCAGTTTTAAGGTTTTTCCTATTTTTAGCTCCCGAGGTTCCCATGGGGCAACGAGAAAAATTTTTTTTGCATCAATCAACTACTTATGACCCATTATCACCTCATATAAAATTTGGTTCAAATCGACCTGAAGGTTCTGAAAATAGAAATTTTAGGCGTGGCCAAAATTTTTGCCCCTCCCATAACGAAGGCAAATAATGCCCAACAAACTTCTCTTGAACAAACTTGAGTCTACACCTCAAAAGGAAGCTGCATACCAAATATCAAGTTTCTGTTATTGCTGGTTCTTGAGAAGAAGATTTTTTAAGAAATGGAGCATTTTTGCCCCATCCCTCTGCTCAATATGAGCTGAAACCTAATTTGACAAAAAATCAAAATGCCCTTATATAGCCCCTGCTCACATGAAATTTCATTAATATGCGGCCAGTGGTTTGGGAGAAAAAGGCCCAAACACCACCTTCACGACGGACGCTGGACGACAGACGAAAAGTGATCAGAAAAGCTCACCCTGACTTTCAGTCAGGTGAGCTAACAAAATGAATGTGTAGTTCCTTACTCCAAAACTATCGACGCGACAATGCGACAAACTCAAAGTAAAAACTAAAGTGACCTTGTACTGGACACTCTGGATGGACAAACATTCCAAAATTTTGATTTTGTTTATACTTCAGGTGTCGTGTTCAATTTTTAAATATCCACTGAAAAATAAACAAATTACAACGGTCAATCAAACTTGGTTATCAACACGATGACCGAAATCAGTTGACACTTGTAAGAGTCTGCAAGTGTTGACATTCGTTAGTTCAAGTGATTTTATCAATAGCAGTGGAGATGATTTGTCACCAGTGGCGAACTCAGGATCCAGGGTTTGAGGGGGCGCCACAAGGCATGGGTCATGAAGTGAAGAATCAATCGGCGATCATGGTGGCGAGATGGGGATGAACACGCGAGGGGGTACCCCGATTTTGTCGGAAGGACCCAGGGAATCTTGTGGTGTTTAAGGTCACATATTTTTGCACAATGGCTAATCATGACCACAACATGAGTATCAACTCAACACGAGGGGTGAGCGTTAATAAGCCATGTTGCACATTTTAGAGAGAGTTTTCACCTTCCAAGCATTGGTGACTGGGTCCTATTTTATCAGTAAAACAGAGCCTGTTCACCGCAGTGAACAGGCACTGCTTCACTTCCCAGGGTTCTGGGGGTTCCCACAGGGAGGCTAATTTATCGAAACAGTCGCTTGTCGAGCCTCTATCAAGGTGAATGAAGTTATTTTGTCGCCCACACCATGCACCAACATTCGCCTCATTCCAAAACAGGTGGTACCGTTATCTAAGAAACCCCCAAGGTATAATATGTGAGGAGTGAAAGAACCACACAAAAAATGGACGTTTTTTTTTCTCAAGAAGGTTTTATTCTAAGACTATGCTGAAAGAAGAGACATGTATATACATGTACAAAGTGAAGATACCTAGACAAAATCCCTCAAGATTATAAATCATGAAACAACAAAAATATATTGTAAAGTGGGCTGAAATTGTAAAAATAAGAAAAATAATTCACAATATATAATCTCAAAAACTTCACAATCTTAACAAAATGAAATTAAATATGAAAAAATGAACACATTACAGAACATTATTTAATTACGGTATGAATATTGTCTGTTGTCTAAAGTATGCAATGGAAACAAACTGAAGACAAGGAGGGAACAACATTATTTCCATACAGCCTTAAAACAATCTTCTTCAGGCACAATTCCCACAATAGAACACTTTATTTAAGTAACTCGTACAAGCCTGGAAAATAAGTATGAATTTTTTTTTTACATAATATGCCCTGCGAAACTTGTAGCTTTGCAGGTTTTCAGGTCAAGTGTCATCTGCCTGATCAGGTAGATGAAACTTGACTAGAAATTACTAATTATTTTAAAACTCTTTCTCTGCTCATTGTCACCAGAATATCTGCTGTATTACATGTGCATCATGGTCAAGCGAACACGACTGAAGACCTGTAAGTGTTAATAAGATAAGATTGTTGTTTTTTTTTTGCAAATATGCTGACTCAGCATTTTTCTGATGTCTCCCCCCCCCCCCCCCCTCCCTACAGAACACTCTGACATAATCGATGGCGAATTTTTTACCAAATAACAGTTTCATACCAAATAACAGTTCTCTGTTCCATGTGTTTGGGAAATATGAGTGTTTGAAATTATTTCTATTTTTAGCTCCTGGAGTTCCCATGGGGACACAGGCAAAATTTGTTTTTGCATGAATCAAGTACTTTTGACCAAATATTGCAAATAATACCACATACCAAATTTGGTACAAGTTGGACCATCGGATCAGAAAATAGAAATTTGGGGTGGGGCCATTACAAAGGCAAATATTACTTCACAAACTTTGTTTGAACAAACTTGATTCTTCACCTCAAAAGGAAGTTCCATACCAAATATCAAGTGATTGAACCCACGAACAAAAATGCAATGCCCCTTTGGGACCATCACTCACACAAACTTTCACTTGAATTGGTCCAGTGGTTTTGGAGAAGACAAAAACATTGTGTTGATGAATGATGGGCTGATGACAGACGGATGAAGGACAGAAAGCGATTAGATAAGCTAAAAATTAATAATTAAATGGTTTCTGTCTTGATATTTTACTCAAGTTAATAAAACTGATAAATTTGTCCCTTGAGTGCAACAAGGCTTTGCGGTGCTTTTAGCACTGCAAACACCTTCCACTCAAGGGATGAAATACATCACCACCCATGCTATTCTGTAGATTTTGAGGCCTAAAACATAAAACAAACCAAGAACACATTAACTTTTGTTGGCAAAGAAATAATTACAAAAAAAAGTAAAATTAAAATAAAAAAGACCCACCCACATGCAATTTAAAAAAAATGGCCTGAGAAACAGACGATCTACTTATCATTTTTTATTTATTTTCAGTGTCACTTTCAACATCTACTGCTATATCATGACTGCAACACAAGTATGGATTTAAATGTAAGCAATAGTTTAATGCTATCCTACTCACTTTAAAGGATGTTCAACTAAGGTCTGGCGAACGTTCATGGCTTGATTCAGTTTTAAATCTTGTCACAGATTGGATTGTATTTGAAATCATCTCGATTATTTGAAAAAATCATATCCCAGAGAGATTTGGATTCCATACAATTCTTTATTGTAGAGTTTCTGAAGATAACAACTCACCCTGTAGTTTTCTGGTGAATAAGACTGAACGTCTCCAGTCTAACTTGGTAGCATAAATTCAGTTGGAAAATCAACTAGAGGCTCAAGAGAGCCTAAAACACTCACCTGAACCACATTGTCCTAAACTGCAAGGGTTATGGGTATGGAGAAAATGTAATCTGAATGAACCATATGACAGATTCGCCAGCAATTTTTTTGTCCAATTGTTTCAACTGCTCAGAAGAAAGCTTCATACCAAATACAAAATCTCTAATCCGTGTAGTTTGGGAAATATTGAACATTTCATTTTTTTTCTATTTTTAGCACCAGGTCCAGGTGTTCCCACGGGGAACCACGAAAAATTCTGGGGGCAACTAATGCCAATGAAGAACTTAGGGTCAACTAATGCCACATATAAAATTTGGTTCAAATCGTTTCATTGGTTCTTGAAATAGAAATTTTCATGGGAGCTCAAAAGTGAGCCCATCCCCTGGAGAGCTCAAATATGGACCTATCAACTTTCAGCTATTTTTTTGTCCAATTGTTTCAACTGCTCAGAAGAAAGCTTCATACCAAATACAAAATCTCTAGTCTGTGCAGTTTGGGAAATATTGGACTTTTTATTTTTGTTCTATTTTTAGCTCCAGGGGTTCCCATGGGGAACCGCAAAAATTTTTTGGGGCATGAATGAAGTACTTAGAATCAACTAATGCCACATATAAAATTTGGTTCAAATCGCTCCATTGGTTCTTGAAATAGAAATTTTCAAGGGTGCTCAAAAGTGAGACCATCCCCTTGAGGGCCCAAATATGGACCTATCAACTTTCCTCGAACAACTTTTAATCTTGAACACCAGAGGAAGTTTCATACCAAATATCAAAGCATTCCCACTTGTGGTTCATGAGAAGATGATTTTTAAAGTATTTCATCATATTTGGACATAAGACCACGCCCAAAAAGGGCGGACACCTCATTTGAACAAAACAAAAACAGAATACCCCCAAGATAATGTGGCCCACATATGTTTCAATTTGGGCCATTGGTTTGTGAGGAGAAGATTGTTTTGTAAAAGCTAACTCAAATTGTCAAAACAGATGAGAGTATCAGCATATGATCAGCATCAAGAGCAATTTTTTTGATTTGCAATGACACAACCAAAGGCAATTTTTTTGGCCATTCATTTCTGCTGGTCCTAGGAAAGATTCCTAGCAAACTCTGCTCTGTGAAGTATTAAAAAACAACAACCAAAAGAAATTTTTGTTTTGTTTTAAACTACTGTGTTCTCTCTAGCACCCCTCCCCCCCCCCTCCCCCCCCCCCCCCCCAAAAAAAAAACACAACAACAACAACTTAAAAAAAACAAACAAGTGAATCGATTTGAACAAACTTGAATCAACACCCCTGGAGATGTTACATACCAAATATGAAAGGATTCTCAGTGGTGGATCTGAAGAAGAATTTTCAAGAAATTTTCTCCTATTGCTCTTAGTTAAACTTTGGGTTTCAATAAAAAGCCCAAATATTAAGCCAGGGACCTGATTTGAACAACCTTCAATCTAACCCTCCCAGAGGTGTTGTACACCAAATATCAAAAGAATCTGACTGCTGGATCTGAAGGAGATGATTTTAAACAATAATTCCCAATATTGCACTAAGTAAATATTTGGGCCCCTTGGGGAACCCAAATATTAACCCAGGAACTCGATTTGAACAAATTTAAACCTTACATCTCTGGAGATGCTTACATACTAAATATGAAAGGATTCTCAATAGTGGATCTGAAAAAAATTTTTTAAGAAATTTTCTCATATTGCACTGAGTTAAAATTTGGGTTCCAATGAAGAGCCCAGATATTCATCCAGGGATCCCATTTAAACAAACTTCAATCTAACCCCCTAGAGATGCTGCATACCAAATATCAAAAAAATCTGACTCGTGGATCTGAAGAAGAAGATTTTCAAAGATTATTCCACATATTGCACAAAGTTAATATTCAGGCTCCCACCGGAAGCCCAAATATTAACCTAGGGACTCGATTTGAACAAATTCGGATCTTACACCTCTAGAGATGTCACATACCAAATATGAAAGGATTCTCAATAGCAGGTCTGAAAAAGAAGATTTTTTAAGAAATTTTCTCGTATTGCAATAAGTTAAAATTTGGGTTCCAATAAAGAGCCCATATATTCATCCAGGGATTTCTTTTGAACAAACTTGAATCTAACCCCCGCTAAAGATGCTGCATACCAAATATCAAATGAATCTGACTGGTGGATCTGAAGAAGAAGATTTTTAAAGAATATCCCCACTATTCCACCAAGTTAATAATCAGGCTCCCATAGGAAGCCCAAATATTAACTCAGGGTGTCGATTTGAAGAAATTCAAATCTTACACCTCTAGAGATGTCACATACCAAATACGAAAGGATTCTCACCAGTGGATCTTAAAAAGAAGATTTTTAAGAAATTTTCTCATATTGCACCAAGTTAAAATTTGAGCTCCAATAAAGAGCCCAAATATTCATCCAGAGATCCTATTTGAACAAACTTGAATCTAATCCCCCTAGAGATGTTGCATACCAAATATCAAAAGAATCTGACTGGTGGGTCTGAAGAAGAAGATTTTTAAAGATTATTACCCATATTGCACCAAGTTAATATTTGGGCTTCCATAGGATGCCCAAATATTAACCCAGGGACTCAATTTGAACAAACTTCAATCTGACCCCTTTTGAGATGATGTATACCAAGTATCAAAAGAATCTGAGTGTATGATCTGAAGAAGATTTTTAAAGCTTATTCCCCATAGTGCCCTAAGTTACTTATTTGGGCTCCTCTGTTGAGCCCAAATATGAACCGAGGGGGGCGATTTAAACACACTTGTATTTGACCGTCCTATGGATGCTGTATACCAAATATCAAAAGATTCTGATCAGCGGTTCTGAAGAAAATGTTTTTTTCAATTTTTGCAAATTGCTGACTCAACATTTTTTCAAACGCACCCTACAGAACACCCTAACACAACCGATAGGCTTTTTTTTTTAATCCATTCTACCAGTCAAAAGGATTGTTCATACCAAATAACAGTTCTCTGTTCCGTATAGTTTGAAAAATATGGGTAATTGAATTTTTTTCTATTTTTAATGAAAAAAAAAATTTCGGGCATCAATCAAGTACTTTGGACCCACTTATGCTACATGCCAAATTTGGTTCAAATCGGTCCCTCGGTTCTTGAAACAAAAATTTTGGGCACAGCCCAAAATGGATATGTACCCACAGAGAGCTCAAATATTGATCTACTAACTTCTCTTTAACAAACTTTAATCTTCAACACCAAAGAGTGTTACATACCATATATCAAGACAAACTCTCTGGTGGTTCATGAGAAGAAATTTTTAAAATATTTTTAGGCTTTGGCATCATAGCCCAGAGCCCGAAGAAGGTAGCCACTAAATAAAAAGGGTATACCCCAGGGATGGTTTGTGCAATATTTGTTTGAATTTGGCTGAATGGCTGTGGAGAAGAAGCCAGGTTGTAAAAACTAACATACGATGGACGACAGACGCCAAGTGATGGCAATAGCTCACACTTATTTTCACTTCGGTGAGCTAATAATGAAAGAGTCAATGACACTGCAGCTCAAATTGTTCAAGAAGGGACTGAAGATCCAGTAATGTAGTCATTCTCTCAAGTTTCTACATAAAAGACATGACACAAAAGCTACATATGAAATTTTTCAACGGTATGCAAAAAAATCTGATAACTCGCATCTAGACATCATACCAAAGTTACATATAAAATTTGAAAAAGATTGGGTGAAAGGTGCAGCCTGTAGGGTCTGCTAATAGAATTGTTGAAAATTTATATACCAAATCCACTGCCGACCATGTTTTTCAACAAAATTCAGAAAAAATTGACAGCGCCCATCTTGTCATCAGACCAAAGCTACATATGAAATTTTGAAAAAGATGAGGTGAGGGAAGTGGCCTGTAGGGTGTGCTAATGGAATTGTTGACAATTCATATGCCAAATACAAGATGGCTACTTGCAGCCATATTTTTTAATGAAATTTAGAAAAATTTGATACCTACCATCCAGACATCACACCAAAGCTATATATGAGATTCAAAAAAGATCAGGAGAGATGCAGCCTGTAGGATGTGCTCATGGAATTGTTCACAATTTATATCCAAATCAAACATGGCTGCTGGTGGCCATGTTTTTAAAAAAAATAATTCACAAACATTTGATAGCTCCCACTAGACATCAAACCAAAGCTACATATGAAACTTGAAAAAGTTCAAGTGAGAGATGCAGCCTGTAGGGTGTGCTAATGGAATTGCTGACAATTTATATGCCAAATCTAAGATGGCCTCTGACAACCATGTTTTTCAATGAAATTTGGAAAAAATTTGATAGCTCCCATCTAGACATAGCCCAAATCCACATATAAAATTTGGGACTGATCTGGTGAGAGCTGCAGCCTGTAGTGTGCATTGAAGGAATTGCTGGACAATTTATATCTAAATCCAAGATGGCTGCTGGCAGCCATGTTTTTCAACAAAATCAGAAAAATTTGATGGCTCCCATCTAAACATCACACCAAAGCTACATATGAAAAGTTGACAATTTATATGCCAAATATAAGATGGCTGCTGGCGGCCATGTTTTTGATTAAAATTCAGAAAAATTTGATAGCTCCCATCCAGATATTGCCCATCACGTATGAAATTTGGAACTGCTTGAGTCAGAGCTGCTCCAAATAGGGTGTGCTAAATGAATTGTGGACAGATGGGTGGATGGATGGACAGATGTACAGGCAGATAGATGGACATACATACATAAGCACATATGTACTTATGGACATACGGGCAGACATATGTGCGGATGGACCACAACCCATCCCAATAGCTCATACTTCACATTGTCAAGTTGAGCTAAAAATGACTTTTGAAGTGATAGTGGAGATTGCGTTAGGACTTGTTTGCACTTTATATCATCTGTTAATGTTCTAGACTTGCACTCATAAGGCGATAAATGGCACTTTCTTTGACCACCATTGTGATACCTGTTAATTTTCTAATAGACTAATTAGGGCTGCACGGTATATCGATAAACCGATATATACCGGTATTCTAACCAATATCGATTCAATACCGGTGTAATTACAAAAATATTGGTTTATCGTCATTTATTTACCACAATTTAATTTTCAAGATGTATTGAGTTTTTTAACTGTAGCCCCAAATGAATAATATTATCCCTTTATCCAAGGAATCGTCTGCTTGTGCCCCCGTAATATACAAATTCAGGAGTTGAAAAAATAATTTTCAAAAATTTCAACAAAACTATATCATTTGCCCCCTCATTGGAACAAGCTCGTTACACATTGGAACGTGCTCAAATTACACTTTAAAAATATGTTGCTTAACTGCTCATGATTTAAGGTGGTTTGTAGTACATGTGGAGTATATTACCATCAAAACAACTTTGGGGTTGCGGGTTCATTCATGCAATAACTCTACATTTCTGTTTTGAAACAAAAGAAATACAAACTTTCAGCTGAATGGCCTCTGTGTTGAACCACAGCTCTTTGCAAGCTCTTTGTACACCAGTCTTATATTGTTTGGAATTAGATGCAATTATAGGCCATTTGTTTACCTACTTTTTGTGGAGTTTGAGTGCAGGTGATCACTGATACATTGTAATGTTTCTTTACTAACAAAGATATGCATATATTCTTTTGTACTCCAGTTATAGCTATTCCAATTAATAAGTATGTAATTCACCTTGAAATGAAAAAATAGCAACACAATCAGAGGAAATATGCAGCATAATCATAAAACTACAGGTGTGGAGAGTTTTCATTTATAATGGTAAATATCACCAAAGATTTGGTCAAATCAAGTCTTGATTGAGAAACATTTCTTGCACTGATTCAAAGAAAACATAGAAGAAAAGTAGTGTTTTTGAGTGGATACCGAAAATTATCTCATGAGTGACAGAGACAAATGTTTATTTTTGGTATCCACTCAATAACACAAGATTTTCTTTTTATTATACGTTTTTTATAAGAATCTGGTAACTCCTATGAATAATTCCACTTGTTTAAACCTTGAATTGATGCATGAAAGTAAACAGCTGATGTGCATTGACTCTTGGAAGTGATTTTATCAATACTTGGAGCAGGTAGCATTTCGTGATCTGATTCAGCGGGTGGGTTTCATACATCAATTCAAGGAAAATATGTGTTGAATTATTGCTGGAAATGATCGGTATCCACTCAAACACATTAGATTTTCTTTTCATTATACATTTTTAGAACAAACTGATCATTTCCAGTGGTAATTTGACTCATTTTCGCCTTGAAGTGATGCTTTGAAAGCCGCCATTTTGACTGATACCATGAAAGTGAAAATTTCTATATCTTCACAGTGGGGGGGATATGATTTTCATTTTTCCATAATTTTTTGATAATCTATCGTTAGCATGTAATAAAAATGTTTAAATTTTTTCACATTCAAGAGGTTGGAATATTTTAGTTGGTTCACTTTTTCAACCAACTGAAATATTCTAGCCAACTGAATCTAAACACTGGCGATGGATATTTCAGGGCTAGTCTGGTTCTAGGCCTTAACAGCATCAAATACCTTACAGAATTAAACTGGTGGCTTGAGAGCTTAGTCTGTTTCCTTAAACTCTACCCGCACTTCTTGAGTGTTTTCATAGATTTCTGTTTTTATCAAAGTGGAAATTTTACTCTTATGGTGTTTTACTGATAATTTACTATCCATACAATGTAATACTCAGCCGAGTTCAAACCAAGACATGTTAACTCTCCTGGAATGCCCAGGAAAATCCCATAAAATCAGTGTAGGTCCCAGCCTCCTGGAAGGAAATCAGTTTTAGACAAAAATCCCGGAAAACAGTACAGTCAAAACTTTACAATTTCCAGACATTCGGTGTCCAATCATAGGCTTTCAAAGCTCTGATCATAATTAATAAAACCCCCAAAATATGCGTACAAGGGAATTATATTTAATAAAAGAGTCCTTTATTATAAATATTTCACTCATATCCACGCTTTTTTTCTGTTTTATTCATTTCAATTTCGCTGTGTTATCAATTTACGAGTTTCAATGTAAACAACGTTAGAAAGAAAACCGGAAACAAGACCCCAGGCAACACGAAGGCCCAAAGTCAGTAACAGATTTTGAACTATCCGATGTAAAGCAAGATCTTCATCAGAAGAAAAAACGATACATTGGATGTATGATGCATGACCAAAATGCCTAAACACCCCAAGGGTGAGGACGTAATCATGGGAAAATACAGATAAACATTCTGCATAACACGTTAACCTCCCAAGAAATTTTATAAAAACATTTCAATAAAATAAGCCAAAAAGCTTGGGAGTTTAACTGGGGGGCTTCAAGGAAGGATAGGGAAGGAACACTTAACAAAAAGTGGAAAAATCATTAGCAATAATGATGACGTCAGGCCCATGTCCCAAAATTGGGGAACATGAACTAATTTTTATAAATATTATAAAGTTACAGCCCTGAATGTTTCAAACCATCATTTCTTCCTTTCTTCATTTAGTTGTGTCCTTGGATCCACTAAATTAAGCATTGATTTGAGTCTGTCATCATTATAAACTGAGATTTAAAAGCACAGATGTCAGCTTGTTGTTATCTGACTGAGGGCCAAACAAAGAATGATATTAGCGCCAATTCCAGTCACTTCCTGGCATCCGCGCATGTGCGGAGAGTAAATGTATGGAGGGCCAGATAGGACTTCTAATTTTCGGTTTTGCATGCAAATTTGGGGGATTGGGGGGGTCAAAATTTGTGTTTTCGAGTTATTTCGAGTTAGCACCAGCTAAGTCTGGGCCATTGGGTTATAGTGGAAAAATATAGGTGACTAAATTAGTATTACATCACCTATTGGCATCCACCTTCATTTAATCAATGATTTTTGGTGAATAAACTGTACATAAAGAATTAAAAAATATATATTTCTTTATTTGATTCAAACGTCCACTCATTTTTAATTCAATTATCCACTTGATTTGTGATCCACTTCAGCAAAGTTGAAGAATACAGTTTAAAGTTGGTCAATTTGCTTGGAAAAATTCACCTTGCTTCTGTGGTATGCCGAAAAAGTATGGCTGAAAATCAATACACAACGGACATATTTTTTAATAGTCAATAACACTGATTCTTCTGCTTCGCAAGTCTCAGTTGAGGTGTCTATTCCCGGAAAGCTCCAAATGGTATTTGCACAGTTCAAAACAGAATTATGAATTACTGATTAAGAGAAAAATCTTGATCCCTAAAGGCCGAAACATCCCCCTCACAGAAATTGGTGCAAATATAGAAACACCACAATCAACACTAAAATAATGGGATTTTGGAGTAAATTGTGCGAGTCAGGACAAACTAGAGGTACTGTGAGCAAACTCACAAAGTGATACCCTCCAGCCTGAAATGTATAACTTAGATTATCTCCCCTTGGAAATGTCAGAACGGAATTATATTGCTTCATGCACATCTTCATATGGAGTTCTTCCATCGTGTAAAGTTTCATGAAAATTCTTCACATGGTTTATGAGGAGTTGCGCTTACAAGGATGGACAGACGGTATAAGTTAGATTATCTTCAATTGGAAATGTCAGAACGAAATTATATTGCTTCATGCACATCTTCATATGAAGTTCTTCCATTGTGTAAAGTTTTATGAAAATTGTTCAAACGGTTTAGGAGGAGTTGCACTTACAAGGATGGTCAGACGGACAGATTATCTCCCCTTGGAAATGTCAGAACGGAATTATATTGCTTCATGCACATTACCATATGGAGTTCTTCCATTGTGTAAAGTTTCATGAAAATTCTTCAAATGGTTTAGGAGGAGTTGCGCTTACGATGAAGGGACAGACGGACAGATGGACAGATGGACAGACAGGGTGATTCCTATATACCCCTCCAAACTTTGTTTGCGGGGGGGGGTATAATGAAATTACATTTTATTGCCCATTCCAGAAAAGAATTATTATATGACTGCGCACATTGGTCAAATAACCATAGATTGTGGTGTGTGGGGTGAGGGTGGGGGTAGTGGCAGGAAAGGGTGGAGGGGGAGGAGAGATGAAGTACTTGAACCAATGATTTTTTAACATGGCACTAAGGGCATAAGCCAAATTTTAGCCTATGAACTACTGGGTGCAACCTAGTGCCAGTGGTGGTCCAAAAGCTGAAATATTTTAGTTCTTATGTATATTGTTCGCTCACATACATTTCCCTGAAAATCACCCTCAATCAAATCAAACCCTAAGACTCAAGACATGGTGAACCAGTGCACAATTATTAAGAAGTCTTCCATACAATTATCAAATTATCCTGTGAGGTAGACAACTAGAACTTGACTAGGAATCTCACTAATAGATTTTACAATTTGTGATGCCTGAAAGTTCTAAAAATATCCCTAGACGAGGATTCTGTAAATATTTATTCACTATCAAATCGAATATCAAATAGTGGGCATTCCCATGAGTAGCCCCATGAAGATGCATGTGGCATAGCTGATAGTAATAATTTATTCTTCTACAAACTTTAATAGGGAAAAATCCATGTGATAAATTTGGACACCCAACATTAATCTAGCACACAGCCAGTTATGTTCCTATGGTGATGTCATGACGAAAACACAAGGGACTGATTTCTCTGAAAATTAACTTCTGTAGATGTGTTAAATATTTAATGAGAGTTCAATGCTACTTTGAGTTTGTATCTCAAGATCATTTTAGCAGGAGTGAAGGCCTTTTCTATCAATGTCAAGGCTTGGCGTCAACAATAAAGTAAGAACACCACAGAAATAGCTTTTGCATTTATCCTCCTTTCTTTTTTTTTAATTCTTTGATTCACAGTAGATTCAGAAAATTTAGAGCATTCTGTAAGTCACATGGGTGGAGACTGTAATCAACTTTACAGCTGATATTTAGAAAACATAGTCATGATATTGTCTCTTGAGTGAAGCAAGGCATCATCTGCAATGCCAAATCACTGCAGATGGTGCCCTGTTACACTCAAGGGAAGATCTACATGGTGGATATGAGGAAACCTGAAAACCTCTTCCTTATTCATGCCACTGGTACTGCCAATATTAGATTAATTGTCAAGAACTTATTTTTCATTTTTTTATTATTTATTTTCACAGAGTGTTGAAGTCTTTCTCCCAATTTTCATGGCCTAAACCCTGTTATTTCACAACTTCCTTCTAGCTAGTATTGAAACAATTAAATTACATGTTTATTATCAAAATAGTAACCCTTGGTAGAATTTAAAGACTTTTTCATGACATTTTAGAAGATTATAACTTTTCATGACTTTTCTATCACTTCCCATGAGGAATTCTTTTAACAATACTTTTTCATAACTGTGGGAGCCAAGTACTGCTTATACATGTACAAATGCTGATGGTGGTTAGTTTTGGCAATGCCCATATTCATAACATAACAGTAATATTGTATTAACCATCTGCACCCTGATGTCAAGATAAGGAAATTTCAAGAAGCAAATTCTTCTCATAATGCAAACAAGAATTTAATCAATCCAATATTGTTTGACAGAGCTAGTACTGAAATGTCTAACCGGATAATCAGTTTGAAACCAGTTAGCTACCTAACCTATTAGAAAAACCGTCAACTGGTTATTTGAAATATCGATAGTGATCATCATTCCATGTTTAAAACGTAATAAATCTACCGCTTCTCCTTTCTTATAGATAACACATCAAAGTCGCATTGTATATACTGAGAAATAATTGACTTTGGCATTCAAGACTTTGTTAATGATCGGCAGTTTCTGTGAGTGATGAGTAATCGCAGAAACTATTCCAGTGTGTATACAAACGAACGTTTGAGTTTAACCCCTGCATACTGATGCAGAAATATCAAAATTTCATGTGGCAACTGGTGCCAAACTATTAAAATTTTAACTTCCAATTTTTTTTTATAAAAGACCGCTAGGAATTTAACCAATACAATCTTGTTTGACAGAGCACAATGAGCTCTGTCAAATGAAAGTGAATTGGGTTAAATTCCTAGTAGAATTATGGGAAGAAACTGCAACTTGAAATTTTGCTATTTCAATATATCGGTATACAGAATGTGAAGTGGGACCGACTATGAAAACTAACCCTATCCTTACTCAACCCTACCCCTTCCATCCCCAACTCCAATAAATATTATTCTCAGGAATGGATCTCAACAGCAAATGAAGAAGTCAAACTGTTGAACAATAAAGGCAACTACAGTGCAACCCACTTAATTGGATATCTCTTAAATGAACAACCCTGTTAATTGAAAATAACTTCCAAATCCAAATTGTTTTTCCATACTATCAATACAAATTTGACCTGTTAATTGCATATAGGGTATATAATGAACTCCTGTTAACTGAATAAAAATCTTGTGAATATGTCGAGAAATTATCTTGACAATCACCAAATTCTCCTTACTTATAGAGCTAATTGGCCTCATTACATTCAATGCAGGTATCTAATCTATTGCATCTTGTTTGACAGAGCTCCCTGGAGCTCTGTCAAACAAGATATAATAGAATAAATGCTCAGTTTATCTCCAGAATACAGAAAAGTGAACCAAATCCTTGTTAACTGAATACTCCTATCAACTGAATAATTTTCACTGGCAAAATGGCTATTCAGCTAAAAAGGTTACACTGTACTACACATTCTGGGCACAAGCCTGAAAATTAGCAATCTGCCATTTGCAAAATGAGATCCCCGGAGGGTGAATTTGCTGACGCTACCCCATACAGTGTGTTAATGTATCCTCTGGGTACCTCTTGCTGTTTAGGATTGAGACCTTGATTCAGAATGAGCTTCACAGAGGGTAAATGTAGTGATGCTACCCTGCATCACCAAATTCACCCTCTGGGGTCCTCATTCTGCAGATGACAGTATGCTTATTTTCAGGCTTGTCTGGGCAGTGGGCATCTGAAATAACAAAATGATCAGATCAGTCTGAATTATGCTTTTATAAAACACAGGCTACCTAACTATCTAACACAATGACAAATAAAAAAAAAATTATGTGCATATGTAAAAATCTATAATAAAACATTTTCTTACATGAGAAATTAAAAATCCTATAAAACTCAGTGCATAGAAAACTGAATGTAAGTGTACAGGATGAAGCTTAAGTAGAAAATACATCTTTCTCAATCACAGACTATTCACAGCCTAACAAAATTTAAAGAAAGCCATTATGGAAAGGAATGTCTATGTACATTTTATGCACTTTATGACTTCACTTCTCAACATTCCAATATCAAAGATAATAGTTTTGAGCAACACAGTGTCCCTATAATACACTTAAGGAACTTGACAATTTTTTCTTGTTTCACAAAACTCCATTGAGTATGATAAAATTATAACCAAACAAAATTCTTCAATGATTCGGGGATGTAGCTAGAGGATTATAGCCTAAAATTTCAAAAGTTGGAAATTCAGTGATGTGAATTCCAAAAGTTTCAATTTCAATAATATCAATTTCATCTGTTTGTCATATTTTGTTGGTAAGACCCAAAGTGATTTTCCAATTTTCGATCAAATACACAGACTTTTCCAATCAGCTGATAAAATTTTCCGAAAACTCCAACTCGAATCTGTATTTTTTATTTCATCGTTCTGTTTCCCCACTGGCCAGGCTACACAAGGACTATAGACTGACAGCTATTCAGCCAATACCTACCCCTTCCACTGGCAGTCAGTTGGAAGGAGTAGGTATTGGATGAATAGCTGTCAGTCTATCATTCTTGTGTAGCCTGGTCAGTTTAAGGGAAACCCATGGACCTACCTGGGGAAATGTTTCTCTTGTGGATAAAATGACTAGATTTAAGACAGAGGGAGGCCTCAGAATCCATCTCCAGGTTCAAAAATTAAAAATGTTCCCCAGGGATGCACCCCCCCCCCCCCACCCCAAACCCAAACCATCAAGAGAGAGATACTTCCTCTTGAACTCTCTGCAAAGATGGGCCTGCCTATGGAATGTTGTGCTGGGACCTCAACCCCAATTAGAAATCCAACTGATCACACCAACCATCAAGAGAGAGATACTTCCTCTTGAACTCTCCCAAAAGATGGGCCTGCCTATGGCATGTTGTACTGGGGCCCCAACCCCAGATAGAAATCCAACTGATCACAGCCCCACCACTGAAAAACCTTTAGTTACTTCCCTGAAATGATATTGCAGTCTGTCAAAATACAACAGGCAGCTATATGGATTTCTACACAGTAATCTGAAAATACAGGGTGTTTGCTACAAAAATGTCATAAGTCAGTTTCTGTATTTGAGGTAAATTTCAGGCCTATACGAATTAGAAATAAAGGTGACTAAAAGAGGATTAACTTAATTTTTCAACAAACCATTTTCCAATTTTTTCTAATTAAGAGAAATGGCAAAATATGAAGGATACGATTACCATATTGACAGTAGAAAGAGAAGAGAAACCAAGAATATTACAGCTTATTTAACTGGCAAAGCGCCCAATTATTTTTGGTCATACAAATCTGTTGACATATCTTTGCCCTACTGTTTTGTGGGGAAAATCATTTAGAAAACGGTGGATGTTCCAAGTATAGCATATGGTACGGAAGCGATACCTCTAAACCAAATGGTTGTAAAGCATATAAAAACTCTACAGAATGACAACGGGGTCGAGTAATGCTGTAGTACAATCAGGAGGGAGATTTTGTGGTTGAGGATAAAGGACAGAATAGACTTAATGAAACTCTGTTATCTTAACTATTTGGTAAATCTCCCCAACAACCAATAGTGTAAAATATTTGGAATTCAAATACAAAGGTAGGATGGACTGAGCAAGTGAGGGAGTTGATAGAGAAATATTTAAAGGAAATTGCAGACTAAGAAATGGGGACAACCCATGGTAAAAAAATTGTCAAAGAAAGAGTCATAGTGGATTGGAACTAAAATTGGCAAGAGGAGTCAAAGGCAGAGGGCCTTTGACTGGTCTGCGTGATAAAGAGAAGCCAGGTTTTGAAGAGTACTTTAATGGCATGTTTGTTGGATCACTGCTGTTTAAGCTGAGCTCGTAGTCGCTGGAGCTTAGGGGAAAAATTGGGAAAGACAGTCGAAAGGAGTGCCAAATGTGCAATTTAGGAGAAGAGTTTCTCAGATCATTTTTTGTAAAATTGCATATGTTTTTGTAAAATTGCATGTGGGTGGGCAATTTTATCATTTTATATTTTATTTTTGTAATTATTTCTTTGCCATCAAAAGTTTTAGTTCTTGGTTTGTTTTATGTTTTAGGCCTCATCATCTACAGAATAGCATGGGTGGTGGTGTATCTTGTCCCTTGAGTGCAAGAAGGCTTTATCATTTTATTAACTTGGGTAAAATATCAGTCATAAACCATTTCATTTTTATTTTTTTAAATTTGCATTAGTAATAAAAAGAAAGTATGCGGCAGCTAAAAGGACCGTGCAAGAGGGCGTGAAAAACAGATTTTTACCTTTTTTAGGATTAATGAATTTCTTTTCCAGAATCTAACTTTCAGCAAAAAAAAATGTTTTAACAAGTCAAACTCTGCACTGACTAAAACCATTTTTGTTTAAACTGTGATGTGTAATAAATATGATGGAAACTCTGACATATACAAACAACTGTTATATGACTAATAATTCTAAGGAGAGTGACCGTTGAGATATTTCAAACTCTTTTCAAGCATTAAAGAGGGAAAAAAGTCTCCCTCCATTGTCAAAATATTCAGGAAAAATTGCGTGAGAAACCAGAATTTTTTCTTAACTAGTAGAGTGCTGGATGCAAGGTCCACAACTTAAATTTAGGCTTCATATTCTTGTGTTGATGTGCTTCATATTATCTTTGAAGTGAAAAAATTTTATCTTTATAGATTTGCTTTGCTACAATTAACCCTTTACCTAATGCAGACGATATCAAAATTTATTATTTTAAATATCACTTTTTAATTGATTTCAAAAAATTTCAACAAAACCATATCATATGACCCCTCTTTGGAACGAGCTCAATGAGCTCGTTCCAAAGAGGGGTCACATGAAATGGTTTTGTTGAAATTTTTCGAAAAATAATATTTTTTCAGCTGCTGAATTTGCATATTACGCGGGCAGATGTGAACGATTCATTGGGTAAAGGGTTAATGGGAGAGTGCCGACTGGCACACTTTCATCAATTTTGACAAGGCATAGACATGTGAACAAATTTTGACAACCAAAATTAATACAGCACTCTAAAAATTAATAGTCTTATGTAGGTGAATTGTAAATAGTGAAATATCTCCATACAAGAGTTGGGCAAGTGCTGAGTTGTGGTGGTCATCAGAGAGTGTTGCATGTCCATAACCCAGTTATCAATCATATGTAAATTGTCAAATCTGGAACCTTTGTTCAAGTTATAATGTTAATAAGTTCAGAATTTGTAAAAATTGACTAATTAAGGCCCATAACTCTGTAACGAAAATTCAGGACGGGCCAGATTTTTAACCCGCTTGAGATTTTATTGCAAAAGGCCTGTATGACAAATATTAGTCAAATCAGAGAATGTTTGCTAAAGTTATTGTGCTGACAAGCTCAAAATTCGTAAAACAAATTAACTAATTAAGGCCCATAACTCTGTAACAAAAATTTGAGCTGGACCAGTTTTCAAACTCACTTGAGATAATAATGCAAAAGACCTGTAGGGCAAATATTAGTCAAATAGGAGAAAGTTTGTTCAATTTGGGCCAGGCCAGTTTTCAAACTCACATGAGATTTTATTGCAAAACACCTGTATGGCAAATATTTGTCAAATCAGAAAATATTTGTTGAAGTTATTGCACTAATTGTGAGGATGGCCAGACACCTGCCTGCCCACCCACCCACCCACCCACCCACCCACCCACCCACCCACCCAAGAGCCAACCTGCCCAGCCACCCACCCAGATGCACACCAACTGTTGCCAAACCATAGATTTCGGTTGTTAACACAACTCGACCAAAAAACAAGTAATTTTACACTTCACATATTTTATGCCTTAATTGTTGAAGTGTTGAAGTGACGTATTGTATTTTAAATTGCTTTTGATCATCGAAATAGGTTCATATGTCTTTCTCTTTCTACTATTTATGGGAGAGGACCTATAGGCATACACATGAATTGAGATAAGGTATATTCATTCAGACTGAATAATTTCAATACAAAGATAATAACAAGCACATTTTACATAAAACGAAGCCTTTAAGTTGTGGTACCTGCACTGCAGAATAATTCCAAAATTAGGGCTTCCAGCATTCTACCACTTCACTCATGAAGGTCTGAAATTTTTTTACAGCATTATTGTAATACAACATGGGTAGTGTAAACCATGACTTAGTGCAGAAGTGGTTTCTTGCAAAGGCATGGCTGTTTATGTACACAACCAGGGCTTCACTTGAACACACTTCAACAGTAACAAGAACTTTTATCAGAAAGAAACCTGTGTATCTGCAAGCTGGACACTCATTCCGGGGTTATAAAGTTTGCTTGAGCTGGTACTTGGTTTTAAAAATGATAATATAACACTTTTTATCCCTTTGAACACTAAAGGCCACTTTTCCAGGCCAGGAACATAATTTGTCCTAATGTCACCATGTAGGATGACTGCTCACTGAAAGTGTGGGTTAACCAATCAATATTTCCAACATGCAGTCCAAAGGCTGCATGTTGAAAATATTGAATAGTCTACCCACAGGTAATGAATATGGATTCTTCCAGTTGCTGTCATTGAACTGACTCTGAAGACACCATCAGGGTTCGAATGGTTAAAGTCAAATATACACAAAGGTGCACAAGGACTTGAACCCTTTACCCAACGTAATGGCCAAAAATGGCCAGAGCTATTCACAAAATTCACCATTCAATTTTTATTACTTTTTTAATTTTTTTGTCAGAAAACATAGCTTATGACCCCTCATTGGAACGAGCTCAACAAGCTTGTTCCAATGAGGGGTCATAAGCTATGTTTTTGACGCCAAACATAAAAAAAATTAGTGCTTTAAGAATTTTATTTGCAAGTGTCGTCTGCTTTTCGTGTTAGGTAAAGGCTTAAAAGAAATCTTCATGATAAAGTCATATAACATAAATAGCAGTTGACACATAGAATACAGTAATTTTTCAAGTATACTTAAACTTTGGGATAGGTTGCCCAACGGCATCCTTAAAGAGATGTGCTTTTTAAAAGAATTCATACTCTGCAGTCTTTCGAGATAGTTGGGCAGCTGGTTCCATAAGAAGGAAACAGCAACAGGCAAAGCTCTATCACCTGCAGTAACCAGATCACCCAGAATATGAATCAGATTATAGGACAATGATAACCACAGGGCTCCAACTGGTTCATAGTCTTTGAATAGCTTGGTGCCTCCCTATAGACTGCATAGAGACGGAGGCACTTAGCTATTCAGAGACTTCTAGGTGAAAAGTAGAATACCCAGTATTGCAAATTATCCTCTTCTGAATTGGGAGCTAATGAAACTTAGCTAAGGTCATACTGGTTCTGGATAACTCTTGACTTCCCATAAACATGTACAATTTTAGCTGCACACTTTTTTTAACATAATCTAGTTTTTTGATTCAAGATTTCTTGCAACCATAAAGTAAGGGATTACAATAGTCCAATTGGTGTATGACAAAAACATTTTTTAGCTGTTTACCTGTTCCCTCAATGATCACACTGAGAACCCTGCAAACCTGTATGACATCTTTATCAGGGGTGATGTCCTCATCCACACAATATCCAAGGTTGCATACTGAGGCCAAAGGTGTAACAAAGGAGGTCCAATATATATAATATCTGTTCTGTTTGCATTCAATTTCATCTAGATTTTTATGACAGCCAAATAGAGCTCCAGTGATTTAATTGCAGAATCCTGGGTAGATACCTGGGAGGGACAGATTATCTCACCCATCAATGTAACACAACGTCAAATGTAAACATCAACAGCATAATCACTGTCATGGTGCCTCTCAGACTTTTTCTAATTGCTTCAACACCTTACTGCTGTCTACAGTGCAGTTTGTATTCCCAAGATATATGTTTGGTATGTAGTAAACTTTTAGTCACCCTTTCAGAAAATGTAATTGGATTTTGTCAACAACCAACCCACTTTTAGGTAGATAGTGTGGCACATGACTAGTCTGAAAACCTAAATGATATCACATTGGCATTTGGGTGTGAGGAAAATTATCCATGATGGGTTTTTGCTGTGGGATGGGGAAATCTCATCTGAGGGGCAAGGTATTTGAATGGGACACACACAGAGGGCAAGTGTCAAGTCTGACTCAAATATGAGAGATTTAACAGTCACCAACCGAGCTGGAGGTATTTCACGAATTTGAACCTGCCCCATCCAGTAAGTGACATGAGCCACTTAGTGGTGAAGTGTTATAGCACCGGGCATCAAACAATGAAATATGGACAGTGAGGCTGGTAACTGACTTACACCCTGTCATTTGTTCAATCGACAAAATGCACTGACTCAGGTATGCTTAGTGGATCAGAGGTGTTCAAGTGATGTCACTTGAACAATTAGTCTACTGTTCCATCATGTATTCCATGTCAGTTACCAACCCTCAAAAGACATAAGAGCTTGGGTGTAATTCTCTATCCAACACCCAAACACATCGGGGATAGTAATAATGTTATACACATCACAAGCTTTTTCGGGCAGATGGTTCTTGCTCATTCAAGTTTTTTGAGACCCTTACACCTATGGAAAAGCATTTCATCAGAAAAAAGCAATTTTATGCCAAATCTTTTAATTTGAGAATAGATTTCTGAACTGAAATAGTTGATTTGTTTACTGAGGTTTAATATAACCTTCAAGGGCCTAATTCTCTGGCAATATTTTCCAATTAACTGGTTGCATGCTGGAAGCCCATATTCAGCTGATGTGCTTCATATTCTCTTAACCCTTTAACTAACATGAAAAGCGAGTGCATACAGATGCTCCTCAATACATTGTTACAAGGCAAACCATATATGAACACATTCTAACAACTGATATAGATATTGATATCACTTTTTGATCTAGCTCTTTTCTGGTTAAGTCTTGGCTGCCCATACAGACACCCAAGACTTGATCAGAAATTGCTGATAAGCCTCAAAGCTTGCAGACTATGGTTTGGTGCAATACTGTCCAGACATCAGATGGTTGAAGTCACATTCTGTTGCTATACTGTGAGTGCAACATAAGTATAGCACTTGATATTGATATCACTTTTGGGTCTAGCACTTGATCGGTTAAGTTTTGGATACCTATATAAACAGCCAAGACTTGATTAGAAATTGCTGATGAGCCTCAAAGCTTGCAGAGAGTGGGTTGGTGCAAAACTGTCCAGGTCTCAAATGACTAAGTCTCATTCTGTGTCTATACTGTTACTGCAACATGAGTAAAAAGTCAAAACGGGCATTTAAGGAATGATCATTTCTTTTTGTCTATTTCTTGAGTTATGAACCCCAAAGAACAAAGTCCAAACTGTGTAAATGGGCGTAGCCTATTTACACAGTTTGGACTTTGTTTTTTGGGGTTCATAACTCAAGAAATAGACAAAAAGAAACGATCATTCCTTATAATTAAACGTTCGCGACCCAAATAAATAAATAGTGTTAGTCGTCCTCTACTTCAGCGAACAAACACTTAAAAACTAAAACTGGTAGACATATTATTTTTCTGGCATAAAAGAGGGCGCATATTATTGAAATGCAGGTAGCAATTGACACACTTTCCATGTCAAATGCACTTATGTCATTAAATTTTTTATTGACCAATGAATTACGTAATGCAAAGAAAACTTCATAAGCCACGCCTCCCTCAAATTTCATTCAACTGTTCACTTGACGTAAAAGTTACGTTCCGTGGTAGGTGGAAGTAGGCCATCAGTATTACATTGTATTTTGGTTTTGACCATTTCCCGAGAACTGAAAAACACAGTTTGTAAAAGTGGAGTTAGATATAAAGCCAGATGACATTGCCGTATTCAAATTTGCAATGTCAAAATTGCCGTATTCGTCGTGACCAGCCATTGTTTACAATCGATTTGGGTAAAACGATGAATGCAGACGATCACCCAGTGTGCGTAAAAATTGAAATGTCAAATAAATACAGGTGTGAAGAAAATGAAAAACTGACCCACCACGGTCATTTAAATATTTTATAAATAATTTCATGGTGATATATTAGTAATATAAATTTATTTTTCTTTTTCACATTTAGAACGTGCTAGTGTTCTAACTTCTATTGATTTGACACCATGTTGCAACTCCAAAGACTGGTATTTTAGGGGCGTGGCTGGGGGCGGACCTAATTGTTTTTTTTTCGGTTCATTGAGTTATGAAAAGAAAAAACAGAATCGTGTGAGCCAATCGTTTTATCTGAAAACGCATGAACCGAAAAAAAGTTCAATTATTAAATCTTAATCCGCTGAGTATTTTCAAAATATTATCATCAAATTTAGTAAAGCAGCCATGACCAGATTTGATGAAAAATTCATCTCAATTTAACTAAAGAAATCATTGATCAAAAAGTCCATTAGATATAAAGGAGACAAAAATTTGGTAAGATGTGCTCAAATTATACTTATTTCAGTGACAAGAGCTTTTTGTGTCCTAAGCAGGAACAAAAACCAGCAGAATGCAAGGAGTGAAAAAAAAAATTCAGAATAAATGGTGAGAGTCTGATTAATATCATGAACAAAATATTTTATGATTGAGAAATAGTGAGATTTCCTCTGATAAACAGTGAGACATGACAGATCTGGTTAACAATAAGAAAATTGTGTATAATAGTTATACATATGAAACATACAAATGTACAATTGTCATAAAATTGATTCCATTTCATGGTGAAAATGTCATAAAAACACAAGAAATAAATATCTTACAGCTGGGATCAACAATTTTTATTTACACTTTATACAATTTCTTAAGACAATGAATATTATGCACATAAATGTCATCATAAGTAAAATGAATGGTCCTTTCCAACCAAGAGTGTCTGAAGTTAATACCTTTCAGTATGTCTGTAAATTCCATACTCATCAGTTCTATGAAAACCCATGCATCACAGTTTTGAAATACAAGAGTGAGACAATTCAATGGATAAAGAAAATATATCACTGCACATCAAAGACTTGGATATCATTTTCTTCATCTATTGCAATATAGTGTTGCCCACTTACTTGGATATCTCTTAATTGAATAAACTTGTTAGTTGAAAATAATTTGCAAACACAATGGCATCCACCATACCTGACCTGTTAATTACATATAGGTTCTAAAGTAAACTCCTGTTAATCAAATAAATAATCTTGTAATATGTCAAGAAATCTGTTTGATATTCTCCAAATTCCCCTTGTTGAGAGACCTATCTGGTCTAAGTATATTCAATATAGACATTTATTCTATTATATCTGTCTGACAGAGCTCATACAACTGGCATTTAATCTATTTTATAAAATGCTAAATTACGGAAAGATAGAAATCGTATCTCCACTGTGAAGATATAGAAATATTCACTTTCAAAGCATCACTTCAAGTTGAATACAAGTCAAATCATCCCTGGAAATGATAAATTTGTTCCAAAACCATTTAATGAAAAGAATATCTAGTGTTTCTGAGTGGATACCAATCATTTACAGCAATAATTCAACACGTATTCACCTTGAATTGATGCATAAAACCCACCAGCTGAATCAGATCTACCTATTCCAAGTCTCAATAAATCACTTCCACATATAAATGCACGGTGGAGGTCGGACTATTATAGGCAGTGATCAGCTGTTTACTTTCATGCATCAATTCAAGGTTGAAACGAGTGGAATTATCAACAGGAATGATCAGATTCTTATAAAAAGCATATAATAAAAAGAAAATCTAGTGTTTTTGGGTGGACACCAAAAATTCTCTCAATCATGATCTAGATAAAGAGTAATTTTCGCTCGCGCCAAAAAAAATAAACATTTGTCTCAGTCACTCATAAGAAAATTTTCGGTATCAACTCAAAAACACTAGATATCCTCTATACATCTTGATTGACTGTATAATAGAATAAACGCTCACTCTAGAATAAAGGAAAATGATCAAATCCCAGTTAATTGATAATACTGCTGTTAACTGAATAAATTTCACAGGTAAAGTGACTATCAATTAACAGGGTTACACTGTATTTCAAACTGAAAAAGTGGGAAGTAGTTTGAAATCAGTTCTTCAGATTATACCTGGCTTATTTCTTTTGAGGGGAATTTATTCAATTATTTCTTGGTGTAAAATATCACTTCCAGCATCTTAAGTCTATATTCGTATAAAGAGGAGACCTCTTAACTTTCAAACACCAAATCATTTACCAAATCTTCAGTACAAATTTGACCTCTTAAATGCATGGAGTTTGTTGAATAAACTCCTGTTGATTTGGTAAAAGATCTTGTGATATATTAAGAACGACTTAGACAATCACTGAATTCCCAATGTTGATACAGCTATTCGACCTCAGTGCTCTATGAGCTTTGCGTAAAAAGAGATTCATGGAATAAATGCAGTTTATAACTTGAATAAAGAAAAATGTCAGATTTTCTGATAATACTCTACCTAACACGAAAAGCAGACAAGACTTGCAAACAAAATTCTAGAATAACTAATTTTTTCATTTTTTGTTTCAAAAACATAGGTTATGACCCCTCATTGGAACAGAGACTGGCGGGTAACCGAACCCACAACTCGGTTTCGGTTGTGAAAAATAAACAGCTGCGCCATGAGCGCATGATACGCCTGTTATTAATTTCAAGAGGGAACCACACAATATGAGTATACATGTGTACTTGTCAGGTTACATATACTTGCCACCCAAAAATCATGAAAATTGCTCAAAGTCCAACATGTGGAAAATTGCCTATATTTTGATGAATAAAGTCCCATAACTCTGGAATGACAAATCAGACAGCAACACAAATCGAAAGGGAGATTCCTTCTATCAACATATACTTGCAACCAAAAAATCATGAAAATTGCTGTAAGCATTTTCAAGTTATTGTTTGACATGTGAAAAATAAAGTCCCATAACTCTGGAATGACTAATTGAACGGTGACACCAACCAAAAGGGAGCTTCCTCCCCTCAACATAAACCACCTACCACAAAATCGTGAAAATCTCGAAGCGTTCTCGAGTTATCGTACGACGTGTAAAAATCAACAATTTTCTAAGTAATACAGTCCCATAACTCTGGAATGACTAATCGAATGGCGACACTAAACGAAAGGGAGCTTCCCTCCATCGATATACACCACCTACCCAATGAAAGTGTCAATGACAGTGTAGCTCAACTTGTCAAGACAAAGACATGTATAGTATGTGACACTGCAATGACAAACATCTAGGTAATGACCTGATAACAAAGGTACATGTAAAGTATTGTAACGGTCTGTACATAAATACTGACCGTTGCCTGTAACAAATGTATTGGTAAAGTATTGTAAAGGTGGGTGACAGTCAGATGCTAAACTAGAAAAAAATCTTTGAGTCCCAGAGTGGGTCTGACTGAACCCCAAAATATTTGTTCTCATAGCACAGTGATAACAAAGGCACCCCAAAACACACTCATTCCTGTCCCAAGGTGAAAACAAAGGTACCCAAGAAGTTTCGTGAAGATCAGTTCACAAATATGAGCTGTGTAGAAGTTGTGACAAAAAACTGATTGGACCTAATTTCGGTACAAAATGGCCACTGGCAGCCATCTTAAATTTTGGACCGCACCCAGAAACACTCGTTCTTGTCCCAAGGTGATAACAAAGGTACCCAAGAAGTTTCCTAAAGATCGGTTCATAAATACAGCCTCTAGCCCGAGCCGTATTGACATGTGCACTTACAGTGTATAAGTAGCAATGAATAAATCAAAGTTCATCTAATTTGCATAATTTCTGCATGAGAAAAAAAAACGTACTATATGTGATGTATTCCCTGTTACTAAACATTCATACAAAAATTATTCAAATCAGAACTTTCATACAGAAGTTCTGTACAAAAGACTGATTGCACTAATTTTGGTACAAAATGGCTGCTGGTGGCCAACTTGAATTTCGGACCACACCCAAAAACACTTGTTCTCATCCCACGGCGATAACAAAGGTACCCAAGAAGTTTCGTAAAGATCGGTTCATAAATACGGCCTCTAGCCTGAGCCGTATAGAAGTTGTGCACAAAAAACTGATTAGACCTAATTTCGGTACAAAATGGCCACTGGCAGCCATCTTGAATTTTGGACCGCACCCAGAAACACTCGTTCTCGTCCCAAGGTGATAACAAAGGTACCCAAGACGTTTCATGAAGATCGGTTCATAAATACAGACTCTAGCCCGAGCCATATTGACATATGTACTTACTGTGTGTAAGTAGCACTGAAACAAGAGGCCCCACGTGGCCTTAATCGCTCACCTGACAAAGTGACTCTAAGAAGTATTTTAGGTCACCTTCACCATGTCATGCCTCATCAACATTAACTGGTTGAGTGATAGATTTTGTTTGAAGTTCAACATTTGTTACCTAAAATTAGTTTTATTTAAAATCATTGGTGTGTGGCCAATCTCCAATGATTTTTAATAAAGCAAATTTATCTCTGCAGACAAACTGGTTTAGCATGAAGCACAAACAAGGAATGTGAAGAGATAGCCTTGGACATCTCTCCCCAACTGTGGATATCTTCCATGTGCTACATGTATATATTTGCATGCAAGAAAACAAAAATTTTCACAAATTTTATTTTTTTTTATCATCATTGGAACAAGCTCAAACAGCTTATTCCAATAGGGGTATGGGAAGATCAGGTATATTTTTGAGACAGAAATGTGAATATATAAATAATGGTGTTTTTTTGTGAATGATGCTGGAGAATTTTGCGTAAAGATATGGTAAATGGTTTGTTCTAGATACAGAATGATGCAAAAGTATTTAAATTTGATTAGGCAAGTTGTTCCTATAATGCATTTAAAAATTGAAGTAACTGTTTTTTTGCTGACGAACTTTTAGATGTGTGTGTCTGTGTTTGTGTGTGTGTGTGTGTGTTTGTGTGTGTGTGTTTGTGGGGGGGGGGGGGGGGGGGGGGGGTAAGAGTGTTCTTGCAAACAAAATTCCTGAATAAATGGAAAATTTTATTTTTTGTGTGAAAGACATAGTGCGTGAATGTTGATTGGAACAAGCTTAGAGAGCTCATTTTAATGTGAAGTCATAAAGCTGTGTTTTACGTACGAAATTCTGGAATAACTAAAAAAATTGCTTTTTTGACTCAAAAGGCATGGTGTGTGACCTCTCATTGGAATGAGCTCAAAAAGCTCATTCCAATGGGGTATTTACAAGCGATAAGTACATGTATGTTTAAGAGACAAAAATTAAAATTTGAATAGCGATTTTTGCGAAGAATGCTGACAAGTTTTGGCAGTTATGCTGGTAAAAAGGTAAGATATGCAAAGTGGTTGTTTTTTAGAGGCGACATTTAATTAAGGGGAATTAACCCTTGATTACTGAGGTAACTTCTAAAAGTACTGAAATTTCATGAAGCAATGTGAATAACAGACAACAGTTGCCTAAAAATTTCATGAATAACTAAAATTTTTATTCCTTTGTCTCGAAAACATGGCATATGACCTTTGTTGGAATGAGCTGAATGCGTGTGTTCCAATGAGGGGTCATAAAATTTGAACGAAGATTTGTGTGAATAATGCATTAGTACTGCTAGATTTGGGTAAACGGTTCACCCTGGATACCACCCCTTCTATAGTAGATCTTTTCTGCAAATTTTGTCTAAGATTCTATCAACTTTACAAATAAATACGTTCATGAATCACAATCAGATCCACCCGACAATGTTGCATACCAAATATCAAAAGATTCTGCCTGCTGGATCTGGAGAAGAAGATTTTTTAAGAAATATGCCTGAAACGCACTAAGTTAAAATTTGGGCTCCTATACGGAGCCCAAATATAAACCCAGGGGGCCGATTTGAACAAACTTGAATCAGATCCACCCCACAATGTTGCTTACCAAATATGAAAAGATTCTGAAGCTGGATCTGGAGAAGAAGATTTTTTAAGAAATTTGCCTGAAATGCACTAAGTTCGAATTCGAGCTTCTATAGTGAGCCCAAATATGAAACTAGGAAGCCGATTTGAACAAACTTGAATCAGATCCACCCCACAATGTTGCATACCAAATATCAAAAGATTCTGCCTGCTGGATCTGGAGAAGAAGATTTTTTAATAAATTTGCCCGAAATGCACTAAGTGCGAATTCGGGCTTCTATATTAAGCCCAAATATGAATCCAGGGGGCCGATTTGAACAAACTTGAATCAGATCCACCCCGCAATGTTGCATACCAAATATCAAAAGATTCTGCCTGCTGGATCTGGAGAAGAAGATTTTTGAAGAAATTTACCTGAAATGCACTAAGTGCGAATTCGGGCTTCTATATTAAGCCCAAATATGAATCCAGGGGGCCGATTTGAACAAACTTGAATCAGATCCACCCCGCAATGTTGCATACTAAATATCAAAAGATTCTGCCTGCTGGATCTGGAGAAGATTTTTGAAGAAATTTGCCCGAAATGCACTAAGTTTGAATTCGAGCTTCTATAGTGAGCCCAAATATGAATCCAGGGGGCTGATTTGAACAAACTTGAATCAGATCCACCCCGCAATGTTGCATACCAAATATCAAAAGATTCTGCTTGCTGGATCTGGAGAAGATGATTTTTTAAGAAATTTGCCTGAAATGCACTAAGTTCGAATTCGAGCTTCTATAGTGAGCCCAAATATGAATCTAGGAAGCCGATTTGAACAAACTTGAATCAGATCCACCCCACAATGTTGCATACCAAATATCAAAAGATTCTGCCTGCTGGATCTGGAGAAGAAGATTTTTTAATAAATTTGCTTGAAATGCACTAAATTCAAATTTGGGCTCCTATACTGAGCCCAAATATAAACCCAGGGGGCCGATTTGAACAAACTTGAATCAGATCCACCCCACAATGTTGCTTACCAAATATGAAAAGATTCTGCCTGCTGGATCTGGAGAAGAAGATTTTTTAAGAAATTTGCATGAAATGCACTAAGTTCAAATTCGAGCTTCTATAGTGAGCCCAAATATGAATCTAGGAAGCCGATTTGAACAAACTTGAATCAGATCCACCCCACAATGTTGCATACCAAATATCAAAAGATTCTGCCTGCTGGATCTGGAGAAGAAGATTTTTTAATAAATTTGCCCGAAATGCACTAAGTGCGAATTCGGGCTTCTATATTAAGCCCAAATATGAATCCAGGGGGCCGATTTGAACAAACTTGAATCAGATCCACCCCGCAATGTTGCATACCAAATATCAAAAGATTCTGCCTGCTGGATCTGGAGAAGAAGATTTTTGAAGAAATTTACCTGAAATGCACTAAGTGCGAATTCGGGCTTCTATATTAAGCCCAAATATGAATCCAGGGGGCCGATTTGAACAAACTTGAATCAGATCTACCCCGCAACATTGCATACCAAATATCAAAAGATTCTGCCTGCTGGATCTGGAGAAGAAGATTTTTGAAGAAATTTGCCTGAAATGCACTAAGTTTGAATTCGAGCTTCTATAGTGAGCCCAAATATGAATCCAGGGGGCTGATTTGAACAAACTTGAATCAGATCCACCCCGCAATGTTGCATACCAAATATCAAAAGATTCTGCTTGCTGGATCTGGAGAAGATGATTTTTTAAGAAATTTGCCTGAAATGCACTAAGTTCGAATTCGAGCTTCTATAGTGAGCCCAAATATGAATCTAGGAAGCCGATTTGAACAAACTTGAATCAGATCCACCCCACAATGTTGCATACCAAATATCAAAAGATTCTGCCTGCTGGATCTGGAGAAGAAGATTTTTTAATAAATTTGCTTGAAATGCACTAAATTCAAATTTGGGCTCCTATACTGAGCCCAAATATAAACCCAGGGGGCCGATTTGAACAAACTTGAATCAGATCCACCCCACAATGTTGCTTACCAAATATGAAAAGATTCTGCCTGCTGGATCTGGAGAAGAAGATTTTTTAAGAAATTTGCATGAAATGCACTAAGTTCAAATTCGAGCTTCTATAGTGAGCCCAAATATGAATCTAGGAAGCCGATTTGAACAAACTTGAATCAGATCCACCCCACAATGTTGCATACCAAATATCAAAAGATTCTGCCTGCTGGATCTGGAGAAGAAGATTTTTTAAGAAATTTGCCTGAAATGCACTAAGTTCGAAATCGGGCTCCTATACTGAGCCCAAATATGAACCCAGGGGGCCGATTTGAACAAACTTGAATCAGATCCACCCTACAATGTTGCATACCAAATATCAAAAGATTCTGCCTGCTGGATCTGGAGAAGAAGATTTTTTAAGAAATTTGCCTGAAATGCACTAAGTTCGAAATCGGGCTCCTATACTGAGCCCAAATATTAACCCAGGGGACGATTTGAACAATCTTGAATCAGATCCACCCCACAATGTTGCTTACCAAATATGAAAAGATTCTGCCTGCTGGATCTGGAGAAGAAGATTTTTTAAGAAATTTGCCTGAAATGCACTAAGTTCGAATTCGGGCTTCTATAGTAAGCCCAAATATGTATCCAGGGGGCCGATTTGAACAAACTTGAATCAGATCTACCCCGCAACATTGCATACCAAATATCAAAAGATTCTGCCTGCTGGATCTGGAGAAGAAGATTTTTGAAGAAATTTGCCTGAAATGCACTAAATTCGAATTCGAACTCCTATAGTGAGCCCAAATATGAATCTAGGGAGCCGATTTGAACAAACTTGAATCAGATCTACCCTACAATGTTGCATACCAAATATCAAAAGATTCTGCCTGCTGGATCTGGAGAAGAAGATTTTCAAAGAAATTTGCCTGAAATGCAGTAAGTTCAAATTTGGGCTCCTATACTGAACCCAAATATAAACCCAGGGGGCCGATTTGAACAAACTTGAATCAGATCCACCCCACAATGTTGCATACCAAATATCATAAGATTCTGCCTGCTGGATCTGGAGAAGAAGATTTTTTAAGAAATTTGCCTGAAATGCACTAAGTTCGAAATCGGGCTCCTATACTGAGCCCAAATATGAACCCAGGGGGCCGATTTGAACAAACTTGAATCAGATCCACCCTACAATGTTGCATACCAAATATCAAAAGATTCTGCCTGCTGGATCTGGAGAAGAAGATTTTTTAATGTTTTTCCCATTGCCTACAGTGTTAAAAAGTGCTGACTCAGCACTTTTTCAAAGTCCCGAAACTGTACCCTATGATAAAACCGATGGCAATTTTTTTTTACCAATCCTTTCTGTTGGTCCTAAGGAAGCTGCACACCAAATAAAAATTCTCAGTGCCGTGCAGTTTAGGAGATATGGGCATTTTAAATTTTTTCTATTTTTAGCTCCTGCGGTTCCCACGGGGCTGCGGGAAAATTTTTTTTTGCATAAATCAAGTACTCATGACCCAATAAGCCCTCACATAAAATTTGGTTCAAATCAGCCTCTCGGTTTGGAAAATAGAAATTTTGGGCGGGGCAAAAAATTTTGCCCCTCTCATAACGTCGTCAAGTATAGCCCCACAAACTTCTCTTGAACAAATCTGAGTCTACACCTCAAAAGGAAGCTGCACACCAAATATCAAGTCTCTGCTACTGCTGGTTCATGAGAAGAAGATTTACAAAGATTTTGGTGCCCCTTGGGGGTGTGGCACCACCCAGGAGGAGGGGCAACTTCATTTGAACAAATCTGAATTGGCATTAGGTAATAAACATTTAGCCAACATTTGAATAAAATTGGGCTAGTGGTTTAGGAGGAGAAGTCGATAATGTAAAGTTAACGCCGGACGGACGACGACGGACGACGGACGACGGACGACGGACGCCGGACGACGGACGACGGACAGAAAGTGATTAGTTAAGCTCCCCTTGAGCTTCGCTCAGGTGAGCTAAAAATTAAAGTTCATCTAATTTGCATAATTTATGCACGAGAAAAAAAAACGTATTATATGTGATGTATCCCATGGTACTAAACATTCACACAAAAAATTATTCAAATCAGCGTTTTCATATGGAAGTTCTGTGCAAAAATCTGATTGCACCAAATTTTGTACAAAATGGCTGCCATCGGCCATCTTGAATTTCGGACCGGACCCCAAAACACTCGTTCTCATCCCACGGTGATAACAAAGGTACCCAAGGAGTTTCAGAACAATCGGTTCATAAATATGGCCTCTAGCCCGAGCCGTATTGGCATTTGCACTTACAGTGCTGAAAGTAACACCAAACAAGAGCACCGCTGGGCATTGCATCATATGCCCGTGAACTGTTCAAATTGTACCATTTTAACACATTTGCAATTTTTTTAGAGTGCGAGAAATTTATACTGGCATATATATATATGTTGCGGTCAGACTTTGAAATCAGTGATTTTGTGAAATGACTAAATTTTTTCAGTCATTTGAGAAAAAAGACTAACAAGTTTGAAGCCAATCGAAAAACAAATACTAACGTTATCATCCGGAAACCAAATATTTGACGAAGAATTCAACAGGGGCCATAATTCAGGCAAAAATTGTTCAGACCAACCCCATATTCGAACTTGACCTGTATTTTGTTGTGATTGAACCACATACCAAGTTTGGAGCCGATCAGAAAACAAATACTAAAGTTATCATCCGGAAACCAAATATTTGACAAATTCTAAGTCCAACAGGGGCCATAATTCAGGCAAAAATTGTTCAGACCGACCCCATATTCGAACTTGACCTGTATTTTGTTGTGATTAAACCACATACCAAATTTGGAGCCGATCGGAAAACAAATACTAAAGTTATCATCCGGAAACCAAATATTTGACGAATTCTAAGTCCAACAGAAGCCATAATTCAGGCGAAAAATGTTCGGACCGACCCCATATTCGAACTTGACCTGTATTTTGTTGTGATTAAACCACATACCAAATTTGGAGCCGATGGGAAAACAAATACTAAAGTTATTGTTCGGAAACCAAACGGACGGACGGATGGACGGACAGACGGACGGACAGATGGATGGATGGACAGACGGACAGACAGACAGACGGACAGACGGACGGACAACGCCATACTATAATACGTCCCGTTTTTCAAACAGGCGTATAAAAACATCAAAGTTAGTCTAATTTGCATAATTTACGCACGAGAAAAAAACCCGTATTATATGTGATGTATCCCATGGTACTAAACATTCATACAAAAAATTATTCAAATCAGAGCTTTCATATGGAAGTTCTGTACAAAAAACAGATTTCTGCATCGTCGGTACAAAATGGTGGCTGGCAGCCATCTTGAATTGCGGACTGCACCCAAAAACACTTGTTCTCGCCCCCCGGTCATAACAAAGGTACCCAAGAAGTTTCGTAAAGATCGGTTCATAAATACGGCCTCCAGCCCGAGACAGACAGATGAAGGGCCATGGCATAAGCTCAAATTTGGCTTCGCCGAAGTTGAGCAAAAAATCACGAAAATCTCTCAAAGCGTTCTCGAGTTATCGTACGACGTGTAAAAAATCAACAATTTTCTAAGTAATAAAATCCCATAACTCTGGAATGACTAATCGAACGGCGACACTAAACGAAAGGGAGCTTCCCTCCATTGAAAAACACCACCTACCCAAAAATCACGAAAATCTCTAAAAGCATTCTTGAGGTATCGTACGACATGTGACCGGACGGACAGACAGATGGACAGACAGACAGACGGACAGGCAGACAGCGGTATACCATAATACGACCCGTTTTTTCAAAATGGGCGTATAAAAACCACGAGTTGCACCGAAATTGCAGTCATACAACTGATGCTACGTTTTTTTCAATTAATCATTAATACAACGCATAATCTATGTAACCTGGAACAACGGTTGAGCTAATTTGAAAACACAGGTGTTATTTCTTAGAACTAACCCATATCATCCACAATCGGGTGAGGGTGGGATCGGGTGAATCTGCCAAGCACAACAAATGGATATCTACTGATTACAGAAATGAAAGTAGAACTTGGTAACCAATCGTGTGTATCACGTGAGAGTTACAAATTTTCTTGAGTTAAAATGGTGACTAAAGATACAAATCCCATGTACTATAATCGAAATGACCTGAAATCAAAATTTTGCATCTGCAATATTTGCAAAAGAGAAATAGCTTCCAAACATGTAAATACGAGCAACCTAATTCGACATGTAGAGTCGAGGCATAAAAATTTACCCGAAGCTTAAAAAGTTACTGGATGAGAGATCGTCTGCAAGAAATCGGCGAAAACGATCATCTGCAGTAAGGTCTAAATTAAAGTACACCGAATGTATGCACACACAGGGTGCTAGTGGTAAGATAGTAAAATGAAATATATAAGAGTTTTACTGCAACATTCTACGCTAAAATTGTCCCTGATCCCCTTGTCATATAGTGCATGTATATATTTATTTATAGAACAAAAGTAAATGGAGATACGTTTTGTATACACACTGATCGAAGGGGAATAATTCTCTTTGTATAGATACATATGAAGTAATGGTTACAATACTCTAAATGATTTGCATTGGTGACAGGGTTACAATTTTCCTGTCTCCGAATCTCATCAACCTTATAACAGTCCTTGAAAATCATGGTCAGAGGCCAAAAGGTGCTTACATTTGATTGTCTGATACCCTGCAATAATAATTTTGAATTATGAACAACCAATGAATTCAAGTTTACCTGGAAAAAAACTTTCTGAGACTATCACTTCATACTTGAACATGAGTTCACTGGTTCTTCATTTCCAAATTCCAAAAATTAGTTCAGAATGCATAAAGTAGAAAAAAACGTAATGGAAACCGAAACCCGGGTCTTCACCCCCCAAAAAACTGAAACCGAAGTGAAAAAATCACAACTGCCAATCTCTACATTGGAATGAGCTTGTCGAGCTCATTCCAATGAGGTGTTATAACCTATGTTTTTGAGACAAAAAATGAAAAAATAACGAAATTGATTGGTGATTTTTGTGAATAGTGCTGGTCGGTTTTGACCGTTATGTTGGGTAAAGAGTTAACTGAATACTCCTGTTAACTAAAAAATTTTCACTGGCAAAGTGGCTATTAAATTAATAAAATTCCAATCTGGTATGACAACAACAGAAGTATGAGGGCAACATTTATGATAAAGGCTTATGATAAAGTCGCCCAAAGAACTCAAAGGTGTTGGTTCTATTACCAGTGAAACAGATCTTATCTACCACAGTAAACTAGTGCTCCTCAACTTCAAGTGGTTCCTAATGGGATTTTGTGATAATCAACTAAAAGATGAAAAAGTACAATGCCATAGGATGGCCTATCTGTCGCCAGGTAAGTCCAACATGGACAATAACTCACATATAAATACTTGGGTATAGCTGGTTCCCAATTTCCTTTATGATATTATCACAAAAAAGCTATAGATTAAATTTGGAAATAAAATCTTGCACAGTCTTCTTTGAAATGTGATGGTAAGAAAGGCTAAGTCCAAAAAGGGAAATAACTCTTAAAGAAATACATGAAAACTGTTGGTTCACAATTCCCTTCATAATATTATTACCCACAATAAGGGATCAATAACAAGGTTTTTGAGAGAAAAATGAAGAGATAAAGATAAAAAACAATTTTAGTGACGATTTTTGTGAATAATGCTGGCCAGCTTTGACATTCATTATTTATTTATTTAGTTATTGGTGTTTAAGGTCACATATTGGACATTCATTGGTTCAAGGGTTAAAATAATAAGAAATTAATCCCTTCCTCAACAGGTGACTTTATATAAGGTGTTAATGTATTTCTCCTATCAAACTATACAATTCAACCCAAATCCTTTCAGTACAATGATCTCAAGAACTCATTCCAATCAACTTAACCCCCTTCACTCTGATGTCAAAATGTCAAAATTTCAGGAAGCTGTTTTTTCCCATAATGCATCTAGAAATTTAACCAATTCAATCTCGTTTGACAGAGCTCAATGAGCTCTGTCAAACGCGATTGAATTGGTTAAATTTCTAGTTGCATTATGGGAATTTTTTTCTGCAGGAAATTTAGATATTTTGACATCAGTGTGCAGGGGGTTAAACATGTATTTCAGGCCTTAATACTTCACCTAACACACATGATATCTAAATTTTTATTTTTTTTTACTTTACTTTTCAAATTTAAAAAAAAAAAAAAATTAACAAAACAATGTCATGTGACCATTCAAAATTTCAACAAAACCATATCATGTGAGCTTGTTCCAATGAGGGGTCACATGATATGGTTTTGCTGAAATCTTTTTTTTTTCAACTGGTTAATTTGTGAATTATGCAGGAGAATGTGGCCTTTCCAATACATAAAGGGTTAAAATTCAGCAAGAATCAGAATCATGATTCTCATTTCGGTTCTTGCAAATGACCCTGGATTTATATGCTGACACAATATTTTGATTCTCGCAAAATTTAGTGAATTTTCATGATCCCAAAATTTTTATGTCTTACAGAATTTATGTTTAACTTTAAAAATAAATGAACTGTTAACTGCCTATGAAATGTAAATGAAGTTTAAAATATAAAAAACACTTAACTAATACTTCCAAGTCTAGGAAGCAAGAAACAACAAAACACAACACTAGCTTTCTCCTCAATCTGTGAGTTTGTATGGAATGGATCTGCCTGCATACTTGTGAATGAACACTGCTCCTACAAGGCCAGCAATAACTCCAACTATCAACATTCCAATACCAAGTCCAGCCATTGATCCTAAAAGAAGATTATTCATTCACATAAATAAATTAAATTAGTATCACACGTCAAGAAATCTTTGTTAGGAGGATATGACCAAATACAGGGATCTTCCTGGAAGAGATGAGCAATATTCCGAAAAACCGAATTGATAACTATATCATGGGGATACCCAAAAATCAAACCGAACCAATCATTGAATACTAAAACCATCGGAATTCTCAAATTGTCCTACATTCACTATTTATAAGGCCTTGTTGAGGCTTGATAGCAGCAGAAGAGTTAATTTTCATGAAAGAAGTGGCTGATTTCTTTTTTTTTAAAGTTTTGTTAACCCTCAGGGGCCAGGGAAATTGTCCTGAATTCTCACTAGACTACAACCTGTACATGTCCAGCTGCTTAACCCTTTAGCTAACGAATCGCCTGCATCCGCCAGCGTAATATGCAAATTGAGCAATTAAAAAAATTAATTTTTTCAAAATATTTCAACAAAACCATATCATGTGACCCCCTCATTGGAACAAGCTCATTGAGCTTGTTCCAATGAGGGGTCACATGATATGGTTTTGTTGAAATTTTTTGAAAATTTTTTAAAAAATTATATTTAAAATAATAAATTTTTATATCGTCTGCATTGGGTAAGGGGTTAAAAATGATTTCCAACCAAATCTTGACTACCTTAACAGGCAGCCAAGACTTCACTAGAAATCACTGCCCAGGTGATTTGTTTATTGTCAGGAGAACCGCCTGAAGATGGCATGGTCAGGGCACAAGCTCTGAGACAGCAAATGTCTCAAATTGACCTTTATAGGGTAAAGGGATGTTTAGAAGTCATAAAATTACCGTAGAATGTCACTGTTGAGCTCATTGGCAGTGGCATTTGTGGAGCCATGGTAAAATGATATAAGAACTTATTCTGTATTTTTCTGATGTGAATTTCCCTTTGGTACTATCAGCAAATCTCAGTCAAGTCAGATACTGAATACCAAAATGAAAGTGTCAATGACCCTGTTGCTTAACTTGTCTGTGTGTTGTGTTTGATGAAAAGGATAATGTTCAATGTTTATGAATGCATTATGAAATAAGAGTAGAATTGATAATCGGGAATATGTTAATTTCTGTTCCCTGTATGCTATGTTTTTAATAAAAATAATATGAGGTGTACACTGTACTAAAGAGCTGAGGGGTGGGTTAAAATGACCTCACAGTTAATGTATGTGGCCCTCATAGTAAACATATGTCAACGAAAGTTACCAAGTTACAGTGAAACCATTCCAAAACGAGTCATCCTATCAAGTTACATCGAAATCCCTTCATAAATATGGCTTGTAGACTGTGCTAAAGGTTTTTGGGCTTCAGGCCTGTGGAGCCATGACGGTTGACCGATTGCAACTAAAAGGGGACGTCCTGATTTCGACATTATACTGAGTCATTCCAATATGTTACAATGAAATCCCTTCACAAATACGACCTGTAATCTGTACTAAAGTTTTTCGGGTTTTGAGCTCGGGAAGTCATCATGGTTGAATGATCGCGACCAAAAGGGGACGTTGTCATCTGGGCTTCATCTGGAGTGATCCTACGAAGTTACAATGAAATCCCTTCATAAATATGACCTGTAGACTGTGCTCAAGGTTTTCGGGCTTTGGGTCTCGGAAGCCGTCACAGTTGACCAATCACGACCAAAAGGGGATGTCATCATCTAGGCATTATATGGAGTCAACCTAACAAGTTTCAATGAAATCCTTCATTAAATACTACCTATACACCATGCTAAAGGATTTTGCAGCCATCAAGGCTGAATGATCGTGACCAAAATGGAACATTCTCATCTAGACATTATTTGGAGTCATCCTACCAAGTTACAATGAAATCCCTTCATAAATATGACCTGTAGACTGTGCTAAAGGTTTTCGGGCTTCGGGCCTCTGAAGCCATCACAGTTGCCCAATTGCGTCCAAAAGAGGACGTTCTCATCTAGACATTATATGAAGTCAACCTACCAAATTACAATGAAATCCCTTCATAAATATGACCTGTAGACTGTGCTAAAGGTTTTCGGGCTTCGGGCCCCTGAATCAATCACAGATGCCCAATTGCGTCCAAAAGGGGACGTTCTCATCTAGACATTATATGAAGTCAACCTACCAAGTTACAATGAAATCCCTTCATAAATATGACCTGTAGACTGTGTTAAAGGTTTTCGGGCTTTGGGCTCGGGCAGCCATCAGGGTTGAGTGATCACAACCAAAAGGGGACATTCTCATCTGGGCATCATCTGGAGTGATCCTACAAAGTTACAATGAAACTCTTTCATAAATATGATTGTAGACTGTGCTCAAGGTTTTCAGGCTTCGGTCACCTGTAGCCGTCACAGTTGTCCAATCACGACCAAACGGGGATGTCATCATCTAGGCATTATATGGAGTCAACCTAACAAGTTACAATGAAATCCTTCCATAAATATGACCTATAAACTATGCTAAAGACTTTTGGGCTCGGGCAGTCATCAAGGCTGAATGATCACAACCAAAAGGGGATGTTCTCATCGAGACATTATTTGGAGTCATCCCACCAAGTTACAATGAAATCCCTTCATAAATATGGCCTGTAGACTGTGCTAAATGTTTCGGGCTTCTGGTCCCAGTTGCCCAATCACGTCCAAAAGGGGACGTTCTCATCTAAACATTATATGAAGTCAAGTTACAATTCAATCCCTCCATAAATATGACCTGTAGACTGTGCTAAAGGTTTTCGGGTTTTGGGCTCGGGCAGTCGTCACGGATGACAGATCGCGACCAAATGGGGAAGTTCTCATCTAGACATCATACAGAGTCATTCTACCAAGTTACAATAAAATCCCTCCATATTAAATATGACCTGCAGACTGTGCTAAAAGTTTTTGGGTTTCGGGCTTGGGCAGCCATCACAGTTGACAAATCATGACCAAAAGGGGGCATTCTCATCTAGTCATTATACCAAGGCATCCAAATCCCTTCATAAATACGACCTGTAGACTGTGCTAATGGTTTTCGGGTTTTGGCCACTCCGGTTGACCGATCGCAACCAAAAGGGGACGTTCTCATCTAGACATGACACCAAACCTGCATATGAAATTTTGTGACGATCAGACAAGAACTACGGGGTGTAGCCTGTGCTAACTGAAAATGTGAACAGACTCACAGACTAACAGACTCACAGACTTCCACACACGTGATAGCAATAGCTTATCTTGACTTTGTCAAGTTAAGCTAATGATATTGAGGTATATCCTCTTACAAATACCGACACCGAAACCAAACTTCAATACCGCCCATTTCTACTTTCTGATAATTTTAGGAAAGGGATCCAGGCCCATCCAACTAAGACAATTCTCCATCACTGGAAAGAAATTGGGAATTTTATAAAAAATAGTTACTATTTCAGTTTCTTTCCTTGATGACTATCTGTCATGACATATTGCTCAAGTCTTAACCATCTGCACTATGATGTTGAAATGTCTCGATTTTAACCTTCAAATTTTCCCCATAATGCAACTAGGAATTTAACTCCTTCAATACTCTTGTAATTAGGCTTTTCCCTCTGGAAAAGACTATTGTTTTTCTACGGATTATTATTTTTTTTTTTTTCTTCCACACATTTTGTCCGTACGATTCAGAAGCCATTTTGGAACCGATTTTCACGAAACTTTGCACATGCATAGAGGGGCACAAAATCTAAAAATGTACCGAAGCGGAATTTTCAATTTAACCCTTATTTCGTCAGAATTGGCAAAAAACTGCCAAAATTGGGGTTTATCGGCACTTTCTCGAAACACGTCTTGTAGATTTTTTTTATACATTCGTAATTGCTAGACCTGTCTGTGACACGCCCTTTGATACACACGACATATCAGGCGATGCATATGGTAACCCTCCACAGGTTGCCAAACATCGAAATTTTGATGAAATAGGCCGGTTTCAGGCCCCCACCGCACCCAAACAATACATGAGAGATAAACATAACTTCCTTTATTGGGAGTGGAATTCACCGAGGATCATTTTTGTCAGTAATAAGGGTGTTAAATGAAAGAGTCAATGACTCTGTAGCTCAACTTGGATATGACAGGAATTAGTACTTGCTGTGACCAAGACAACTGAATAATGAATATGACAGGAATTAGTATTTGTTTTGGCCCAGTCAACAATAATAAAAGAATTACAAGGTGACTGTAATGGACTACAGATTAAGACCAATCAGTGTAGATTATTATTTTTGTGTGGAAATTTTCAGTCCCAAACAAAATATTTTCAGACTAAAATTTTTTCTTCTTCTTCTTAAAATTGACCAAAATGCATCAAAACACAAAAAACTAATTTCCGGATTTTGGTCCAAAATTTTCTAAGTCCCACCCGGACCCCTAATTTGCATAATTTATTCACGAGAAAAACTCTGTATTATATGTAATGTATCCCATGGTACTAAACATTCATACAAAAATTTATTCAAATCAGATCTTTCATTTGGAAGTTCTGCGCAAAAATCTGATTGCACTTAATTTTGAACAAAATGGCTGCTAGCGGCCATCTTGAATTTCAGACTGGACCCAAAAACACTCCTTCTCGTCCCACAGTGATAACAAAGGTACCCAAGAAGTTTCGTGAAGATCGGTTCATAAATACGGCCTCTAGCCCGAGCCGTATTGGGATTTGCACTCACAGTGCTGAAAGTAACACTAAATAAATCAAAGTTAGCCTAATTTGCATAATTTACACACAAGAAAAAAACCTGTAATATATGTAATGTATCCCATGGTACTAAACATTCATACAAAAAATTATTCAAATCAGAGCTTTCATATGGAAGTTCTGTACAAAAAACAGATTTCGGCATCGTCGGTACAAAATGGCTGCTGGCAGCCATCTGAAATTTGGGACTGCACCCCAAAACACTCGTTCTCGTCCCACGGTCATAACAAAGGTACCCAAGAAGTTTCGTAAAGATTGGTTCATAAATACGGCCTCTAGCCCGAGCCATAGCAGCTTGGAACTTACGGCTCTGAAAGTAACACTAAATAAATCAAAGTTAGTCTAATTTGCATAATTTACGCACGAGAAAAAAACCCATATTATATGTGATGTATCCCATTGTACTATACATTTATACAAAACTTTATTCAAATCAGAACTTTCATACAGAAGTTCTGTACAAAAAACTGATTTTTGCATCATCGGTACAAAATGGCCACTGGCAGCCATCTTGAATTTCGGATCACACCCAAAAACACTCGTTCCCGTCCCAGGGTCATAACAAAGGTACCCAATAAGTTTCGTAAAGATTGGTTCATAAATACAGCCTCTAGCCCGAGCCATAGCAGCTTGGCACTTACAGATCTGAAAGTAACACTAAATAAATCAAAGTCAGTCTAATTTGCATAATTTACGCACAAGAAAAAAACGTGTATTATATGTGATGTAACCCATGGTACTAAACATTTATACAAAACTTTATTCAAATCAGAACTTTCATACAGAAGTTCTGTACAAAAAACTGATTTTTGCATCGTCGGTACAAAATGGCCGCTGGCAGCCATCTTGAATTTCGGACCACACCTAAAAACACTCGTTCCTGTCCCAGGGTCATAACAAAGGTACACAAGAAGTTTCGTAAAGATCGGTTCATAAATACGACCTCTAGCCCGAGCCATAGCCAATTGTTGACATACGGACAGACGGACGACGGGCCATGACAATAGCTCAAATTTGACTTCGTCAAAGTTGAGCTAAAAAACCAAGCGTTAACCCGCTTTGGGCTGGTTAAACAACAATACACCCCCATAAAGCTCCAAAATTTGTGTTTTCCGTGGATTTCTCTAAACGAGTCTTGTAGATTTTCAAGAAAAATTTGTCACTCCCAAGCCTTGGTGTGACAATAGAAGTTGCATGGACAAAATACTGCGGTGAGCATTTGTTAACCCTCCACGGGCTGCTAAAAGTCAAAATTGTGATAAAATGGGCTGTTTTTGGACGCCAACAGCACCCAATGGGTACGCCACAAAGAAACGTGCCTTCTTTTATCGAGCACACAATCTATACGCAAACATTTTTGTAAGTAGTAAGGGTATTCAAAAGTCGAAGTCTTAACCCATTTTGGACAGGCTAAAGAGAGAGACCCCTTAAAATCTTATAATTCCTATTTTCTGTGGATTTCTCTAAAAACATCCTGTAGGTTTTCAAGAAAAATTGACTACTCGCAGGTCTTTGTGTGAAATTACAAGTTGCATGGACAAAATATTCCGGTGAGCGTTTATTAACCCTCTAGAGGCTGCCAAGCTTCGTAATTTTGTCGAAATTGGCTGTTTTCAGGCACGCACATCACCCATCGTGTACCTGAGAAATAAACATTATCTCCTTTGTTGGAAGTGGAATTCACCAAAGACCATTTTTGTAAGTAATAAGGGTATTCAAAAAACCAAGTGTTAACCCATTTTGTGGTTGTTAATAGTGATACCCATCAAAGGCTTAAAAATTAATGTTTTCCCTGGATTTCTTTACAAACATTTGGTAGGGTTTTCAAGAGAAAATGGCCATTGATAGGTCATGGTGTCACATTACCAGTTGATTGGATAAATTATTCCGGTAAGCATTTGTTAACCCTCCATGGGCTGCTAAATGTCAAAATTTTGAAAAAAATAGTCTGTTTTTGAACAACAACAACATCAAATGGGAATACAACAGAGAAACGCAACTTCTTTTACCGGACGCAAAACTGACAGGGAAACATTTTTGTAAGTAGTAAATGTATTCAAAAATCGAGGTCTTAACCCATTTTTGACTGGTTAAGGAGATATACCCCTTAAAAGCTTAAAATTCCAGTTTTCTGTGGATTTCTCAAAAAAAATAAATTCGAGAGCAATTGACCATTCGCAGGTCTTCGAGTGAAATTACAAGTTGCATGAACAAAATGTTTCGGTAAGCATTTGTTAACCCCCAGAGGCTGCCAAGCATTGACATTTGGAGAAAATGGGCTGTTCTTGGGCAACCATAACACCAAATGTGTACCTACAAGATAAACATAACCTCCTTCATTGGAAGTGGAATTCACCGTCGATCATTTTTGTAAGTAATGAAGATATTCACAAAACCAAGCATTAACCCTTTAGAGCTGGTTAAAGAGAGATACCCCTCAAAAGGTTAAAAATTTGTGTTATCTGAGGATTTCTTTAAAAACATCCCGTAGATTTTCAGGAAAAAATGGCCATTCTCATATCTTAGTGTGACATTACAAGTTGCATGTACAAAATATTCCTGTAAGCATTTGTTAACCCTATGCAGGTTCTCAAACATCAAAATGTTGATAAAATAGGCTGTGTTTGCATACCCACAGCACCCGAAGTTGGGAGGAGAGATCAAAATAAGTGGAAGTAGAATTCACTGAGAATTATTTTTGGAAGTAATAAGAGTATTCCAAAAACAACACTTAACCCGTTTTGGGCTGGAAAAACAATGATACCCATCAAAAGCTTAACATTCCTGTTCTCCCTGGATTTCTCTGAAAACATCTTGTAGATTTTAAAGAAAAAATGGCCATTCACAGTTCTTGGTGTGACATTACAAGTTGCATGAATAAATATTCCTGTTGGCACTTGTTAACCCTCTACAAACTGCCAGACATCAATATTTTGGATACATTTGAGATAAAATGGACCATTTTTAAATTGACACAGCACTCAGTGAGTATGTGTCAAACAAACATAACTCCTTTTGTCGATCATTGACTTGTTGGACGACGATATTGACATTAACCCACTCCACCGTTAATGATGGTTTTTACCTAAACAATTTTTTTATCAAACTGTGTCATTTGAGACTACTATCTTCACCTTTCTCATAACATCAATGAAGGAACTTCAGTGAGACAGTTAAAAACAATTCATCAGACACTGTGGGGTCATGAAAAATCATGGAATCTCATCGGGAAAAGCCATGATTCTCCAGAATCATAAAGTCTAGTTTTGGTATATTTTTTTACATTAGTATGTCGAGGATTAAAGGCCTAATCACAACTTAGCAAATTTTTACACCTCAGGATAAGTGTTTCTACCTGAAGTGATGGGGAGTCATCTAGACAATGATAAGTTACACATGCCAGACCTTTAGGTTCCCCCAATTTCACCCCATTTACTGGGTGCCCAAATTAGAGAAGGCGTGAAGACATCAAGAAAAATATATACAAGAGGCCCCAGGTGGCCTGAGGGCACTCACCTGACATGGTAGCCTAAATATCAACCCAGAGAATTGATTTCAACAAATTGCATCTGCTCCTCCTAAGAAAAGCTTATACCAAATATCCAAAGACTCTGACCAGTGGATCTAAAAAAAAAAGATTTTTAAAGAATATTCCTCATATTGAACCAAGTTATAATTCGGGCTCCCACAGGGAGCCTATATATGAACCCAGGGACTTGCCTTTAACAAACTTGAATCTCACCCCCCTAAGGATGCTGCACACCAAATATCAAATCATTCCGACTGCTGGATCGAAGATCTTTAAAGAAAATTCCTCATTTTGAACTAAGTTACAATTCGAGCTCCCACAATGAGCCCAAATATGGACCTAGGGACATGGCTTGAACAAACTTGAATCTTACCCCCCCCCCCCCCCCCCCCCCCTCCCAAAGGATGCTGAATAAAAAATATCAAAAGCATTCATCTGCTGGATCTGAAGAAGATTTTTAAAGAAAATTCCTCATTTTGAACTAAGTTGTCATTCCGGCTCTCATAGTGAGCCAAAATATGAACCAAGGGACTTGGCTTGAACAAACTTGAATCTCAGCCCCCCCCCTAAGGTTGCTGCATGCCAAATATCAAAACATTCCGACTGCTGAATCTGAAAAAGAAGATTTTTAAAGAAAAATTCCTCATATTGACTAAGTTATAATTCGGGTTCCCACAGGGAGCCCAAATAAGGGCCCAGGGACTTGGCTTTATCAAACTTGAATCTCCCAACCTAAGGATTCTACACACCACATATCAAAACATTCTGACTGCTGGATCTGAAGGAGAAGATTTTTAAAGAAAATTCCTCATTTAGAACAAAGTTACAATTCAAGCTCCCACAGTGAGCCCAAATATTGACCTAGGGACATGGCTTGAACAAACTTGAATCTCCCCCCCCCCCCCCCTCCTCCCCCTAAGAATGCTGCATACCAAATATCAAAACATTCCGACTGCTGGATCTGAAGGAGAAGATTTTTAAAGAAAATTCCTCATTTTGAACTAAGTTATAATTCGGGCTGCCACAGTGAGCTCAAAAATGAACCCAGGGATTTGGCTTGAACAAAATTGAATCTCACCCCTCTAAGCATGGTGCATACCCAATATCAAAAGATTCTGCCTGCTGGATCTGGAGAAGAAGATTTTCAAAGACATTTAGGAGAGGTGGTGGTGTAGGCCTTCTGCATAACATATACTGAGCCCAAATATAAACCCAGGAGGCCGATTTGAACAACTTGTATCAGATCCATCTCACAATGTTGCATACCAAATATCAAAAGATTCTGCCTGTTGGATCTGGAGAAGAAGATTTTTTAAGAAATTTGCCTGAAATGCACTAAGTTCGAATTTGGCCTTCTATAGTGAGCCCAAATATGAATCAGGGGGCTGATTTGAACAAACTTGAATCAGATCCACCCCACAATGTTGCATATCAAATATCAAAAGATTCTGCCTGCTGGATCTGGAGAAGAAGATTTTTAAAGAAATTTGCCTGAAATGCACTAAGTTCCAATTTGAGCTTCTATAGTGAGCCCAAATATGAATCCAGGGGGCCGATTTGAACAAATTTGAATCAGATCCACCCCACAATGTTGCATACCAAATATCAAAAGATTCTGCCTGCTGGATATGGAGAAGAAGATTTTTTAATGTTTTTCCCATTGCCTACAGTGTTAAAAAGTGCTGACTCAGCACTTTTTCAAAGTCTCCCGAAACTGTACCCTATGATAAAACCGATGGCAATTTTTTTTTACCAATCCTTTCTGTTGGTCCTAAGAAAGCTTCACACCAAATAAAAATTCTCGGTGCCATACAGTTTTGGAGATATGAGCGTTTTAATTTTTTCCTATTTTTAGCTCCTGCGGTTCCCACAGGCTGCAGGAAAAATTTGTTGGGCATAAATCAAGTACTTATAATCCAATAATACCTCATATTAAATTTGGTTCAAATCGGCCTCTGGGTTCAGAAAATAGAAATTTAGGGCGGGGCAAAAATTCTTGCCCCTCTCAGAACAAAGGTAAATATTGCCCGGCAAACTTCTCTTGAACAAACTTGAGTCTACACCTCAAATGGAAGCTGCATACCAAATATCAAGTTTCTGCTTTGGCTGGTTCATGAGAAGAAGATTTTTTAAAACTTTGTGCATTTTGGCCCCACCCCACTCCACAATATGAGCAGAAATCCAATTTGAAGAAAAACCCAAATGCCCCTATATAACCACTACTTACATGAAATTTAATTAAAATGTGAACAGTGGTTTAGGAGAAAGAGGCTCAAACACCACCTTCACGCAGGACGATGAAAGACGGAGAAAAAGTCATAAGAAAAGCTCACCCTGACTTTCAGTCAGGTGAGCTAAAAATTCTCTCTGCCTCTTCTACATTTGAGAATAACTTCCATCATAATATGGCCACAGAAACACAAAAAGGCATGGCAATAAATCATAACAGGATAAGGCTGTTATTTCTGGTTTTAATGCACCCAAATTAGGGCAAAATGGTGTGAACCAAGTAAATGAATTTAAAGGTTTGACATGCAGTGTTTTTTAGTCAAGTCTTGGCTGCTTATGACTTGACTAGAAATTGCTGCCAGGTCACTAGACCAACAGGCTGTGGAGCAGTAGAATTTCAGGAATACTGCTCAGTCCTGAAGGTTAATATTCAGTGCAAGCTGGGGAATTGGAAATTAGTGACTATTGATTGGGAAATTGCTTTGAGAATGGGCCCCATATCTGGACCATGTATGCCATCAGGAAAACGCCTGAACGAGGACAAATAAAATTAATTAATCAGGTATTCACTTTAAATCAATACAAATGACTGAGTAAACTTTGGAAGAATTATTTAGACTTGCCATTTATAGTACAAATACTCAAATAATGACCACATTTTTGTGTTTGTTTTTTTTTCGTTTTTTGCTGTTAATTTGTTCACTCTTTGTTCATCCTTGTTTGTGTAATTGTTCATTATGTCAGTCATTTGTTTCTATCATTTGATGGTTACTCTGTTCTCATGAAACCTTAATTGCATAATTCAACTCTCAGAACAATTTGAGTGTACAAAGACATTTATTTCAGTGCTAAATATAATTTATGATCAACCAATCAGGCCACACAAAGTATATCTACTGTTTCTCAGGCCATCTTTTATTAAAAAAAATACATGAGTCAGGTGGTTTTTATTCTATTTTTTATTTTTGTAATTATTAAATCCTTATCCTCATATACTTGGTTTGTTTAATGTTTTAGACACACTGATGTCAAAATATTAAAATTTCAAGCAACATTTTTTTCCCATATATTAACTAGAAATTTAATCAATTCTGTCATTTGACAGTTTACTGAGCTCTGTCAAACAAGACTAGATTGGTTTGGTTAAATTCCTAGTTAAATTATGAAATAATTTAACTAGGAATTTAACCAAACCAATCTAGTCTTGAAATATTATAAATTTAAAGTAATTTGTATATTTTCTATACTTATCAATGGCCCAGACTAGCTGGTGCAAACTCAAAGTTATCAAGGGCCAAACACAAATTTTGACCTCCAACCCCCCCCCCCCCCCCCCCCCCCACCACCCCCAACCCCAAAATTTGCTTGCAAAACCAAAAATTGAAAGTCCTATCTGGTCCTCCATAAATTTACTCTCTGCGCATGAACAGCCTTCAGGAAGTGGCCGGCATTGGCGCCAACATCATTCTTTGTAGAAGAGAGTACTACATAACAATTCAGCCGAGAGGTATGAGTACCCACTCATGGGAGGGCCATCTCCGTCTGGGCCATTGGTAAGTATAAAAAATATACAAATTACTTTAAATTTATAATATTTTTATACTATAACCCAGTGGCCCAGAGTAGCTGAACTGTAAAAAGGTGGAGGGCCTAGGATTTTAGAATTACTATACCAACATAGTTCCAAGTCTGTAATCCAAGGTGAAAGGAAATTAAATTTGAAAGGAATTACAAGTATGTCTCTCTATACAGTAATAGAGAAGACATATCAAAAATAAGGAGCCCAATTCAAGTAATCCCATATTCTTAGCATGAAGCCTATGCTAATTTGGATGTAACTAGTTCCCAATTTTTAAGGCTAGTCCGGACTAAGCCCCAAAAATTAGGACGGCACACAAACATACGCCATATACAATAAAACACAAGCTGTATCCAGGATATAATTACAGACAAAACAGCTTCACTCATAGTTACACACTTATCAAAACGGAGGAGAGGTAAAAAATCACCTCCCCCACCCCACTTTTTGAAAGAATCTTCTTCAAAAAGCAAGAGGGGAGTGCTCTGGAATCAGTAAAAGCGGTACCAAATAACAATATAAATATTTGTTGCAGAGGCACCCAGGAATTAATTGTTATTAATAAATTAGTGCCTAATGCCACTTCAGAAGCTAAGGCTGTAGCAGCGATCCCAGTAATTAATAGTGCCCACTTGTAACGTATACCGGAGTTGGCATATGCAAATAGGTCGAAAACCAGTGAGAAAATATATAACATACACATGTCCAATAGAATCACAATGGATGATCTCTGGTGAGTAAAACACACTTCCAAGGTAACCCACAGGCGACCCCATTCAGGTGTACAATAAATTCCAGTAATAACACTCCCGACGTGTACTATCCGATATCTATGATTCTAGAAATGTGCGAATATATGAGAGTGTAAGACAAGGTTTACTCGATTGGGTACCGACATTAATAGAAACCTGGATCTAGAAATGGAACTAGCTTTGATTAACAGACTCGACACAGACCGCCCCCGAAATAATTCATTGTTTCTAAGGTCCATAACATACAATAATGCGTCTGCCTAATAATTAATTTATTATGCACGTGAGCACTGAAATCCAGCATGTAATCATCTGAATACCAGTTAACTGACTAGACAGCCTCCCAGGTACCCAAAGACTAGCAATTTATTGATGATGAATTATATGCTCGTATATGACATATAGATGAACAACCACAGGAAACCAACCAACTAAAAAGTGGATGTGCCCATGAGGTCGCCATAGAACACGACCCAGCTGCCAATCAAGAAGTCATCAAATAATATAGGAACTGCAAGGCTCCCTCACGTCTGACCGACTCCATAATGCCACTAAGGGCGGAGAAGGACGTGAAGAACAAATGCTTTCCCTGATAAAGAATGGCCTCTCGAGGAGAAAGCTTCTGGAGAACGTCCCATAACAGACACCTGAGAAGATTGATCCAAGGTTTCTGTAATGACAGAGGTGCTACTAACAGGATTTCGCAATGAGACTGTTTGATCTAAACAGAATCGGCTGAATTAACGGAGTTGAAGAATATGGATATCCTATCGTTCCTTCCCATGAGATCGACAGAGCGTCTACTGCATACACTCGATGATCCGGGCATGGCGACACGAACGTCGGTAACTGATTGTTCTGGCGTGTCGCGAACAGATCTATCATGGGACGATCCCACTGGTAGCAAATCTGCCTGAATATTCGCTTGCTGTGAGTCCATTCCAATGGCAACAGGCGACCTTTCCGAGACAGCAAGTCTGCTAGTGCAATCAGACGACCCAGTATATGACGGACAGAAAGATGAACATGATGATTCATGATGTATAAGAGAATCCTCCCCGTTAATTCACATAATGGAATTGAATGATTTGATTTAATTTGATTTAATCTTATTTGTTTCACAAGGATTGGCGAACAAGTTAAGTTGAATTGATTGCCACCTTGGTTCCTTATGTAAGCTACTACTGTTGAATTGCCTGACAAAATCTGAACATGGATGTTCGCTATTATGTGAATCCAATGCTGAAGAGCTAGCCATAATGACATCATCTCATTGATGTTTATGTGCTTCTCTAGGAACCGAGGGTCCCAAAGACCCTGACACTTCAAGTCTGAGGGACCTAGGGTCGCATCCCAACCTGTCTGACTTGCATCTGTCATAATCATGAAAGCCGGATCTGGCAGTTGCAGCGTAACTCCCTAAGTTAACTACTGAAGGTCTGCCCATATCGGGACCCTTTGTTTTACTAGGTCCATTAAAACAATATTGGTTTCGAGTGAATGCATCTTCACACTCCAGTTCTGAGTGAAGAATATCTGGAGGGGACGTGTGTGTAGATGGCCCATCGGAATAAGATCTGCACCCGCTCCGCACAACCCGATCAGTCACATGAATTCCTTTGCTGTTAATGCATCTGAGTGTAGACAAAGGCGAGCATAACAAGTGACTAATTTCGCTCTGGGTAACGGCAGACGAACCAGATTGTTGTGAGTCTCAAAGCTCATCCCCAAGTGAGTGAACGACTTGGACGGAGCTAGATCCGACTTTTTCTCATTTACGATAAAACCGAGACAGTGGAGTAATAGAAGCAGACTCTGAACATCGATCTGAAGAATAATTCTGTTGCCGTATCTCTGGAGAATGTCGTCCAAGTAAGCTGACATTACCGCAGATGAATGAGCTCGGAAGTATGACATTCCTGAGTTCATTATTTGAGTGAATGCCCAGGGAGCCAGGTTCAGACCAAAGCACATTGCTCTGAACTGATAAACCTTCCCTTGTACGGTGAACTGAAGGTACTTTCTGAATGCCGGATGTACCAGCACATGAAGGTATGCATCCTATAGATCTATGCTTGCTTCATAGTCGTTCACTCGAATGCTCGCTCTTACCGACCTGATGGTCTCATATAGATTTTTGGAGCCACGATAAGCTAGTTTATCCAGCTCAAGTCTCTTACCGGTCAGAACGAGACGTCTGGCTTCGGTTCGAGGAACAGGTGACTGTAACAACCCTGAGAATCTTAATTCTCGATGACCTCTATTGCTTCCTTAATAAGAGAGCTTGTACCTCCGCTAGGAGAGATTCTCTTTTGAAAAGTTCCGACGGAAGATTTGTCCAACATGGATATCTTGTTAGTGGGGGTTCTGCTAGGAATGATGGGCCAAAGGCCGTCTGAGACTACACTTCTCACCCACTGATCTTCCGTGACTACTATCCAGTTTCTCACGAAGGTTGATTCACTTCCGCCAACTGGCAAGCAATAGAGGTCTTGAACATCACCTGTATGACTTGCGAGGCTTATGGGAGGAAAAACTATGTCCTCCCCGCAAAAAACCTTGTCCCGTCGGCCTAGGGACGTCTGACAGATAGTCCCGATCAGACTTACGCCCCTTTCCCGAGTCGCTATATTGACAACCTCCATAGTAATTGTAAGAGGGTTTCTAGTACCCTCTTGAGGAGTTCCCTTTTGACGTTTAGATTTGGAATGTCCTCCTTACTCTTGTCTGCTGAAGCGGGTTGTTGAGATGCCAACTTCAATAGCAGAGCATTTGAAACTTTCTTAGTAGCCTGTTCATAGACTAACGAAAGCTTGTTGTCAAAAATAGTATGTCCATAGACTGGAGAGACCTGGAGAGAGCTTTTCACCTTGTCATCTATAAGTGAAGACAACATAAGGGCAGCACCTCATCTGATTAACTCCAGATTAGCCACTGTTAGGGTGGAGTTATACATGGTATACAGAACTGCCCTGGAAAGAACTTTAAGAGAAGTACAAACGTCCTCAAATTTCTTCCCGTTGAGGCGTTGTGCCATAGCTCTTGTAAGGTGATTTGCATAAAAAATTGCTTCCAAATTCGCTCTACTTGATGAAATTGCCATTTTAATTATGTCTGAGCAAATAGTGAATGATGCAGGCAAGGATACATCTAGATCCCCAGCATGCTCATCCAAATGTAGAAGAGCTCTCTGAACATCTTCTCCAACCGTTTTAACCCTTTACCCAATGCAGACGATATCAAAATTTATTATTTTAAATATCATTTTTTCAAATTTTTCACAAAATTTCAACAAAACCATATCATGTGACCCCTCGTTGGAATGACCTGGTTCCAACGAAGGATCACATGATATGGTTTTGTTGAAATTTTTTGAAAAGTTAAAAAATTTATAGTAATTTATATATTTTTTATACTTACCAATGACCCAGACATAGCTGGTGCTAACTCTTAAAAATATAGGGCCAAACACAAATTTTGCCCCCCAATCCCCAAAATTTGCATCTAAAACCAAAGAAAACATGTCCTGAATGGCCCTCCATACTTCACCTCTACTGCGCATGCGCAGTGTCAAGGACGTCCCGAAATTGGCACCATTAATCATTCTTATAACCAGTGCCTGGTAAGCGCTATGTACTCAGTGGGGAGGTATGAGTTCCCAACTCCTGGGAGGGCCATCCCCGTCTGGGTCATTGGTAAGTATAAAAAATATATAAATTACTATAAATTTTTTAACATTTTTATACTGTACCTATGACCCAGATATAGCTGAATAGTAAAAAGGATGGAGGGCCTAGGACATAGAGGAAATTCCAATAAGCTCAATTATATAAAATAGAGTCATCCCCTCAAGGGGAAAAGGAGTATTAGGCCTTACATGTATCTTTCTTATTTATGATAAATTAGAAAGACACAACACCTTCCATAATTGAGCCTCATAACATCCATGTACTCTATTAATATCCAGTATAATCCTTATACTAATAATTTTTAAAGTAAGCCAATAAATAAAGTTAGTCAAGAGAATAGAGACTCTTTATACTCCTTAAAAGTGTCTGAGGATTGTATAATAACGCCCGTTTGACACGTGATACATTCAAAAGCTATACTTTAAAAACTATGACCTGAATGAATTTTTAAAACATAAACTTATCACTTAAAAACCATCCCAGTAACAGCTCAGAATTACTAACTCCGGAGGAGGTATCCCCTTGTTTTCATAATAAAACAGGTGACCCAAGGGAACACCCCCCCCCCCCCTTCTCCTTGCCCTGGGTCAAATAGCCCAGAGCGAAGAGGGCAGCAGGACGGAGTCACTGCCAGAACAGAAAGCCTACCTAGCTATAGTAGCAACTGTTAAGTGAATGACATTCTGAGCAGTAGATAATAGACCTAACAATGGAGGCCTCCAGAAATGGACTCAATATTTCTGAGATAAAAATTCATGAATGTGGATGGCTGAGCTCAATGTGCAGCCTTCATAAAATCTAAAATAGCGACACTATTAATGTAAGCCCAAGATGTAGAAAGAGCTCTTACTTCATGAGCCGAAATCTCAAGTACAAACTGCTGAGTTAATGATATACCATAAGCAGTACCGATAGTTAATTGAATCCATAAGCAATAGAATGGCGCGTAATGTCCTTCTATTAGGCATCAAAGACAGAAGAAGCTTACGTCCTTACTAATAAACTGATATCTGTTTATAAATACGTAAACTCTAACCGGACAGAGTAAACTCTAACCGTACGAAGACGGAAGGACCTTAATAACAATAGGTTCCGGATATTTATTAGGAGCCTGATTCTTATAACCAAAAATCCAACATTAGTAGTAAAGGAAATGGTGTTTCCGATACTACGAAAGTGAGAATCGTCCACCGATAGTGCATGAAGCTCACTGACTCTTCAGCAGAAGAGAAGACTAAGAGAATTACTGTCTTAAAAGGTCAGAATTTGAAAACTACTGTTTCCAAAGGCTCAAATGATTACTTAGCTAAATAAGAACCGAAGCTAAATTCCGTATAGAAATTTAATCTAAGGATTCTAGGTCTATTTATCGAAAAGTTTCTAACTGACTTAGATAAAGAGACATAAGACTCAATTGTAAACTATCATAGAGTGCATAGGTATGAGATAACATAGACCTATAACCTTAATAGTAACGGGCTGCAGTTGATCTTGTCAAACAAGTATACTAGAAAGTTGCAATGTCTAGTATGGAGGGATCAAAAATATCAACATAATGATCCCTACACCAACGACGGAAGAGCCACCACTTTAGCCGCATAGTATAGCGAAGAAGAGGTTCTCCTACAGTAAGAAATCGCGTCCATAGCTCGTCCTGTACAATGCTTGCCGTGCAAGAAGAACCACACAACGGAATACGTGAAGGTTGAGACCTTGCGGGTTGTGATGAAGTTGACACGATTTCCCCAGCGAAAGAAGATCCTCTCATGGAGGAAGTTTTCGCGGTAAGTCCCACAGTAGACACCTGAGTAAATTTACCCACGGTCTCTGTGAAGACAGAGATGCTATCAACAGAATTGTATTGTGGATGTTTATCTTAGCAATACTTGCTGAATCAACAGCGCTGGAGGATACGCGTATCCTATCATTCCGTCCTATTAGATCAATAGAGCGTTAACAACATAAGCTCAGGGATCCAGACATGGAAACACATACGTCTGCAATTGAATAGTGAGTTGTGTCGCAAATAAAGTATCATTGGGCGCTCCCATTGATAGCAAATCTGATTGAATACTTGTTTGTTGAGAGTCCATTCTGACGGCAACAAGCGACCCTTACGTGAAAGGGAGTCTGCTAATACAATCAGACGACCCGGAATATGACGGACCAAAGCAGAACTTGGTGTACTATAACAAACAGAAGGATTCTTTCCGTTAAATTGAATAACGGAATCGAATGAGTGCCTCCCTGGTTCCGGAGATACACAACTACTGTCGTATTAACGGACAGGATTTGGACATGCGTTTCTGAATAATGTTCATCCAATGACATAGTGCAAGCCTAAATAACATCATTTCTTGGAAGTTAAGTGCTTGCCTAGAAACTGCAGAACCCAAAGACCCTGGCACTTAGAATCCGTCGGGATCAATATTGTACCCCAACCTGTTTGACTGGCATCCGTCATAATCATAAAACTCGGATCCGGCAACTGCAGTGGCACTCTCTGAGTCAACCACCGAATGTTTGCCCCAGTCTGAATCTCTTGCTACACTTGATAGACAAGAGAACGTGTATATCGAGCAATTCATAGATTGCTGAAAGTTGCCGTCGAAGAGAAGCTTCTCCGAGACCGAAGCGACTCTGAGAGAGTTCTTCACCTTACTATCCACGCGCGTGGATGTAGCCAGGGCTGCGTCACGTCTAACCAACTCCAGGTTGCCACTGAAGGGCGGAGTTATATGTGGAAAAACTACTGCCCTTGAAAGAAATCACATTGAGGATCATATCCTGGAATTCTTTCTCTTGAAGACGTAATGAGAACGCCTCAGTAAGGTGGTCTACGTATGATAAAGCATCTAAGTTAAGTCTATTAGACATCATTGTCGTTTCCAACATAGTGGTTGGAATTGACATAGACGGCGAAAAAGATAATTCCCAGTCTTCAGCACCGCTGTCTAGACGCATATGAACTCTCGGAATGCCCTGTTCTGCCAATATAAATTATTTCCTAGAATTGAAAAAAGGCAGAATAGAGCACTGCGGACAAGAAACTAGACTATCATGCTTGGTAGCAAGCTTATATATAGCGTCGTTAAATAATTCGAATGTTCTAAAGACATTATTGGACTGTGTCGGTAAGTCAGGGACAATGTCCCTGAACCGATCCAAAACTCCGTGTCCAATGACGCTATTAGTCTCTTATCCAGCATCGCAGCAATGTAGTCCGACGGAACAACCTCTGGAAGATAATGCCGGAAGAAATGTATGGCAGCTTCTGTTGTTTCGAAAGGGAAAGCTCGAAATCGTCCGAATCCCTTTCGCCATCCTGTCGGACCCTATAAAGTGTTCGGTCGTCCGAACCTGACGCAACAGCGGAGCGCACCGACCCAGCGCCGTCGGATTATTCCTGATCCGACTGAGAATTTGTCGTTTGCTGGGATGCTGCGATAAACTGTGCTATTTTGGATAGCACGTCCGTCACTGAGGCCTGTGGAGAAGTGGTCTTACGATGCATTGCCGCTGGAAGCTCCGTGTTCGTTACCCCGTGCATACTTCTATTATACGAGCGAACGGAGTGTATAGGCCTCGTGTCCCTTGGCTACTGGATGGCGTGACCTGTTCGCCGTGGAATCACTGAATGACGAAGCTGGCCGGATACTCGAGGTCACGTAGCCAATGTGCGGCCGTGTGCACTGCTGTGAGGATAAGGAAGCATTATCGACAGTCTCTCGGACTGTCAATATAACGGAGCGTCCCAAGCGACGGACATATGCTCATTAACTATGACGACAGAGGCACACTTTTGAAACACATCTCAGTAACTTTGCAAACAAGAAACCAGACATGCTTGTTAATAGCAAGCATATAATTATATATATAGCGTCGTTCAATAATTCGAAAGTTTGTGTGACATTATTGGACTGTGTCGGAACCTAGGGACGATGTCCCTGAACCGAACCAAAAATTTCTGTGTCCACCGACGCTATCAGTTTCTTATACGGCATCGCTGCATTCTGGTCCGACGAAAGAACCTCTAGGAGATAAAGTCAGATGACATACACAGCAGCTCATGTTGTTCCGAAAGGGAAAGCTCAAAATCCTCCGAATCCCTTTCGGCATCCCGTCGGAGCGGATGAAATTTTTGGACGTCCGTACCTGCTTCCGCGGAGCGTCCCGACCCAGCGTCGTCGGATAATACATAATGCGACAGAGATTCTGTTGTTGCTGGGATGCTGCGATAAGCTGTGCTATTTGGGATAGCACGTCCGTCACCGAGGCCTGTGCAGTAGCGGTCTTACGATGCTTTGCCGCAGGAAGCTCCGTGTACGTTGACTCCCGCACACTTTCTTATGCGAACGTCCGGAGTCTGCAGGCCTCGTGTCCCTGGCTTCCGGATGGTGTGACCTGGACCTGGACGAGCTAGGAACCGGACTAAAAGGCTTCCTCCGTTCTCTCCTCTAATCCGCTGTCACTGGGTGTGCGTTTGGTTGATTTATAGTGCTCGCGTCACCCAAAACTCCTTCTAGACCACAACGGACGAACCATTCGATGAATGGACGCTACACCGGGCGAGCTAGCGGACGTCAAAGGCCGTCGAACCTACTAGGGTCCTCTTAGGCAATTGACATATTTACATGAGCACTTTTCCGCTAGCTCTTCATTAATTGTGATGACGGAGGCACACTTTTGGAAGACATCACGGATACATCACCCTGTTCTTGATTGTCTGAAATAGAGATTGATAAAGTAGAGTGACACTGCGGGGAAAGGACCGGAATGGCCAATTCCCCACTAACATACCGTGACACACGCTTCCCATGTTGTCATCGAAATTAACACATACAGAAGAGGAGTTAGTGCGAGTACACTGACTACATATACAATGATTATGAAAGTCAGAGGAAGATTTCCTCTTATTACAATTGAACAATATCCTTTTCTTGTGAAAAGAAAACAAAGTCCTAGTACTCGCACCAACCCCTGACAGTCAAAATACATAATAACATGATCCTTTAACATAGAAAAAATAATTGAAATAAAAAAATTTTGAAAAAAATATTTTTTCAGAACAGCCCAAGTTTCTGAAAAGTAATGTTGAGCCCCAATGGATCCCAAGCCTAAGTGTGGACAAAAATTCTAAAAATATTTTAAACAATTTATGCAACACTTACGAACAATAATAATGTATCTAGTTATGATTAAATGAACATCAAGATATTATTTTCAAGAAATCCCCCCTCACACAGAGGGCTTTTGTAAATGTAAACAATAAGTGTAAAACCACCAGAAGAAGACTCCAGGCACCCTGGCCCGAAATCAGTTACCAATAATACACTATCTGATGCAAAACAGAGACTTCCAGGGAAGAAACTGCAGAACATCAGATGGTAGATGCAGAACACTACGCCTAACCACCCATAGGTGAAGACGTAAACATGGGGAAAAGAACAGAATTCATTCTGTTATCTAGCTAAAACTCCCAAGAAATTTTAGTAATAATATTACAGAAAATATGCCAAAAGTATGGGAGAATAGCAAGAGGGGACTTAAAGGAAAGGGAGAGAGGAAAACACTGAACAAGCAGTGTACCTTGATAACAAGAATGACCCAGCCACGCTGTTGCCTCGAAAATAGGTAACTTAACATAATTTCATTAAAAAATTTTAAGTTACAGCCCTGATAATTTTCTGTCACTCATTTTTCCTCTCCCCCTTCTATATCCTCCTTAGAATCACCATTTCTCTAATATTTATGTGTCTGGCATCATTTAAACTGAGATTTACAAGCACAAAGATCAGTCAGATGTTAACTGATGAAGGGCCAAACAAAGAATGATTAATGGCGCCAATTTTGGGACGTCCTTGACACTGCGCATGCGCAGTAGAGGTGAAGTATGCAAGGCCATTCAGGACATGTTTTCTTTGGTTTTAGATGCAAATTTTGGGGATTTGGGGGCAAAATTTGTGTTTGGCCCTATATTTTTAAGAGTTAGCACCAGCTATATCTGGGTCATTGGTACAGTATAAAAATATAATATTTTTTCAACTGCTGAATTTGCATATTATGTGGGCGGATGCGGCCGATTCGATGGGTAAAGGGTTAAATGAACATGGTCCAAGAAACGGTATGATTATGGAAGATGTAGTTTAGAAACCGCCTTTTTTCCTCGTACTCGAGAGGTGAATACGGCGTCAGCTACATGGCCGAAGGCCTGCGACACCTGCCTAAACTAAACCAGAAAAGAAAGAACTTCTTCCTTTGTGCGCATAAAGTCTGCGTCCAACGACGCCAGCGGATTCTCTCTTGCTGTCACAGCATTCTGCTTCGTCGGAACAAATTCAGGGAAGTATTGATGGATGAAATCCTTCGCAACCATGTGCTGTTCCAGAAGGAATCCTCTTCCTTATCCCTTTCACCCTTCGAGAGAATCAGTTGCGAATCTCGGTCCATTGCATCTGCGTGAACAGACCACTGGACCAACCCAGTACCGTCCGACAGCTCAGGTTCTGAGTCTGAGGGAGGTTGCACCTGCACTTGCTGGGATGCTGCGATCAGCTGCACAATCTGTGACAGCATGTCCGTCATCGAGGCCTGAGGAGCAGCCGTCTTCGGTTTCTTAGCCGCTTGCAGCTCTTGGGATGGTGTGTCGGAGATGGATCTCTTCTCCAAACATTCCGATGATCGAGGCCTCATCTCCCTAGCTACTGGATGGTCTGACTTCACGGGCAAAGAGTGGTTCCATCTTCGTGCAGCAGACTGGATATCCAAAGTTGGGTAGCTAGGATGCGGTCGTGTGCACTGTAATAATGTAGCGGAGGAAGCCATGACTGAAGCCGACCACGGCTGCAGACAAGACGGAGCATCCTGAGTGGCAGGAGGACGTATGCTCCATCTCGTGCAAGTTTCCAACCAGAAAACTTCATTTTGGCTTGTGAAATGTAGCAGGGGGAAGCCGTGACTGAAGCTGACCCTGGCTGCAGATTAAACAGAGCGTCCCGAGTGGAGGGCAAACATATGCTCCGGTGCAAGTTTCTCATAACAACATCTGGCCCCAAATGTTGCTAGGTTAGAGAGGGGCCTCTCCCACTCGCAGTCTATTAGACCTCACCGAGTACAAGAACTTGCTGACTTCCTCTCTATTTCCTCCCTATTTCTGTTGTCGCTGGGTGAGCTATTTATATTTAAGTGCTCGCCCTACCTACATCTACACTTCCTTCGACTGCAACGGACTTACCCAGCATTATGGAACCCACGGACGGAGTACCGCTTCACCGGTCGAGCTAGCTGCTTGCAAGAGATTAAAACCCTTAACAAAAAGCCGTAAACCTTGCAATCATGAGCACTGCAGCTAGCTCTATCTGCTCAATGGAGTGTGACGACAGTAGCACATTTGGATGGGTGTCTGAATATCATCACCATGTTCATGTTCCTATGAAATAGAAACTGAAAATGAAAGTGTCAATGACACTGTAGCTCAACTTTTCAAGACAAAGACATGTACATGTATAGTATGTGACACAGCAATGACAAACATCTTGGTAATGACCTGATAACAAAGGTACATATAAAGTATTGTAACGGTCTGTACATAAATACTGACCATTGCCTGTAACAAATGTATAGGTAAAGTATTGTAAAGGTGGGTGACAGTCAGATGCTAAACTAGAAAAGAAATCTTAGTCCCAGAGTGGGTCTGAAGGAACCCCAAAATATTTGTTCTCATAGCACAGTGATAACAAAGGCACCCCAAAACACACTCGTTCCTGTCCCAAGGTGAAAACAAAGGTACCCAAGAAGTTTTGTGAAGATCAGTTCATAAATACAAGCTGAATAGAACTTGTGACAAAAAACTGATTGGACCTAATTTTGGTACAAAATGGCCACTGGCAGCCATCTTGAATTTTGGACCGTACCCAGAAACACTCATTCTCGTCCCAAGGTGATAACAAAGGTACCCAAGAAATTTTGTGAAGATCGGTTCATAAATACAGCCTCTGCCCTGAGCCATATTGACATGTGTGCTTACATTATGTAAGTAGCACTGAATAAATCAAAGTTCATCTAATTTGCATAATTTCTGCATGAAAAAAAAACCCTTACAATATGTGATGTATTCCATGTTACTAAACATTCATACAAAAATTTATTCAAATCAGAACTTTCATACAGAAGTTCTGTACAAAATGGCTGCTGGTGGCCATCTTGAATTTTGGACCACACCCAAAAACACTCGCTCTCATCCCACAGTGATAACAAAGGTACCCAAGAAGTTTCGTAAAGATTGGTTCATAAATATGGCCTCTAATCTGAGCTGTATAGAAGTTGTGTACAAAAAATTAATTTCAGTACAAAATGGCCACTGGCAGCCATCTTGAATTTTAGACCGCACCCAGAAACACTCGTTCTCATCCCAAGGTGATAACAAAGGTACCCAAGACATTTCATGAAGATCAGTGCATAAATACAGACTCTAGTCTGAGCCGTATTGACATGTGTACTTACTGTGTGTAAGTCGCACTGAAAAAATCAAAGTTCATCTAATTTGCATAATTTCTGCACGAGAAAAAAACCTGTATTATATGTGATGTATCCCATGGTAATAAACATTCACACAAAAAATTATTCAAATCAGCGCTTTCATATGGAAGTTCTGTGCAAAAATCTGATTGCACGTAACTTTGTACAAAATGGCTGCCATCGGCCATCTTGAATTTCGGACCGGACCCCAAAACACTCGTTCTCGTCCCACGGTGATACCAAAGGTACCCAAGAAGTTTCGTAAAGATCGGTTCATAAATACGGCCTCTAGCCCGAGCCGTATTGGCATTTGCACTTACAGTGCTGAAAGTAACACCAAATGAAAGTGTCAATGACACTGTAGCTCAACTTGTCAAGACAAAGACATGTACATGTATAGTATAGTGACACAGCAATGACAAACATCTAGGTAATGACCTGATAACAAAGGTACATATAAAGTATTGTAACGGTCTGTACATAATACTGACCGTTGCCTGTAACAAATGTATAGGTAATGTATTGTAAAGGTGGGTGACAGTCAGATGCTAAACTAGAAAAAAATCTTTGAGTCCCAGAGTGGGTCTGACTGAACCCCAAAATATTTGTTCTCACAGCACAGTGATAACAAAAACACACTCATTCCTGTCACAAGGTGAAAACAAAGGTACCCAAGAAGTTTCGTGAAGATCAGTTCACAAATATGAGCTGTGTAGAAGTTGTGACAAAAAACTGATTGGACCTAATTTCGGTACAAAATGGCCACTGGCAGCCATCTTGAATTTTGGACCGCACCCAGAAACACTCGTTCTTGTCCCAAGGTGATAACAAAGGTACCCAAGAAGTTTTGTGAAGATCGGTTCATAAATACAGCCTCTAGCCCGAGCCGTATTGACATGTGCACTTACAGTATATAAGTAGCACTGAATAAATCAAAGTTCATCTAATTTGCATAATTTCTGCACGAGAAAAAAACCTGTACTATATGTGATGTATTCCATGTTACTAAACATTCTTACAAAAATTTATTCAAATCAGATCTTTCATTTGGAAGTTGTGCGCAAACATCTCATTGCACCTAATTTTGAACAAAATGGCTGCTAGCGGCCATCTTGAATTTCAGACTGGACCCCAAAACACTCCTTTTGATCTCACAGTGATAACAAAGGTACCCAAGCAGTTTCATGAAGATCAATTCATAAATACGGCCTCTAGCCCGAGCCGTTTTGGGATTTGCACTCACAGTGCTGAAAGTAACACTAAATAAATCAAAGTTAGCCTAATTTGCATAATTTACGCACAAGAAAAAAACCCATATTATATGTAATGTATCCCATGGTACTAAACATTCATACAAAAAATTATTCAAATCAGAGCTTTCATATGGAAGTTCTGTGCAAAAATCTGATTGCCCCTAATTTTGTACAAAATGGCTGCCAGCGGCCATCTTGAATTTCCGACCAGACCCCAAAACAATCGTTCTCGTCTCACAGTGATAACAAAGGTACCCATGATGTTTCGTAAAGATCGGTTCATAAATACGGCCTCTAGCCCGAGCCGTATAGGGATTTGCACTTACAGTGCTGAAAGTAACACTAAATAAATCAAAGTTAGTCTAATTTGCATAATATAAGCACGAGAAAAAAACCCATATGATATGTAATGTATCTCATGGTACTAAACATTCATACGAAAAATTATTCAAATCAGAGCTTTCATATGGAAGTTCTGTACAAAAAAAAAATTTCTGCATCGTCGGTACAAAATGGCTGCTGGCAGCCATCTTAAATTTCGGACTGCACACAAAAACACTCGTTCTCATCCCACGGTCATAACAAAGGTACCCAAGAAGTTTCGTAAAGATTGGTTCATAAATACGGCCTCTAGCCCGAGCCATAGCAGCTTGGCACTTCTAGCTCTGAAAGTGACACTAAATAAATCAAAGTCAGTCTAATTTGCATAATTTACGCACGAGAAAAAAAACCTGTATTATATGTGATGTATCCCATGGTACTAAACATTTATACAAAACTTTATTCAAATCAGAACTTTAATACAGAAGTTCTGTACAAAAAACTGATTTTTGCATCATCGGTACAAAATGGCCGCTGGCAGCCATCTTGAATTTTGGACCACACCTAAAAACACTCGTTCCCGTCCCAGGGTCATAACAAAGGTACACAAGAAGTTTTGTAAAAGATAGGTTCATAAATACGACCTCTAGCCCAAGCCATAGCCAATTGTTGACGGACGGACGGACGGACGGACGGATGGATAGCTTAAAATTGACTTCGTCAAAGTTGAGCTAAAAACATCAAAATTAGTCTAATTTGCACAATTTACGCACGAGAAAAAAACCCGTGTTATAACATCACATATAACCCGTGTTATATGTGATGTATCCCATGGTACTAAACATTCATACAAAAAATTATTCAAATCAGAGCTTTCATATGGAAGTTCTGTACAAAAAACAGATTTCTGCATCATCGGTACAAAATGGCAGCTGGCAGCCATCTTGAATTTTGGACCGCACCCCAAAACACTCGTTCTCGTCCCACGGTCATAACAAAGGTACCCAAGAAGTTTCGTAAATACGGCCTCTAGCCCGAGCCGTATCCAATTGTTGACGTACGGACAGCCGGACAGATGGCCAGATGGACAGACGGCCAGATGGACGACGGGCCATGACAAAAGCTCAAATTTGGCTTCGCCAAAGTTGAGCTAAAAAGGAATTATAATGCAGTGAGAGGTCTGGCCTCAGAACCTCACTGCCAACAATGTACCGCGACACCTGTCTCCAACATCAATCATCCTAGTGAACACATGAATGACAAGCGTCCGCAGGAGTGTATCGACTAAAGTTGATATCAGTCCTCCAAACTCCACAACAAAATATACAATTAAGATACATTAATAATAGCAATCAAAATTAAATTCAAAATATTTTTTGTTAAAAAAAAGAACTTTTTGACAAAAGCCCAAGTTCTCAAAGGGAACATTAAGAGCCCAAAGGCATCCCGATAGAGCCTAAGTGTGGACAAAATCCTAATTTTTTGAGCTACACTACCGGAATAATAATCCATGTATCCTACAGTAATTCTACAGTAACAGAATATAAAAAACTACCTAAATATGAGGACGTTGTCAATGTAAACAACGTTAATATAAACAAGACATCAGGCACACAAAAAGGCCCAAAGTCAGAAACCAATTTAAATGCTACCAGATGCAAAGCTAGATCTTCTTATGACGATAAAACGATACATCAGATAGAAGATGCAAGACTAAACGACCTAACACCCCAAGGGTGAGGACGTAACCATGGGGAAAAACAGAATAATATTCTGTAATACAAGTTAAACTCCTAACAAATTTAATAAAAAATTTAAAAAAAAAATAGCCAAAAAGCTTAAGAGTTTAACAGGAAGGGTTCAAGGAAGGATAGGGAAGAAATGATGACGTCAGGCGTATGTCCCAAAATTGGGAAACAAAAAATAATTTTATAATTATTAAAAAGTTACAGCCCTGAACGTCTAAAACCACCATTGAACACTTCCATCATCCAATTATACCCTTGGATCCACCAATTCTCGCTTTGATTTGTGTCTGCCATCCTCAAATGAAAGTGTCAATGACACTGTAGCTTAACTTGTGTGTTGTGCTTGATGAAAAGGATAATGTTCAATGTTTATGAAAGGATTATGAAATAAGACAAGAATTATGATAATTGGGAATATGTTCATTTCTGTTCCCTGTATGCAATGTTTTTGATAAAAAATAATATGAGGTGGACTCTGTACTAAAGAGCTGAGGGATGGGTTAATATGACCTCACAGTTAATGTATGTGGCCCTCACAGTTAACGTATATCAACAAAAGTTACCAAGTTACAGTGAAATTATTCCAAAACGAGTCATCATATCAAGTTACATTGAAATCCCTTCATAAATATGGCCTGTAGACTGTGCTAAAGGTTTTCGGGCTTCGGGCCCCTGGAGCTGTCAGTTTCCCAATTGCATCCAAAGAGGACGTTCTCATCTAGACATTATATGAAGTCAACCTACCAAGTTACAATGAAATTCCTTCATAAATATGACCTGTAGACTGTGCTAAAGGTTTTTGGGCTTTGGGCTCGGGCAGCCATCATGGTTGAATGATCGCAACCAAAAGGGAACATTCTCATCTGGGCATCATCTGGAGTGATCCTACGAAGTTACAATGAAATCCCTTCATAAATATGACCTGTAGACTATGCTCAAGGTTTTCAGGCTTCGAGCACCTGTAGCCATCACAGTTGACCAATCACGACCAAAAGGGGATGTCATCATCTAGGCATTATATGGAGTCAACTTAACAAGTTACAATGAAATCCTTCAATAAATACGACCTATAGACTATGCTAAAGGTTTTTGGGCTCGGGCAGCCATCAAGGCTGAATGATCGCGACCAAAAGGGGACGTTCTCATCTAAACATTATTTGGAATCATTCTACCAAGCTACAATGAAATCCCTTCATAAATATGACCTGTAGACTGTTCTAAAGGTTTTTGGGCTTCCGGCCCCTGGAGGTGTCACAGTTGCCTAATCGTGTCCAAAAGGGGACGTTCTCATCTAGACATTTTATAAAGTCAAACCTACCAAGTTTCAATGAAATCCCTTCATAAATATGACCTGTAGACTGTGCTAAAGATATTCGGGCTTCAGGCTCGGGCAGCCATAATGGTTGAATGATTGCAACCAAAAGGTGACATTCTCATCTGGGCATCATCGGGAGTGATCCTACGAAGTTACAATGAAATCCCTTCATAAATATGACCTGTAGACTGTGCTCAAGATTTTCGGGCTTTGGACACCTGTAGCCATCACAGTTGACCAATCATGACCAAAAGGGGATGTCATCATCTAGGCATTATATGGAGTCAACCTAACAGGTTACAATGAAATCCTTCCATAAATATGACCTTTTGCCTATGCTAAAGGTTTTTGGGCTCGGGCACCCATCAAGGCTGAATGATCGCGATCAAAATTGGACGTTCTCATCTAGACATTATTTGGAGTCATCCTACCAAGTTACAATGAAATCCCTTCATAAATATGACCTATAGACTGTGCTAACAAGTTACAATGAAATCCTTTCATAAATACGACCTGTAGAATATGCTAAAGGTGTTAGGGCTTGGGCAGCCATAAAGGAGTGATCCTATGAAGTTATGCTGAAATCCCTTTATAAATATGACCTGTAGACCGTGCTCAAGGTTTTCGGGCTTTGGGCACCTGTAGCCATCACAGTTGACCAATCACTATCAAAAGGGGATGTCATCATCTAGGCATTATATGGAGTCAACCTAACAGGTTACAATGAAATCCTTCCATAAATATGACCTTTTGCCTATGCTAAAGGTTTTTGGGCTCGGGCACCCATCAAGGCTGAATGATCGCGATCAAAATTGGACGTTCTCATCTAGACATTATTTGGAGTCATCCTACCAAGTTACAATGAAATCCCTTCATAAATATGACCTATAGACTGTGCTAAAGGTTTTTGGGCTTCAGGCCCCTGTAGCCATCACAGTTGCCCAATCAGGACCAAAAGCTGACTTTCTCATCTAGACATTGTATGAAGTCTACCCACCAAGTTACAATGAAATTCCTCAATAAATATGACCTGTAGACTGTGCTAAAGGTTTTCAGGTTTTGGGCTCGGGCAGTCATCATGGTTGGCAGATCATGCCCAAATGGGGAAATTCTCATCTAGAGATCATAAGGAGTCATCCTACCAAGTTACAATGAAATCCCTCCATGTTAAACATGACCTGCAGACTGTGCTAAAAGTTTTTGGGTTTCAGGCTTGGGCAGCCATCACGGTTGATAGATCATGCCCAAAAGGGGATGTTCTCATCTAGGCATTATACAGAGGCATCCTACCAAGTTACAATGAAATCCCTTCATAAATACGACCTGTAGACTTGCCCGATCGCGACCAAAAGGGGACAGTCTCATCTAGACATGACCCCAAACCTGCATATGAAATTTTGTGATGATCAGACAAGAACTGCTGGGTGTAGCCTGTGCTAAAGGAAAATGTGAACAGACTTACAGACTAACAGACTTCCGCACGCGCGATGGCAATAGCTTATCTTGACTTTGTCAAGTTAAGCTAAAAAGGAGATTTTAAAGCACAGATGTCAGTTTATTGTTGCTGACTTTAGGGCCAAACAAAGAATGATGTTGGCACCAATTCCGGTCACTTCCTGATGGCTGCGCATGCACAGAGAGTAAATGTATGATGACCCGATAGGACTTTTAATTTTCAGTTTTGCAAGCAAATTTTTGGGTCCAAAATTTGTGTTTGGCCCTTGATAACTTTGAGTTTGCACCAGCTAGTCTGGGCCATTGGGTTATAGTATAAAAATTTTGATATTATGACACCAGTGTGTAAAGGGATAATCTAAAGAATAACATGATAGGGCTGCACGATTTTCAAAACAGAATACCAGTATCAGTGAACAAAAAAAATACCTGGTATATCAAAAACTGTTCAGATATCTGAACATGAGTACCACAATCGAGACTTGAGGCATGACAGTTAGAATGAAACAGCAGGCCTTGATGATGCAGTTCGAAAAACCTTTACCCAACGAAGATGATATTAAAATTTATTTGAAATATTAGTTTATCAAATTTTTCCAAAAATCTTTACAAAACAATGTCATGTGACCCCTCATTGGAACGAGCTCAAGGAGCTCGTACCAATGAGGAGTCACATCATATACTTTTGTTGAAATTTTTGAAAATTATTCTTTCAACTAGAGAATTTGTATATTACGTGGACACATGCAGACGATTCCTCAGGCAAAGCAATAATATTATATATTCAGAACTACAATAAAACAAGAGGCCCCAGGGGGCCTGAGGGCCCTCACCTGACATGGTAGCCTAAATATCAACCCAGAGAATTGATTTCAGCAAGTTAAATCTACTCCTCCTAAGAAAAGCTTATACCAAATATCCAAAGATTCTGACCAGTGGATCTGAAAAAAAAGAAGATTTTTAAAGAATATTCCTCATATTGAACAAAGTTATAATTCGGGCTCCCACAGGGAGCCCATATATGAACCCAGGGACTTGGCTTTAACAAACTTGAATCTCACCCCCTTAAGGATGCTGCACACCAAATATCAAAACATTCTGACTGCTGGATCTTCAGAAGAAGATTTTAGAAGAAAATTTGTCATTTTGAACTAAGTTATCATTCGGGCTTCCACAGTGAGCCCAAATATGGACCTAGGGACATGGCTTGAACAAACTGGAATCTCATCCCCCTCCAAGGATGCTGCATACCAAATATCAAAACATTCCGACTGCTGATCTGAGAAGATTTTTAAAGAAAATTCCTCATTTTGAACTAAGTTATAATTCGGGTTCCCACAGTGAGCTCAAATATGAACCCAGGGACTTGGCTTGAACAAATTTGAATCTCACCCCCCTAAGCATGGTGCATACCCAATATCAAAAGATTCTGCCTACTGGATCTTGAGAAGATTTTCAAAGACACTTAGGTGAGGTGGTGGTTAAGGCCTTCTGCATAACATATACTGAGCCCAAATATAAACCCAGGGGGCCGATTTGAACAAACTTGAATCAGATCCGCCCCACAATGTTGCATACCAAATATCAAAAGATTCTGCCTGCTGGATCTGGAGAAGAAGATTTTTAAAGAAATTTGCCTGAAATGCACTAAGTTCCAATTCCAGCTTCTATAGTGAGCCCAAATATGAATCCAGGGGACCGATTTGAACAAACTTGAATCAGATCCACCCCACAATGTTGCATACCAAATATCAAAAGATTCTGCCTGCTGGATCTGGAGAAGAAGATTTTTTCAAGAAATTTGCCTGAAATGCACTATGTTCGAATTCGGGCTTCTATAGTGAGCCCAAACATTACGTGTACAGTACCCATATGAGACTGGTCAATAAATACCCCAGTTATTGATGCTAAATTTAGATTAGTGCTGTCTATTTATAGAGGAACTATTTATGAGTGGGCGTGTTCAATTAATTACTTATCTTCATTGACAACAGAGCAACAATAACAGGAACATTGGCTTTGATATATTTTATTTCATTCAAGTGTTTTAACTTTTAACGAGCAATAAACTATAGAAACATACTACACTGCACATAGATATTAACATAAATAAGTTTGTTTTTTGCACATTGATATTTACATAAATGAGTTGTCATTTTTTAATTTTTAACTTCATTTGGTTTCTTATAACTAACATTGCAGTACGTTCAACGTGGATTGAAACAAAAACGCCACCGCGGTGTGTTCTCCTCCGTGGAGTTCCAGTGGACCGCAGTGTTTGATCAGTGGAAGACAGTTTTCAAAACACTGTGACCCACCGTGGTCACGAGCGTTAACGATTAGTTTAATTGCTTTCGCATGTCCGTTTCTCTGCTGATTAATAAATACTGTCTTGTGACGTCAACTGGCAAGACTACTGCGTTTGTTACTGGTAGCAGATAATTTATTTTAAATTAAAATTGGAATTTGGAGGAGGCAGACGGCGACTATTGCTGTGGTTTGAAATTGTAAATTGGGAATAGAACAGTCAGTTCCATTTGGTTAAGTACAAAGTCCTCGTCACTTTCGAAACTAAACTGTTGTGTTTGTGCGATCGATTTTATCGAGCAAATAAATAAACCAGACTTGAGAAAAACAACTAATATTCGCGAAGTTCTCAATTTCACATTTTGTTTACAGCTGTAGGCCAACACGTGATGAGCCGTGTTTTTCTTGGGTGGGAAGTGGGGGCGAAAAAGCCTCCTGCGCCACGAAAGCGCCCACGGCGCACGGCTAATGAACGAAGTGATACCAGTTTACGACATTGAGTCAACTCGACCAACCCATCCTCTTTCCTGTCTTACTCTTGTCGGGCAACACAATTAAAGATTCTTATAAAAATGATATAGTAAAAAGAAAATATAGTGTTTTTGAATGGATACCAAAAAGTATCTCACTCGAGACTGAAACTAATGATTATTTCACAGGGGGGGGGGGAGGGAGGGGGGGGGGTGGACAGGAGATATTTGCATACAGAAATAAATATCCTTCATCCAGTTCTGTAGGGGTTTGTACATACTTTTATACTCTTTGCATTTGCAGATTTTTCAACGTTCCTCTACATTGTTGTTATTTGTATTATCAATTGAAATAGCTAAGCCTGTGTGTATGTAAAAATACGTGGGTGAATATAAGGGAGATGCTGAATTAAAATATCTGCGAATGTGCCATTCTAAGAGAGAGTACGCTTCAGTGGGAAAGAGATAGAGAGAGAGAGATATACGTGATGGGGGGGGGGGGGGAGAAAGTGCATGTGGGCGTATGTCTGCATATTACTCTGTGTGTGTGTGGGAGGGGGGGGGGGGGTGTCCGCAAGGGTGTGTATTTTGGTGTGCATGCATGTGTTTTAGTTTTTCGGGTTTGGGTTTTTTTTGTTGTTGTTTTTTTTTTGGTTTTTTATGAACTACTGTAAAAAAAAAGACCAACCTGTGTCTCATAAGCCTTCATAGGCTGGATTTCATATAAATATTTTGAACATACCCTATGCATGCGTATTGAAATGTGACACTTAAATAAAATATTATTCTACTGCTACTACATTAAAGTGGTCGGGATTGAAGTGATTAATTAGGTACAGTAGATTAAACTACCAATTGCACAAGGTGTGAAATGATATTTGAGTGGTGCGACAAAGCACAGAGCTGTCCTTCAAACCAAAATCTGTTTTAACACCTCTGCACATGACAAGCTGGAGAAAAAATAAGAGACAAATCAATATAATAATTACTTTTTATTAATTCAGTAAGCATAATTATAACCATATGTAAATAAAATCAATAGAAAATAATAATTTTTTTTATTTCCAATAATGACACGCCGATCGACAAGCCAGACCACCATACATCGTAACCCTAGCTCAAACATGCCCCGAAATTTCGTATTATAATTTTTTTGTTTTGTCCCCCCCCCCCCCCCCCACACGTGTCTTGAAACCCCCAAAAATAAAATAGGTCTTTCAGACAGGAGATTTTAGTTCCTCTATCGGAGATTTTCTGGCGCCACCCCTGATTTTTGCGTGCAACCAGCACATCAAAAACTTCAGTGTCTTGGCAGTGTAAGATTCAGTCATCCATACCACTCTTAAATGGTGAGTAAATAGCCCTCCCCCTCCCTCCCCCTCCCTCCCCATCCCCGAAATGAGGCAATTGGACCCCAGACTCCCATAAACCCACACGCACAAATAGGCCTATATCATTGATTGCTTGCCGATCTGCGCCCCCCCCATCTTGGTCAGTTTTCCTTGCTAGTACATGCAGGCGCTTCAATATATGGATTCCGAAGCGTCTTGGGCTGAAACATCCCAGGGCCACCACAAGCATTCCTTTTTTCGTTAATGTAGTTTATTTATGTTAATTCCACTCTCAACATTTACATTTTAACATTCCACTCTGAACTTAACTTTTAAAATCGTCAATCGGATTCCCTTCCTCCCCAACCCACAATTTATTCAAAATTCAATACCGGTAACATGATTCTTCTCCGTCAATAGCTACAGTTAGGTAAAAGACCGTCGGGGAAATGTCCAGATATTGTACTGGTCAAGTTATAATTTTTTCAACTCACATCCATGATTTCAGTACGGTATAATATTTATTTTTTCGTAATTCCTCGAGTTCTAAATCGATTTTGATGAACAACATTACGAATCGCAATAGTTTTCAATAACCTTTTCAAATATTGATCTATCTTTTTAATATTTTAAGTAAAAATAAAAGTAATATTTCACTGACTGTGAAAAAATTTGATCTAATTAAGAGCCGGTGACTGAGAGATCAAAAGATAAACCGACGTCAGCCGAACATCCCATCACACAGTTTGACATATTCATGCGATATTAAAAACACAATTCAAACTCCATATTTTGATTGTTTTTTCTGCCATATTAATGCTTTTTATTATCAAAAAACATGTATGGAGCATACGTATTCAATTTATACTTAAGTGCAATACCTAACAATCACTAAACAACAATGAACTGAAACTATTTTTGGTGGAAGAAGAAACCTGATTACCGCACTTGCAAAAAAACACAAGTTAATTATAGATAAATTGAAGTCACGTGGTGGGGTTTTGAGACCCCACCTCGTAGTGTAATTAGTGGGGTCTCAATTTCTGTGTTCATATGGGCAGCGTACACGACATGAATATGAATCCAGGGGGCCGATTTGAACAAACTTGAATCAGATCCACACCACAATGTGGCATACCATATATCAAAAGATTCTGCCTGCTGGATCTGGAGAAGAAGATTTTTAAAGAAATTTGCCTGAAATGCACTAAGTTCCAATTCGAGCTTCTATAGTGAGCCCAAATATGAATCCAGGGGACCGATTTGAACAAACTTGAATCAGATCCACCCCACAATGTTGCATACCAAATATCAAAAGATTCTGCCTGCTGGATCTGGAGAAGAAGATTTTTTCAAGAAATTTGCCTGAAATGCACTAAGTTCAAATTCGGGCTTCTATAGTGAGCCCAAATATGAATCCAGGGGGCCGATTTAAACAAACTTGAATCAGATCCACCCCACAATGTTGCATACCAAATATCAAAACATTCTGTCTGCTGGATCTGGAGAAGAAGATTTTTAAAGAAATTTGCCTGAAATACACTAAGTTCCAATTCGAGCTTCTATAGCTAGTGAGCCCAAATATGAATCCAGGGGGCTGATTTGAACAAACTTGAATCAGATCCACCCCACAATGTTGCATACCAAATATCAAAAGATTCTGCCTGCTGGATCTGGAGAAGATTTTTTAAGAAATTTGCCTGAAATGCATTAAGTTTGAAATCGGGCTCCTATACTGGGCCCAAATATGAACCCAGATGACAAATTTGAAAAAACTTGAATCAGATCCACCCTACAATGTTGCATACCAAATATCAAAAGATTCTGCCTGCTGGATCTGGAGAAGAAGATTTTTTAATGTTTTTCCCATTGCCTACAGTGTTAAAAAGTGCTGACTCAGCACTTTTTCAAAGTCCCAAAACTGTACCCTATCATAAAACCGATGGCAATTTTTTTTTTTACCAATCCTTTCTGTTGGCTCCTAAGGAAGCTTCACATCAAATAAAAATTCCCTGTGCCGTGCAGTTTTGGAGATATGGGCATTTTAATTTTTTTTTATTTTTAGCTCCTGCGGTTCCCACGGGGCTCCAGGAAAAAATTGTTTGGCATAAATCAAGTACTTATAACACAATAATACCTCATATTAAATTTGGTTCAAATCAGCCTCTGGGTTCAGAAAATAGAAATTTTGGGTGGTGCAAAAATTCTTGCCCCTCTCAGAACAAAGGTAAATATTGCCCGTCAAACTTCTCTTGAACAAACTTGAGTCTACACCTCAAATGGAAGCTGCATACCAAATATCAAGTCTCTGCTATGGCTGGTTCATGAGAAGAAGATTTTTAAAAAATGCATTTTGGCCCCACCCCACTCCACAATATGAGCAGAAATCCAATTTGAAGAAAAACCCAAATGCCCCTATATAACCACTACTTACATGAAGTTTAATTAAAATGTGGTCAGTGGTTTAGGAGAAAGAGGCTCAAACACCACCTTAACGCAGGACAACGGATGGACAGACGGATGATGGACGAAGAGTGATAAGAAAAGCTCACCCTTTCAGTCAGGTGAGCTAAAAACTCAAGACATCTTGAAAATTAAATTGTGGGTAAATAAGTAATGACGAAAAACTGATATTTTTTAATACACTGGTATTCATTTGATATTGGAATATATATCGGTTTATCGATATACCATGCAGCCCTATAACATGGGCAGTGGTGTATTTTATCCATTTTATTTACTTGGGAAATATTTATGTAACAAAGCAATTACATCTTTAGGAGGGTGGGGGTCAGATTCAAGTGAGCATTGGTAATAAAAAGAGGCCATGCAACCAAGGCGATCATGCAGGATCACCCAAGAAATAGGACATATACAACAAATAATATCATGATTCAGACAGAGAACTCAATGGACACTGTTAAACAAGATATCTTTGTTTAAATCAACATTTCATTAAGAGAAATGTTTGCAACTAAAAGCAAGATATCTGACATCAGAGGGCAGAGAGTTAAATAACAGTGGTAACTCATAAACCCATAGCAGCTATTTCCAAATATAATTTTGCTCTCTCACTACTGTAATTCACTACCATAGGTCTACTGAAAAGAGATGTCTACAGGCCTGAAAATAAGCAGTCTGGCATTTGCTGAATGAGGTCCTCAGAGGGTGAATTTGATGATGCTATACAGTGGGCCAATTTATCCTCTGGGTATCTCTTTCTGTTTAGTTTTGAGGCCCTGATTCAGATTGAGGTTTACAGAGGGTAAATTTAGTGATGCTAATGACTGTCTGCTTATTTTCTGACTTGGATGTCTATGAATTTATAAAAATATCAGGAATCAATCCATGTGGAAACAGACTGGTAGAAATGTTGGGCCCATTCCCAAACCAAATTTAGATCATTTTTGTTTGACTGGGTTGTGATCCAGTCGAAAATCTCAGTCCACTTTCATCTGCAGCACTGTAGAATTGGCATGTCTGGAAGATGACTGCTATTCATACTGAGACCAAATTACTGATGCTTGGTGGTAAAATTGGAATGGATGGGAGAAATGTGCAGTTTGATCCCTCACTTAAAATGTCAACACACCAGCCTTGTAGAATCCATTAGTATCATAAAGGAAAATTGGGATCAAACATGTGGAACAGGAAGGAGACACAAGACAGAAGATTGAAAAACTTTCTGAGGTAGAAGAAAATATAACAAGTGGTTTGCATCAGAGATGCTGGGGTTAAGTTGTGGCTAAAAAGGAATCTGTGCAAAAATCAAAAACTACTTAAACTAGGAAACAACCTTTGAAACATAGAGCAAAGTTGGTAAAAATAGGATAATGTTTTGTCCTGAAAAGTTAAAAAATTTATAGTAATTTATATATTTTTTATACTTACCAATGACCCAGACTTAGCTGGTGCTAACTCTAACAAAACCAGGGCCAAACACAAATTTTGCCCCCCAATCCCCAAAATTTGCATCCAAAACAAAAAGAAATCATGTCCTAAAGGACCTCCATACTACGCCTCTACTGCGCATGCGCAGTGACGCAGTCGTCCTGAAATTGGCGCCAATTATCATTCTTACTGGCAGTGCCTGGTCAGCGCTATGTACTCAGTGGGGAGGCAAGAGTTCCCAACTCCAGGGAGGGCCATCCCCGTCTGGGTCATTGGTAAGTATAAAAAATATATAAATTACTATAAATTTTTTAACATTTTTATACTGTACCAATGACCCAGACTTAGCTGAATAGTAAACAGGCTGGAGGGCCTAGGACATAGAGGAAAATCCAATAAGCTCAACTATATAGTAAAGAGGTAACCCCTTAAGGAGAAAAGAAGTATTAGGCTTTACATGTATCTTTCTTATTTAATAATAATACCCTTAATAATTGAGCACAATAACATTCATGTTCTCTATTAACATCCAGTATAACCCTTATACTAATTATTTTTAAAGCAAACCAATAAATAAAGTAGTCCAGAGAATTGAGACTCTTTATAGCCATTTAAAAGTGTCCGAGTATTGTATATTAAAGCCCGTTTGACACTTGACATATACAAATGCTTCACACCGAGCTACACTTTAAAAATAAGACATGAATGAATTTAAACATTAATATTACACTTTAAAACCATCCCGGAAGCGACTCAGAAATACTGACTTGGAGGAGGCATTCCCTTGCTTTTCACTATAAAGCAGGTGACCTAAGGGAACACCCGCCCCCCCCCCCCCCCCCCCTTCCCCTTGCCCTGGGTCAAATAGCCCAGAGCGAAGAGGGCAGCCGGACGGAGTCACTGCCGGAACAGAAAGCCTGCATAACTATAGTTGCAACTGTTTAGTGGACGACATTCTGAGCAACAGATAACGGACCTAAACAATGCAGGTCTCCAGAAAAGGACTCAATATTTCTGAGATAAAAATTCGTAAATGTGGATGCCTGAGACCAATAAGCAGCCTTCATTAAATCTGTAATAGCAACACTATTAGCATAAGCCCAGGAAGTAGAAAGAGCTCTTACTTAATGAGCGGAAATCTTAAGCACAGACTGCTGAGAAGAAGATAAATCTTCATAAGCAGTACGGATAGTTAACTGAATCCATCTGGCAATAGAATGAACTGAAATGTCCTTTCTATTAGGCATCAAAGACAGAAAGAAACGTTTCCGTCCCTTTCTGATAAACTGAGATCTCTGTTTATAGATACGTAGTGCTCTAACATGACAGAGTAAAGGCCTACGCCCGTTTGAAGACGGAAGAGCCTTAATAACAATAGGTTCCGGATATTTATTAGGAGCCTGATTCTTAGCTAAAAAACCCACATTAGTAGTGAAGGTGATAGTGTTCCCAACACTACGATAATGAGAATCATCCACCGATAGTGCATGAAGCTCACTGACTCTTCTAGCAGAAGAGAAAGCTAAGAGAAAAGCTGTCTTATAAGATAAGAATTTGAAATCTACTGTCCCAAGAGGTTCAAATGGCTTTTCCTTCAATTTAAGGAGAACCCAAGCTAAATTCCACTTAGGAATTAATCTAAGAGTTCTGGGTCTATTTATCGAAAAGTTTCTAACCAACTTCGATAAAGAGACATTAGATCCAATTTGTAAACTATCATGATGTGCATAGGTATCAGATAACATAGATCTATAACCCTTTATAGTAACAGGCTGCAGTTTGATTTCGTCAAACAAGTATACTAGAAAGTTTGCAATGTCTGGTATAGAGGGATCGAATATATCTACAGAATGATCCCTACACCAACGACGAAAAACCTTCCACTTAGCCGCATAGTTTAGCGAAGAGGAGGTCCTCCTACAGTTAGAAATCGCGTCCACTGCTCGTCCTGTAAAGTGCTTGCCATGCAAGAAGGACCGCACAACGGAAAAACGTGAAGGTTGAGACCTTGCGGGTTGTGATGGAGTTGGCGCGATTTCCCTGCGAAAGAAGATCCTCCCGTGGAGGAAGCTTCCGCGGTAGGTCCCACAACAGACACCTGAGTAGATTTATCCACGGTCTCTGTGGCGACAGAGATGCTACCAACAGAATCTTGCATTGAGATTGTTTTATCTTTAGCAATACTTGTTGAATTAACGGCGCTGGAGGATACGCATATCCTATCATTCCGTCCCAAGGGATCGACAGAGCGTCTACTGCAAAAGCTCTTGGATCCGGACACGGAGACACATACGTCTGCAACTGATTGTTGAGATGTGTCGCAAATAAGTCTATCATTGGCCGTTCCCATTGGTAGCAAATCTGATTGAATACTTGTTTGTTGAGAGTCCACTCCGATGGCAACAAGCGACCCTTTCGTGAAAGGGAGTCTGCTAGCACATTCAGACGACCCGGTATGTGACGGACCGAAAGAAGAACGTGATGTTCTAACGCAAACAGAAGGATTCTTTCCGTTAGATTGAACAACGGAACTGAATGAGTGCCTCCCTGATTCCGTATATACGCCACTACTGTCGTATTGTCAGATAGGATTTGGACATGAGCATCGTGAATAATGTCCATCCAGTGACGTAACGCAAGCCAAATTGACATCATTTCCTTGATGTTTATGTGCTTGCACAGGAATTGCGGATCCCAAAGACCCTGGCATCTCGAATCCGTTGGGATTAATGATGCACCCCAACCTGTTTGACTGGCATCCGTCATAACGGTAAAACTCGGATCCGGCAACTGCAGCGGAACTCCTTGAGTTAACCACTGAATGTTTGCCCAAGTCTGTATCTCTTGTTTCACTTGATCTGACAAGAGAACGTCTACATCGAGCGAATGAATTTTCACACTCCAATTCTGAGTCAGGAAAATTTGAAGAGGACGTGTGCGTAACCGCCCCATCGGAATGAGATTCGCGGCGGCTCCGCACAGACCTATCAGTCTCATAAATTCTCTCGCCGTGACTTTGTCTGCGTGCAGACAATAGCGAGCGTAACAACTGACTAATTTCGCTCTGGTTAACGGCAGACGAACGAGATTGTTGTGCGTCTCGAAGCTCATTCCCAGATGAGTGAATGACTTGGGCGGCACCAGATCCGACTTCTCCTCGTTTACTATAAAACCGAGACGTCGGAGCAATAGAAGAAGATTCTGAACATCGCTCTGAAGCGTTAACTCGTTGCCGTACCTCTGAAGAATGTCGTCCAGGTAGGCCGACGTTACCGCAGATCATTACCGAGTTCATTACCCGAGTGAAAGCCCAGGGTGCTAGATTCAATCCGAAGCACATCGCCCGGAATTGATACACCACTCCTAGGACTGCGAAGCGTAGATACTTTCGGAATGTCGGATGTACCATGACGTGAAAGTACGCATCTTTGAGATCTATGCTCGTTGCATAATCGTTCACCCGAATACTCGCTCTGACCGATCGAATCATCTCCATATAAAACTTCGGAGCGACGATCAGCTTGTTTATCCAGCTCAAATCTATGACTGGACGGAACGAGCCGTCTGGTTTCGGAACCAGAAACAGATGGCTGTAGAATCCCGGAGATTCCTGGTTTTCTACGACCTCTACCGCATTCTTCATTAAAAGAGACTGCACCTCTGATAACAGAGCGTCTCTTTTCTGTGGATTTGACGGAAGATGAGTCCACTTTGGACTTCGAGTTAATGGAGGCTTTCGTTTGAAGGATATCTTTAGACCTTCCGAAGGCACTCCTCTCACCCAAGGGTCGTCCGTAATCGACGCCCATTCTTGTGAAAAGCTCGACAACCTTCCGCCAACCGGAACGCGATAGAGGTTTAAGCCATCACCTCCTGGACCTGCGAGGCCTGCGGTAGGAGAAACCACGTCTTCCACGACCCGCACCTCGCCTCGTCGACCTCGGGGCGTCCGACCGATTGTCCCGGCCTGAAGGACGTCCCGAACGAGAGTCGCTATCCTGACGGTCTCTCGAATAAGACCAAGAGGACGCACCGGAACCTCTATAGGAACCTCTTTTGGGCGCATTAGACCCAGAAGTGCCTGTCTTATTCGTGTCTGCTGTATCCGACTTCTTAGGAGCAGATCTGAACAACAGAGAATCATTAGCTTTCTTTTTAATTTTATCATAAATAGCGGAAAGCTTGCCGTCAAAGAGAAGTTCTCCTGAGACCGAAGCGACTCTAAGAGAGTTCTTCACCTTAGAATCCACTAGTGTGGATGTAGCTAGGGCTGCGTCACGTCTAACCAACTCCAGATTTGCCACTGAAAGGGCGGAGTTACACGTGGAATAAGCTACTGCCCTTGAAAGAAGTCTTAAAGAGGATTGTATATCCTGAAACTCTTTCCCCTGAAGGCGCAGTGATAACGCCTTAGTAAGGTGATCTGCGTAAGATAAGGCATCTAAATTGGCTCTGTTAGACGTAATAGCTGTTTCCAACACAGCGGTTGGAATAGAAGCTGACGACGGTAATGATAGCTCTAAGTCTTCCGCCTCGTCGTCCATACGCAGAGGAACTCTCGGTATACCCTGTCCTGCCGTATCGAATTTATTCCTTGCATTAATGAAAGGCAGGTTGAGAGTATTAGCGGACAAGAAACCTGCTTTCCCCGTCCTGGAAGCAAGTTTAAATATAGCGTCGTTCAATAATTCAAATGTTCTTGCAACATTATTGGACTGCGACGGAAACTCGGGAGCGATGTCCCTGAACCGCTCAAAAAATTCAGAGTCCAATGACGCTATAATTCTCTTGTCCGGAAGCGCAGCAGTCTGGCCCGACGGAACAACTTGAGGGAGAAAGTGCCGGATGAAGTCGACAGCAGCTTTATGTTGTTCCGAAAGGGATAGCTCCAAGTCATCCGTATCCCTTTCACCATCCGGTCGGACCTCATGATGTTCCCGGTCGTCCACCCCCGATGCTTCGGCGGAGCGTACCGACCCAGCGCCGTCGGATAATTCACGATCCGACACCGTTTCTGTCGGCTGCTGGGATGCTGCGATAAGCTGTGCTATCTGCACAAGAATGTCCGGCGTCGAGACCTGCGGAGGCGCAGTCTTTCGCTGCTTCGCCGAGGGCAGCTCCGCATCAGATGGCTCCCGCATACTTTTCCTATGCGAACGTCCAGAGTCCATCGGTCTCGAATCCCTGGCTGCCGGATGGTGTGACCTGGTCGCCAAAGAATCCTTCATCGGCGAAGCTGGTAATATATCGGCGGTCACGCAGCCAAGGTGCGGTCGTGTGCGCTGACGAGAAGAGGAAGCCTTAACAGTCTCTGCGGACTGCTTATACAACGGAGCGTCCCGAGCGACGGACGTATGCTCCGCTAAAGACACATTTTGTACCACAACATCTGGTTCCAGATGTTGTTGTACGAGAGAGGGGCCTCTCTCGCTCGCGGCCCGGCTGGACCTGGACGAGCTAGGAACCGGACTCAAAGGCTTCCTCCGTTCTCGCTTACTATCCGCCGTAACTGGGTGTGCATCTATTATGTTTATAGTGCTCGCATCACCCAAAATTTCCTCTTGGACCGCATCGGACGAACCCGGCTGCCGAACCATTCGGTGAATGGACGCTACACCGGGCGAGCTAGCGGACGACATTTGTCTAATCTCCATGAGCACTTTTGCCGCTAGCTCTGAATTCATTTGTGACGACGGACGCACACTTGAAGAAGATAACATGGAAACATCACCCTGTTCTGGTTCCTCTGAAATAGAAACTGAGAGAGTAGAGTGACCTTGCGGAGAAAGGACCGGAATCGCTCTTTCTCCAGAAACAACATATCGTGACACACGTTTCCAATGTTTCTCATCCCAATATTCACATATAGGACAGGGATTAATGCGAGAACACTGACTACAATTAATACAATGATCATGAAAGTCAGAGGAAGATTTCTTCCTATTACAATTTGAACAATGTCCCTTCATTGTGAAAGAACAACAATAAGTCCTAGTTACTCGCAAAAACCCCTGACACAAAGATACATAATAACATGATCCATTAATAAATGAAAAAACAATTGCAAAACAAAATAATTTTGAAAAAATATTTTTTCAGCGAAGCCCAAGTTGCTGAAAAGTAACGTTGAGCCCCGATGGATCCGATGGCAAAGTGTGGTCAAAAATTTTAAATTTATATTAAATAATTAATGAGACACTTTCGGATAATATAAATGTATCTTATAGTGAGATAAACTACAGCAAAGGCAAACAGCCCCCCTCAAAAAAGGCTGTTGCCAATGAAAACAAACAGTGTAAAAACACCAGAAAACATGACTCCAGGCACTGAAAAAACTGGCCCGGAATCAGTCATCAATTACATTCTATCTGATGCAAAACAGAGACTCCCAGGGGAGAATCTGTAGAACATCAGATGGAAGATGCAGAACACAAACGTTATACACCCATGGGTGAAAACGTAACTATGGGGAAAATAACAGAAAACATTCTGTAACCAAGCAACTCTCCCAGGAAATTTTAGAAATGAAATTTCTCAAAAATATGCCGAAAGCATGGGAGAATTGCAAGGGGGGACTTTAGAAGGTTAGGGAAGAGGAAACACTGAATAAGCAGTGCAACAATTAGCAAGAATGACAACAAGAGGCCCATGCCTCGAAAATAGGCAACTTAACATAATTTCATCAAAAAATTTTAAGTACAGCCCTGATTATTTTTTTGTCACTTCTTTTTCCTCTCCTCCTTCTATCCTCCTTAGAATCACATTTTCTCCAAAAATTACGTGTCTGGCATCCTTTAAACTGAGATTTACAAGCACAAAGATCAGTGAGATGTTGACTGATGAAGGGCCAAACAGAGAATGATAATTGGCGCCAATTTCAGGACGACTGCGTCACTGCGCATGCGCAGTAGAGGCGTAGTATGGAGGTCCTTTAGGACATGATTTCTTTTTGTTTTGGATGCAAATTTTGGAGATTGGGGGGCAAAATTTGTGTTTGGCCCTGGTTTTGTTAGAGTTAGCACCAGCTAAGTCTGGGTCATTGGTACAGTATAAAAATATACAATTTGTGCAGAACTGGTTTTCGATCACATCCAAGGCACTCTCAAGTTGTCTATTTGTTTGCAGGAAGGCAAGGAGGGGTACTTGAAAAGATCACCTGAGAACAAGAGCAATGGTGGCCTTATTTTTTGGTGACTGTGGCGTATTAGTGGCTGGTCAATGCATTACAATGCAGAGCAAATTCTGTTGCCTTATTAGGTAAAGCTCTAATATGAACTGTCAAAATGATTCCCTCATCATTCAATTCCCAAACAAAATTAAAATGAAGGAGAATAGTTTTACAAACCTGCACCATAATGTGTCACATCAGAGTCACTAGAAGCTTTCGATTTTGCAACACTTTCTTCAACAACTTGGAATGACTGAAATAAAATTACTAATGATGATAGCAACTTCAATATTTACTTAACACAAATTAGCCTGTAAGCAACTATACATTGACCTCCACTTAAGTTGTGAAGTGCTAGATTTATTTTAGGGATAAAAACTGGTTTATAAGATGATGTTTTGTTACAATTTATTGAAAGTGACTAAGGTGTCAGCAGAGCTGATAAGATGAGCTGAAAAGAGAAGGCATGACAATGATAGTTATTAGTACTGTGGGGGGGTGGGGCATAATTTATTTTGAATTTTTATTTATTTATCTATTTATTTATTTATTTATTTATTTTTTTTTTGGGGGGGGGGGGTGTAGTGGGGGGCGGGAGGGTCGATATATGCCACAGTCATATCTGAAGGCTGTAGGACTGAGGTGGGTGTGGGTATGGCCCTCCCACTGGTGGGGGTTTCCGAGATTTTTTCTGTTTTGGGGGGGGGGGGGGGGGGGTGGTGGGCTCCACCAAGAAAATTTTGAAAAATCAATGCCTCAAGGCTGAATCTGAGACTCTCTGGTGCTTTAATTTTCCCATTTTGAGGGAGGGCCACTGTAATTTTTGGGGGTGGGGTTGGGGACATTAACTCCACAACATCCCCACCTTGGCTGCACCACTGTGTAGCAGTCATATTTCAGTTAAAACATTAAAATAGTAAGCCTGTAACTTTGGGGTTTGCATCTGTCAGGAATAGGTCATGACACACGAGTAAGCAGTGTGTAAAGTATCAACAAGATCTGCCCACTAAATCATTTTTTATGGACCATCAAAGGTAGAAATGATAAAATGTATGTGACCCTGACCTTGGAGTTGTGCCATTGGGTCAATGTCATGACACGCCCTGGAGTCATGAGCAAGCATTGTGTAAAAGGTGAAATAAGATCTGTCGTCTGAAACATTTTTTATGGCTTCAACAAAGTTAGAATGGATGAATGGTTGGTGACTTTGACTTTGGTATTATGACCTTAGATCAAGGTCATGACATATTCGTAGAGACATTAACAAGCACTGTTATGCAAAAACAATGTACGAATGGATGACAAGTCTGTGACCTTGAACTTGAAGTTAGGACCAAGGCCCTGACAGTGCATAACTTCCAGACATAGACAAGCATTGTGTGTGTGTGAAGTCTGAATAGAATCTGTCCATTCAATCATTTTTTATTTGGTCTGGACAAAGCAAGAATGGATGTTGTGTCTGTGCCCTGGAGCTTTGAGTTATGACCTTCGCTCAAGGCCATGACACATCCATGTATCATCTGCAAGCACTGTGTGAAGAATGACCAAGATCTGGCCATTGAATCTTTTCTATGGACCATAAAAAGTCATAACAAATGAATGATCTGTGAAATTATGACCTTAGGTCTAGTTCATGACACACCCTTGGGTCATGAGCAAGTTTTGTGTGAAGTATGATCAAGATCTGTAAATTGTATGATTTCTTATGGACCAGACATAGTTAAAATGGGTAAATGTACAAAGTGTGAACTACATAATCCCCCCAAAAAGTTTCAGAGAGCAAAATAAATTGTATCAAAACAATACCGTATAAATTAAATATATTTACTTTTTTCTAAATATGAAGCACATCAACAAAATATAAAGATTTTAGTCATGGTATTAGCATGTTTCAGTTGAGGTAAAGTTTGGGCTTCAAGCATGTTTCAGTGGAGGTAAATTTTGGGCTTCAAGCACACGGCTAGAAAACAATTATTTATTCATTACTACTTAAGATTACCTTCAGTATCTTTGGCAATATCATGACCAAAACCCAGGTATAAAGTCAAGCTTAGCTGATTGTTTATGCATATGCCACAACTTTGGAGGATTTTCACCCCAGGCATTGACTACTTGGGTCTATTTTACCTGAAAAGTAGAAGCTGTTTACTACAGTAAACAAGCATTGTTCCACTTCCAGTGAGTTCTCATGGGAAGACCTGTAAACTAGAGAGGGGTTAACAGTTTTAACATCCACTGTTCTGACCATTGAACCAACATTCTCCCTTGTTGGTAGTAGTTTGTGAAATGAGGAATAGTCTGGCTCAGTTTCACTGTTTTTTTCACTTTTCATAAACTGAATCTCGTCATCTCTCCAGTTGTTCTATAATTTTCTCTGTCAAGACTGACATGCCTCTTTACATTGCATCTAATGAGGTTCTGTTTTTGCAGATAAGAAAGTCAATTTGTCCTTGTAGACTATTTTCAAAAAGTTTAATCCCACTCTTCCATGCTATTCTGGAGATGGGGCAGTGATACTGAGTAAAGTCTTATATACCTATATCAACATTGGACACAAAACTTCACAAGAATTCCTGTTCTGTTCTTGTGATGGTTATGTGAACACAAATTCACAAGAACGGTCAACTAGTTAAAAGAAAATGAAAAAATTTAAAGTAATTTATATATTTTTTATACTTACCAATGGCCCAGACTTAGCTGGTGTTAACTCAAAAATATTTAGGGCCAAACACAAATTTTGCTCCCCAATCCCCAAAATTTGCATGGGAAACCGAAAATTAGAAGTCCTATCTGGCCCTCCATACATTTATCCTCCGCGCATGCGCAGACGCCAGGAAGTTACCAAAACGGGCGCCAACATCATTCTTTGTAAAAAGATTATAATATAATAATTCAGCGGTGAGGTATGATTGCCCAGTACTGCCCACTCATGGGAGGGCCATTCCCGTCTGGGCCATTGGTAAGTATAAAAAATATATAAATTACTTTAAATTTTTTCATATTTTTATACTGTATACCAATGGCCCAGACTTAGCTGAATTGTAAATAGGTGGAGGGCCTAGAACTTCCGAAATAGTAGATCAACATAGATCAAATCCTTCAATCCATGATGAAGAAAATTAGAATAATTAGAATTTACATGTATGTCTCTCATACCATAATAGAGGAGACATATCCTAATATGGATCCCAATTATGTAAATCTTAAATCTGAGCATGAAATCATGCTAATTAGGATGTAACGAGTTCACAAATGTTTAAGGCTAGTCTGGACTAAGCCCTAAAAATTAGGATGGCATATTTGAGAATGGCAGAAAATTGCCCATAAACCTACGGCATACAATAATACTACAGCTGATCACTGGATATAGTACAGACAAAACAGCTTCCTTCATAGTTACATACTCAATAAGCCAGAGAAGTGGAGAAAATGACCACCCCCCCCCCCCTCCTTTTTTGAACATATCTTCAAAAGAAAGAGGGGAGAGATCGGGAATCAATAAGCGGTACTAGGAAATATAAATAATTATAGATCAGGCACTTAGGAATTAATTCATGAATAATAAATGGTGCTTAACGCCACTTCACAAGGCAAGGCTATAGCGACGATTTTGGTAAATAACATAATCCGCTACAAAATATGCACTGCAGACGGCATATACAGATACGACGAAATCAGTGAAATAATGATATAACATAGATATAATAAGCGAGATACGATGAACAATCTCTGCAGAGAAAACACACTTTAAAGATTATTCACAGGCGGCCTCTGTACAATTAAATCCGGTAAGAACACTCTCTCCAACATGTACAATTTGGTATCTACAACTACAAACACGTGAGAATATGCGATTTGAGAACCGACAAAATCAAGACCAGGATCTAGAAATGGAGGTAGGTATGATTAACTGGCTCCAACACAGACCACCCCTGAAATATATATAATTTCAAGGTCCACTATAGCGATAGCGTAATAAAATATTGCGCGAGTGCATTAAAATCCAGCCTGTAATAATCTAAAAAACCACTAACTGGTTATGCAGTCACCAATAGCAGCAATTATGATGAATTAATAAGCACTTGTATATTAGAATACAGAAAATAAACACCGGAAACTAAAGCAACAAAACTGCGTACATGCCTATGAGGCGCCATGTAACATGACCCAAATGCATAGTATGTATGTATTAAGATATATATACGCGACAGTGTGTGAGTGGGGGGGGGGGGGGGAGGGGGGGAGGAAATTCGAATTCATGTTGAAACCTTCTCACCCACATTACTTAAATCATTGCTAGTCCAGACAGCAAAATTATAGTAACCGCAAAGCTTCCTTACGTCTGACATACTCCGTTATGCTACTGAGAATGGAGAATGACGTGAAGAACAAAACTTCTCTTGAAGAAGAAAATCCTTTCGTGGGGGAAGCTTCTGGCGAATGTTCAATAACAGACACTTTAACCTCAATGTAATCAATAGAAACAAATGAATTGAATGATACACATATCCTATCATTCATTCCCATGAAATCCAGCCTGAATTCATGTTGAAACCTCCTCACCCACATTACTTAAATCATTGCTAGTCCAGACAGCAAAATTATAGTAACCGCAAAGCTTCCTTACGTCTGACATACTCCGTTATGCTACTGAGAATGGAGAATGACGTGAAGAACAAAACTTCTCTTGAAGAAGAAAATCCTTTTGTGGGGGAAGCTTCTGGCGAATGTTCAATAACAGACACTTTAACCTCAATGTAATCAATAGAAACAAATGAATTGAATGATACACATATCCTATCATTCATTCCCATGAATACGGCTGAGCGTCAATTGTATGCGCTTAAATGCCTAATACTGGCAACACAAACGATGGAAACTATTATTCCTGTGTGCCACAAACTTAACTATCCTGAAGCGATCCTACATAAGAACATGTAATAGTCATACAGTTAGAATAAGCCCAAGATGCTGCCAGTGCTTTTACTTCATGCGCTGAAATCTTAAGCACTGACTACTGATTGGAAGATAAATTTTCCTAAGCAGTATGAATAGCTAACTGAATCCATCTATCAATAGAATGAACCGAAATGTCCCTTCTATTGGAAATTAATGACAAAAGAAGCATTTCTTCTCTTCTGATAAACTCTGATCCTCGTCTATAAATACATGATCACTATAATATGAATTCAATGATGTAGTGTAAACAATAAGACATCATTTCTGATTGTAGTCTCAAAGAACCGCATAGAGAGACCATCAGACTCAGTATGTAACCCAATATATGAACTCATGTCTGTCATAATTGAGAAAACCGTTAAATATATGCTTAAACTTGACTTCATGATAAAAGATTCGCTAAAACAAAACAGGTCTAGAGCGAAAAATGTCTACCACTCCAGTTAAGAAAAAACTGGAGGGGACATGTGCGTAAGTGACCTATCGAAATAACATTCATAGCCACTCCGCACAACCCCATCCGACGCATAAAATCTTCCGCTGTTAATGCATCTGATAAAAGATAAAAGCGAGCCAAACAACTGGCTAATTCGCTCTGTGAAACAACAGACGAACCAGCTTGTTGAAAATGAATTCTAGGATATGTGTATCCTATCATTCATCCCATGAGACATTATCAAGTTCATTATTCAAGTGATCAAAAGAACTATTCTCGCTGCATCGCCGAACGCTTGCTTTTTGACTGAAAGATTATCATAAATAACCTAATTATCCAGTTCCAGTCAAAATCGGTAGGATCGAGCTCTAAAAGAGCCTTGAGCCACTGGCTCAGGAGTGTCTGATCAGTAAACTCAAACAGACCTAAACCCTCTATCCAAGTGGCTGTATAGTCAATCCCTAAAGTAATATATAGGAGGGATACCTATACCTTCGCAATGAGTCCTTACAGACAATCTGAGCCTAGGACAACATCTCTTACTCTTTCTGCTGGTGATGGTCGATTAGACCCCAACTTAAAGAGCAGAGTATTGATGTTTTCTTGTAGCTTAATCCTACATTAATGAAAGCTTACCATCAAAGATTTAGTGTCTGGAAAACTAAAGCAACCTGAAGCAAGTTTTCCACCTTGTCAAATGTTAAGGATGACGACGCAAGGCTTCATCACATCAGAATAACTCCCACTTAACATTTGTTAAGACAGAGATATATATATGATAAATAGCCCTGGAAAGAATTTTTTAACAGTACAAACGACCACAAAATTCCTTTCCATATAGACGCTGCATTACAGTACTTAAAATTGAAGTACATAAGACCGTGAGTCTAAATTCGCTCTGAATAAGAAATTATCTTCTCAACTGAATCCGAGCGAACAGCGAAATGATGAAGTTAAGGCTACAACTAAGATCTTAGCATGCTCATACAATGAAGAGAAACTCTCAACACATCTTCCTCGTTCGTTTTTTAAATGTATATAATCAAAAAACGGTTTAAAATACAGAAGATGATAAGAAACCGTAATACTTCTTCCCACAGGAAGTTAAATAAAGCGTTGTCTACATAATTGAAGACCAGTGACGCCTGTGTAGACTTAACCGGAAAAGAGATCTTATTATCCTGCTCTTTGTCCTGATGAAATCAGCGTCTAACAATGCTAGCAGTTTCTCACAATTACTCGCAGCATTGTGATTCACTGGAACAAGTTCAAGGAAACGATAATGGATAGTATACATATCATTCATGAGTTCTTCCGAAAGGGAAGGTTATCCTCCTCTGTTCCCTTTCATCATTCGTCTAAATCAGTTTAAAATCACGGTCACCGGCATCTGAACAGGCAGATGACTGGACCTATCAAGCACCATTCAACAGCTGAAGTTTTGAGACTGATGTTGAATGCTTCTGCCTTAACAGGAATACTGTGATGAGCTGTGCAAGTCCATTACAGAGGCCTGAGGAGCAGCGGTCATGTATTGCTTGTCCACCAGCTGCTCCTGGGACAGTGTGTCCGAGATGGCTCTTACTGCGGACATCCCGATGAATGAAGCCTCATCTCCTTGGCTACTAGATGGTGCAACTTTCTTCACAAAAAATGGACCTTTTGACGATGCAGACTAGATATCGTAAGTCACTTAGCCAAGGTGTGATCGGGAGTGCTTGGTAGACGCTGAAGAAGCCAAACTGTTGCCGTCCCCGGCTAAGAATTGAACTGAGCATACCGGAAATAGGTATGTACGTTAAGCTCTGACTGACGCAAGTTCCTACCAACAACACCCGGCCCCAGATGTTGTTAAAAGAGAGAAAGGGGTCTCCCTCTTGCTTGCGGTCCTGGGAGACCTAGCCGAGCTTGCCGTCTTCTTCCTTCCATCGATGCAGGGTGAGCATGTTTGGATTTTATCGTGCTCACTACACCCCTGTTTTCTCTTGACCGCTACACAGTCCTGGCTGACCTGGACAAGCGTACCTCAGAACTTGCTGGCTTCCTTCTTCCGTCGTTGCTGAGTGTGCATCATTGTATATTATACTGCTTGCTCCACCCTATATCATCTACTAGCCCGAATATAAGATAACATTAAAATATGATTGATGAAATAAATACATCCCAAAGAAAAATTTCTTCAAAAAATAAAAAAAAAATTTGAAAAAATTTTTCTTGTATAAGAGCCCAGGTTCCCAAAGGGAACGATGAGCCCAAAGAAGCCTAAGTGTGGACAAAATTATAATAATATGCCATAAAATTAACTACCACATTATCAGAATATTTAATGTTACTTACAACTGTCGTTCCTTAAAAATAATAGGAAACTACCTAGAACACTGTCAATGCAAACAACTTCAAAACAAACAAGAGCACCGCGTAGCGGGACAATATACGTCCGTTTTGTATTTTTGAAGGGTTGGGGTAAGGATGGGGGTGAGGGTGAAAATTGTTTGGACCAACCCCATATTCGAACTTGACCTGTATTTTGTTGTGATTAAACAACATACCAGGTTTGGAACCAATCGGAAAACAAATAATAAAAGTTATCATCCGGAAACCAAATATTTGATGCATTCTTTGTCCAACAAGGTCCATAATTCAGGGAAACTTTGAAGTTTGAACTGACCCCATATTCGAACCTGACATGTCTTTTGTTTTGATTAAACCACATACCAAGTTTAGGAGTGAATCGAAAAAAAAAAATACTAAAGTTATCATCTGGAAACCAAATGTTGACGAATGGACAGACCGACGGATGAACAAATTGATGGACAAATGGACAGACAGACAGACTGATTCCATAATTCGACGGTTTTTCAACAGGTGTATAAAAAATCAGTTAGGCCATACTAAAGTTATAATCCGGAAAACACAAAATGCACAAATTCAAGAGGAATAACTCTGGAAAGGTACATGCGATTTTGGCCAAAAGTGAACTTGAGCTGTGCTTTGTGGTCATAAACAAAATCTGAGAATTTGAAACAAATTAGTCAAGGCAAACTAAAGTTATCATCTGGAAACCACATAATTCACAAATTTGCAATCATTCAAGGGGAATAACTATGGAATGGCACATGCAATTATAGCCAAAGGTGAACTTGAGCTGTGCTTTGTGGTCAAAAACAAAATCTGAGAATTTGAAAAAAAACGGTCAAGGCAAACTAAAGTTATCATCCAGAAACCACAAAATCCACAAATTTGCAATCATTCAAGGGGAATAACTCTGGAAAGGTATATGCGATTGTGGTCAAAAGTGAACTTGAGCTGTATTTTGTGGTCAAAAACAAAAAAACTGAAAATTTGAAATAAATCGGTCAAGGCAAACTAAAGTTATCGTCCGGAAACGAAAAGTTGGGCTAAATTCCCATAAATAAAGGGCCATAACTCTACTGCAAATGGGCCGCTCGAAATGGAAATTGAACCCATCCTGTATTTTGTCATACTAAATCCACATGCCAAATTTAACTCAGCTCAATCCATTACAACTAAAGTTATCGTCTGGAAACGCAATGTGTCCATGGATGGACAGACAGACAGACGGGTGGAGAGACCATTCACATAATACGTCCCATTTTTCAAATGGGTGTATAAAATCAACATCTGAAAAATTTGGTGTCAATCCGTCAAGGCGTTCGGCTTTAAATGAACGGAAAACAATTTTTTTTCAAAAGTTACAAAATTTATAGTAATTTATATATTTTTTATACTAACCAATGACCCAGACTTAGCTGGTGCTAACTCCAAATATTTAGGGCCAAACGCAAATTTTACCCCCCAATCCCCAAAATTTGCATCTAAAACCGAAAAATACATGTCCTATATGGTCCTCCATACTTTTACTCCACTGCGCATGCGCAGTGTCAAGGAGGTCTCGAAACTGCCGCCAAAAGTTATTCTTATAACCAGTGCCTGGTAAGCTTTATGTACACAGCGGGGAGTCTAGAGAAATGAGACTCAATATACTCATTTAAAAGTGTTCGAGGATTGTATATTAACACCCAATTAATCATGTGATATATACAGATACTTCACACCAATCAACACTTTAAAAAATATTACACAGATGAGTAAACATAGGCTTTACCCTTAAAATCATCTCAGAACCGACTCGGAATTACTGACTCTAAGGGAGGTATTCCCTTGCTTTACACTATAAAGCAGGTGACCTAAGGGACCCCCCCCCTTCCCCTTGCCCTGGATCAAATACTCCAGAGGAAAGAGGGCAGCAGGACAGAGTCACTGCCAGAACTGAAGGCCTATACACATATAGTTGCCACTGTTTAGTAGACAACATTCTGAGTGAATAATAACGGACCAAAACAACTTAGATCTGCAGAAAGGACTCAATATTCTCAGATACAAAATCGTGAAAATGGAGGGCTAAGACCAAAATGCAGCCCTCAATAGATCTGTAATAGCAACATTATTAATCTAAGCCCATGATGTAGAAGAACTCTTACTTCCTGAGCTTAAAACTAAAGCACAGACTGCTGAATGAAGATATAATCATAAGCAGAACTGATAGTAGATTGAATCCATCTGACCATAGAGTGGACCGAAATGTGGAGGAAGCTTCCACTGCATGTCCTACAACAGATGCCTGAGTAAATTAATCCACAGTCTTTGTGGAGCTAGAGAAGCTACCAACAGAATTTGTATTGAAAAAATTACATTTGAGCAATATCTGTTGAATCATCGGCACTGGAAGATACGTATATCTTATTATTCCATCTCACAAGAACGATAGAGTGTTTACTGCAAACACTCGAAGATCAAAACATTATGACACATACAACTGCAACTGATTGTTGAGATGCATCACAAATAAGTCGATCATTGGCCGCTCTCCTTGGTAGCAATCTGATTGAATACTCGTTTGTTGGAAGTCCATTCTGGTGGTAACAAACGGCCTCTCCCTGAAGGGAGTCTGCTAATACGTTCAGACGACCCGGAATATGATGGACCAATAAGAGAACTTGATGTTCTAGTACCAACCGAAAGATTCAATCCGTTAACATAAATAACAGGATGGAATGAGTGCCGCCATAATTCCGAAAATACGCTAATACCGTCGAGTTGTCGGGCAGAATTAGCATATGAACATTCTGAATAACGTTTCTACAATAACGTAGCGCAAGCCAAAATGACATCAATCTTGATGTTTGTGTGCTTGATAAGGAACTGCAGAAACAAAAGACTCTGGCACTTTAATCCATTGGGTTCAATGAAACTACCCAATCTGTTTGACTGGCATCCATCAAAACTGAAAACTCGGATCCGGCAATTGCAGTGGAACTACTTGAGTTAAGCACTGAAAACTTACACAAGTCTGAATCTCTTATTCACTTGATTTGACAAGATGTCCGTATCGAGCGAAAGAAACTTCACCCTACAAATTCTGAATTAAAAGAAATTTGGAGAGGACAAATGCGTAACCGCCCCATTGGAATAAAATCACGGCAGATCTGCACAACGTATCAGTCACATGAGATCTCTCGCTAAGACCTTGTCTGAGCAAAGACAATAGCGAGCATAACGACTGATTAATTTCGCTCTGGTTAACGGCAGACGAACGAGAATGTTATGCGTCTCGAAGCTCATCCCCTGGTGGGTGAATGACTTGGACGAAACCAGATCTGACTTCTCCTTGTTTACTTATGAAACCGAGACGTCGGATCAAAAGAAGCAGAATCTGCAAATCGTTCTGAAGCATTAACTTGTTGCCATACCTCTGAAGAATGTCGTGCAGGAAGGCCGACGATACTGCAGATGAATGAGCTCGGAAATGAGTCATTACCGAGTTCGTTATTCGAGTGAAAGCCCAGGAACTAGATTCAGACCGGAACACACTGGTCGGTGCTGAAACACAATTCCTATGATAAATTAAAGAAGCAAAGATACTTTCTGAACACCTGATGTACCATGACGTGAAAGTATGTAACTAGAAATCTATGCATGTAGCATAGTCGTACACCCGAATACTCGCTCTGACCGATCGGATGGACTCCATATAGAAACTTAGAGCCACGATCAGCTTGTTATCCAGCTCAGATTATGAGTGGACAGAACGAGCCATCTGATTTTGGAACCAGAAAAGGATGGTTGTAGAAACCTTCAAAATCCTGGATTTCTACGATCTCTATCGCGATCATTCCAGAAGAGACTGGACTTCTGATGGAAGCGAGCCTCTATTCTACTGACTGACGGAAGCCGAGTCCATCTTGGACTCCGAGTTGACAGAGGATTTCGTTTGAGGAACAATATAGTCCTTCTGAAAACACCCCTTGAATCCAAGGTACGTCCGTAATCTAATCTCAAATAATTGAGAAACTCGATAGATTTCCGCTCACTAATACAGGATAGAGGATAAAACCATTACCTCCTGGTCCTGCAAGGCTTGCGGAAGGAGAAGCCATGTACTCTACGGCCTGCACCTCGCCTCGTCGACCTAGGGGCGTCTGACCGGAATTACGGCTCCTATCTGAGTCGCTACTCTGACGGTCTCTAGAATAAGACCTAGAGGACACATGGGAACCTCTATAGGAACTTCCCTTGGACGTATTCATCCCAGAAGTGCCTGTCCTACTCTTCTCTGCTGAATCTGACTATATGGAAGTGAATTTAAATAGCAGAGAGTCTAAAGCTTTCTTAGTTAAGTGATCATAAACTGCGGAAAGCTTGCCGTCGAAGAAAACTCTCCGGAGACCAGAGAGACTCTGAGAGAGTTTTTCACCTCACTATCTACACGTGTGGATGTAGACAGGGCCGCGTCACATCCAAACAACTCCATAATGCCACTAAAGGATGGAGTTTATGTGAGGCCCTTGAAAGAACTCTTAAGGAGGTTGTACATCCTAGAATTCTTTTTGCTTTGAGGCATAATGATAACGTTCTGGAAAGGTGATCTGCGTACGATAATGCGTCTAAGCTGTCCCTGCTAGACAATATTGTTATTTCCAACATCATAGTTGGAATTGACATAGACGACAGATAAACAAAACTAGTTCCTGAACTGGTCATCTAGACGCAGAGAACTCTCAGAATGCTCTGTCCTGCCATTTCAAAATATTCAATGAAATGACGAAAGGCAGATGCTGAGCATATTGCCGATAAGAAACCTGACCTTCCCATTTAGGTAGCAAGTTATATAAATGTAGCGTCATTCAACAGATCAAATGTCCATGAAACATATCTGGACTATGTCGGAAACTGAGGGAAGATAGTCCTAAACCGATTAAGAATTCTGTGTCCAGTGGCGCTTTCCGTCTCTTATCCGACAACGCAGCATTTTAGTCCGGAGGAACAACGTCCGATGATAATGCCGGATGCACTCTACGGCAATTATGTTGTTCCAAAAAGGGAAAATACAACTCATCCGTATCCCTTTCACCATCCTGTCGGACCACTTGAAATTCTTGGTTGTCCGTGCCTGAACCTGCAGCGGAACGTACCAACCCAGCTTCCTCGGAAAATTCCTGATTCGACAGAGTTACTGTCGGTTGCTGGGATGCTGCGATAATTTGTGCTATCTGCGATAGCATGTCCGTAACAGAGACCTGTGGAGCTGCAGTCTTATAGGATTTAGCCGCTGGAAGCTCCTTGGACGTTCACTCCTGCATACCTCTAATATGTGAACGTCTGGAGAATGAAGGCCTTGTATCCTTGGCTACTGGATGGCGTGACCTGGATGCCATAGAATCCCTGGTCGGCGATATTGATTGAATATCACAGGTCACGTAGCCAAGGTGCGGTCGCGTGTGCTGCCGTGAGGATGAGGAAGCCGAAAGAGCAGTCTGTTCGGACTGTATATATAACAGAGCTTCCCGAGCGGTGGACGTATACTCCGACTGAGGAACGTTTAGTACCACAACATCCGGGCTCAGATGTTGTAATATGAGAGAGGGACCTCCCTCACTCGCAGCCCGAATGGACCTGGACGAGCTAGGAACCGGACTAATAGGCTTCCTCCATATCATCCTCGTATCCGTTGTCACTGGGTGGGCACATTGTATTTTATAGTGCTCGCATCACCCAAATCTCCTTCCTGGACCGCAACGGACGAACCCGGGTGCTGTGCCATTCGGTGAATGGTTGCGACATCGAATGAGCTAGCGGACGTCAATGCCATTGAACCTACTAGGGAACTTCAGGCAAATGACGTATCTACATGAGCACTTTGCCGCTTACTCTTCATTTGACTGTGACAATGGAAGCACACTTACGAAGACATCACGGTAACAATACCTAGTTCATGTTACCCTATGAGACCTGCGGAGCCACTGTCCTACGTGAATATCTGCTGGAAGCTCCAGGGACGTTCAATCCTGTATTTATGTAATATGCGAACGTCCCAACTGGAAAGGTCTTGTATCCTTGGCTAGCAGATGGAGTGACCTGGTAGACGTGTATTCCTTGGTCGGCAAAGCAGGAGCACCAGGGACATTCAATCCTGCATTTATATAATATGCGAACACCCCCTGGAAATCTGAGGTCACATAGCCAAGGTGCGGTCGTGTGTGTTGACGAGGATGAGGAAGCCAATATAACAGCCACGCAGGACTGTCATGCAACGGAACGTCCCGAGCAGGAGGAGTGGACGTAAGCTTCAACTAAGCAAACAACATACAACACTGCGGCGCAGATGTTGATGCAAGAGAGAGGGGGGCCTCTCTCGTTCGCGGTCTGGGGGACCTGGACGAGCTAGCTATCGGACTGACAGGCTTTCTCCGTACTATCCTCGGATCCGTCGTTGCTGGGTGTGCACATCTGAAGTTTTATAGTGCTCGCATCACCCAATCTGCTTCCCTGGACCGCAAGGGACTAACCCGGGTGCTGAGCCATTCTTTCCTGGTGAATGGTCGCGACACCGGGTGGACTAGCGGGTGACAATGCCTTCGATAGAACAAGCTAACTCCCAGCAATTGTCGTAATACCTGAGCACTTCCCGCTAGCCCTAATATTGCAATGATGGAGACACACTTATTGAAGACATCACGGAAACATCACTCTGAGTTCTGAAAAAGAAACTGATAATATATAGTGGCTCTACGGAGCGAGGACTGTAATGGACCTCTCACCGCAACAAAATACTGTGACACACATCTCCAATGTTGTCATATCAATCAACACACACAGAGCAAGAATTAATGCGACTACACTGACTATAAAAAACACAATGAACTTGTGAATAAGAGGAAGATATCCTTGCATTACGATTGAAGAATATTTTTTCAACCAGAAAAAATATACACCATCATATTACTCACACTAACTCTTGAAATAAATATACATAATATATTATAATTCATTATAACATTAAAAAAAAAATAATTTAAAAAAAAACATTTTTTTGAAAAAATTTTCAGAAGAGCCCAAGTTCCCAATGGGAACCCTGAGCCCAAAGGATCCCAAAAAAGCCTTAGTGTGGACAAAAACTGAAACAAACATGGCCCGAAATCAGTTACCAATTTAAACACTATCCGATGCAAAACAGAGGCTTCCAGAGAAGAAACTGTAGAACATCAGATGGTAGATGCAGATCAAAACGCCTAAACACCCCAAGGGTGAGGACGTAAACATGGGGAACAAACAGAAAATAATTCTGTTACCAAGCCAAAACTCCCAAGAAATTTTAGTAATAAACATTACAAAAAATAAGCCAAAAGCATGGGAGAATAGCTAGGGGGGAATAAAGGAAAGGGAGAGAGGAAACACTGATTAAACAATGGAACATTCATAGCATGATATTCTTCAATACATTGACCATCGAAAGGCAGTTGTGTTAATTTTGTTAGATCTCTCAGCTGCATTCGACACCATTGACCATACGATTCTATCCGATAGGCTCGCTCAATTAGGTATTGGTGAGTCAGCACTGAGATGGTTCCAGTCATACATATCAGATAGGTCTCAATGTGTTACCATTGATGGCACTTGGTCGGAACTTGTGCCACTCAGATTTGGGGTACCTCAAGGATCGGTCCTAGGCCCCATTCTTTTCACACTTTACATGCAGCCCCTGGGGAAAATTATACACTCCCATGGTATAAATTATCACTTCTATGCCGACGATTCACAGATCTACACAGACATTGACCCGACAGATAGTTTGGACATAGAAACTAAATTTCAAATTTTGGATCGTTGTATCATTGACATTAGGAAATTTATGCTGGTAAACAAATTAAAATTGAATGACGAGGAAACAGAACTCAGAGTGTTTACATCTAGGTATAGACCCGCCCCAGATACACTACCCTGCCTTAAAGTAGGCGACAAGGTAATAAACCCATCTACAACTGTTAGGAACCTTGGCGTTTATTTTGACAATCATTTGACCATGGCGCCTCATATTTCAAAAATCTGTCAGTCAGCTAATTTACATATTCGGAAAATTGGTCGAGCGAGGAAAATCTTAACGAAAAATGCCTCAGAATGTCTTGTGCATGCATTTATACCATCACGACTCGATTACTGCAACTCACTCCTCTATGGTATTACCAGTAAACAGATTAACAGATTACAAGTCATACAAAATACGGCAGCTCGCATCGTTACTTTAACAAAGAAAAGGGACCACATTTCTCACAAATTAAAAACATTACACTGGCTCCCCATTAAGGCTAGAATAGAGTTTAAAATTCTCCTTTTCACTTACAAATCATGCCTGAATCAAGCTCCAGAGTATATTTCCAAGCTAGTTGAAACTTACAGACCCAAACGCCTCCTTCGTTCAGCAGGTCAAACCCTTTTGAAGGAAAAATTGTATACTTTGTCAACATACGGAGGCCGTTGTTACAGCATTAGTGGTCCTAAACTTTTTAACAGCTTAACTGAATCCGTCAAGTCTGCCCCTTCCATTAACTCCTTCAAATCCAAATTGAAAACATTACTTTTTGAAAAATATTGTTAAAGAACACATGGGGGAAGGCCTGTATACTTAAATTTTTATTCCTACTAATATCTTTGTAAAGCGCCTTGGAACTCTTTCAAAATTGTGATACGTGCGTTATATAAGTGTATATATTATAGCAAGAATGACCACAATAAGGTCATGCCTCGAAAATAGGTAACATGTAACAATTTTGTAAAATAATTATAAGTTACAGCCCTGAACATTTGTTTTCACTGTTTTCTCCTCTCCACTTTCTATTTCCACCATATATCCACCATTTCTCTCATAAATATGTGTCTGGCATCTTTAGAACTGAGAATTACAAGCACAAATAACAGTGAAGTGTAACTGTATTGAGGGCCAAACAAAGAATGACTTTTGGCGGCAGTTTCGAGACCTCCTTGACACTGCGCATGCACAGTGGAATAAAAGTATGGAGAACCATATAGGACACGTATTTTTCGGTTTTAGATGCAAATTTGGGGGATTGGGGGGTAAAATTTGCATTTGGCCCTAAATATTTTAGAGTTAGCACCAGCTAAGTTTGGGTCATTGGTACACTATAAAAATATTGTGTTTTCAAAGGGCCATAACTCTGCAGCAGATGGACTGAGAAACACCAATATCTGACCTGTATTTTACTGCTACAAACGACATCTGAAAGTTTGATGTCGATCCATCAAGGCGTTCGACTTTAAATGAAGGGAAACCAATTTTTTTCGAAAGATTGTGTTTTCAAAGAGCCATAACTCTGCAGTGGATGGACAGAGAAACACCAATATCGAACTTGACCTGTATTTCATTGCTAAAAACAACCAACAACTGAAAAATTTGGTGTCAATCCGTCAAGGATTTCAGCTTTAAATGAACGGAAACCAATTTTTTTAGAAAAATTGTGTTTTCAAAGGGCCATATCTCTACAGCAGATGGACTGAGAAACACCAATATCGAACTTTACCTGTATTTTAATGCTAAAAACAACTTCTGAAAGTTTGATGTCGATCCGTCAAGGCGTTCGACTTTAAATGAATGGAAACCAAATTGTTTACGGATGGACAGACGGACAGACTGATAACATAATACAACCGTTTTTTAAACGGGCGTATAAAAACCAAAAACAAAACCCCAGGCAACACAGCCCGAAGTCAGTAACAGCAACAAGACTATCCGATATAAAGCAAGATCTTCATCAAAAGAAAAAATGATACATCAGATGTATGATGCACGACCAAAACGCCTAAACACCCCAAGGGTGAAGACGTAACCTTGGGGATGTACAGAATAATCTTCTGTATAATACGTTAAGTTCCCAAGAAATTTTATAAAAAAAAATTTCAATAAAACAAGCCAACAAGCTTGGGAGCTTAACTGGGGGGATCAAGGGAAGGTAGGGAAGGAATACTAAACAAACAGTGGACAGATCATTATCAAACAATGATGACGTCAGGCCCACGTCCCGAAATTAGGGAACATGAACTAATTTTTATAAATATTACAAAATTGCAGCCCTGAACATTCCAAACCACCGTTTCTTCCTTCCTTCATCCAGTTGTGACCTTGGATCCACCAAAATAACCATTGGTTTGTGTCTGGCATCATTAAAACTGAGATTTTAAAAGCACAGGTGTCAGTTTGTTGTTATCTGACTGAAGGGCCAAACAAAGAATGACGTTAGCGCCAATTTCGGTGACTTCCTGGCATCTGCACATGCACAGAGGGTAAATATATGGAGGGCCAGATAGGACTTCTAATTTTCAGTTTTGCATGCAAATTTTGGGGATTGGGGGGCAAAATTTGTGTTTGTCCCTAAATATTTTTGAATTAGCACCAGCTAAGTCTGGGCCATTTGGTTCAAATTTTCAGACAGCAAATCAGTCCAAGTGTAACCGTGCTAAACTAATTAATTTATTGGTGTTTAAGGTCAAATATTCCTGCACAATGGTTAACTGGCAACATAGATATAAAGTTAAGTCCAGCAATTGTTTATACCCATATTGCCCATTTAAGAGGACTTCCACCCCAGGCATTGGTGACTGGGTCCTATTTTACCAGTAAAACAGAGCTTGTTTTCCACAGCAAACAAGCACTGCTTTACTTCCTGGGTTAACACACAGCAGCTGTGCTAAACAGCCCTGGACTTAACCCTGTACCCAACACACGATATCCAAATTTATTACTTTAATTATTGTTTCTGAAATTTTTTCAAAACATTTCAACAAAACCATATCAACTGCTTAATTTGTAAATTATGTGGCAGATGTGGCTGATTCGTTAGGTAAAGGGTCAAGATAATGTCAACACCCTCCTAAAGTCATCTGAACAAGACAAACCCTATATAAAGCAGGTCATGTTTGGAGTTTCTCCCATTAACGCCCTGCACACTGATGTCAAAATATCTACATTTCAGGCAGAAAATATTTCCCATAATGCAACTAGAAATTTAACCACCTTCAATCTCGTTTGACAGAGCTCAATGAGCTCTGACAAATGAGACTGAATTGATTAAATTTCTAGATGCATTATGGTAAACAGCTTCCTGAAATTTTGGTATTTTGACATCAGAGTGAAGGGGGTTAAACTAATAAATATTGTTATATGATGTACTGCTGGAAAGAGCTGTCAAAGCCCTTTCCAACAAAGTGTCACAAAATAGCATTTTCTAAGCAACTGTAATGGTACATAATAACTTTGTTCTCTCACCAGAATAGAATAGGTCATTGAAGCAGCTTGGCCAGTATTGATTATATATGGGTCATGTTCTGAGAAAAGGAATCTTAGAGGATATCCAATGAAATCGAAGAAAAAACTTCAAAAAAGAAGGATGTGTAAATTATGGGCGTGATCAAATACATTTTAGATTACAAGCACTCGCAGGTTTTTTTTTCATTTTATTTTCACTTCACATCAGCAAGTCTTGAATTACAGTAATTTAAATAAATTATCTCTGATTACTGTTACGAACTTGATATTTTACGTTAAAGAAAGAATCACACGTCTCAAAAACCAAACATTCTCATGAATTGGGCTATTGTTTGGAAGTGAAATCATTGAAGCGGGCGAACAAAGATTTGTTCTTGACATTCAGTAACTGTTGTTTACTATGTAGCAAACATCTCTAGGCTTTTCAAATTTTTAAGGTTGTTTGCTTTGGCTTTATCTGCTCCCCCATTAAACTGTGAAATTAAAGTAATAAACTGCGTTGTGCACAACATTTTGGGGTGAAATGAACATACTCTAAAAATATACTGACGCGAATAATGTAATTTTATGGCTTCACAACCGGTTTTTCGAAGCTCTGCCAGTAGACGAGAAAAGAATGTTTTTTATTTCACACTGCAGCCTTGCCCTTGTTTATGACGTTTCACTCACTGAATTGTTTACATGAACGAGTATGTGTTTCTATTTATAAGTTGTTGCGTGACATCGAAATGAAAGTTGCAGTGAACGTATGTTTCAAAAACCGTTTTGTTTCCTTTTCGTCTGTGCAGGCCTGTGAAATCAATAAATTATTTAAGGCTTTCCGAGAACAAGGAATGGATATTCGGTGATTTTGTATATCCGTCAACGTCGAGTGACACGATCGTTAACATTATTTAGTTCAATTCAATTAACAGGTCAAATTTGTACTGGAGGTGAGGTAAATGGTTTTCTGTTGGAAAATTATATTCAATTAACAGGGATATACAATTAAGAGATATCCAATTAAGTGGGTTCCAATGTATTATAAGGTTTCCATAATACTAAACATTACGTGTACGCTCCTTGTAAAACACTGCCAATCGACTTCCCACTAACAGCTCTATGAGGTGGGGTATCAAAACCCAACCACGTGACTTCAATAAGACGTACTATCAGTTATAATTAGCACAAAGTGTTTCCCAGTGTTGTGACAAGGTTATGCTCCCGACCCAAAATAGGACCTCCAAGCATCATTTCTCTGCAAAACGGCTGTTGATAATTAGGGGAAAATGCGCATCGCTCCCAAACTACACAAATAAAAATAAAATCGTTAAAATTTATTTCGAAATATCGTACAAAATGACTTTTGAGGGCAGTTTCGATCTTGCATGAATATTTGTGAAGACCTTCTCGTTACTTTTTGTCGATGTCAGTGTTTCTTTGATCCCAAATTTTTTGGATACCAATTAGCACATTTTCCAACCAGTCGGGCAAATACTATTTTTAATATCACAGGGAAATTTTAAAAATGCGTTTCGTTTCGAATATATTGAGTAAAAGTCAGTGCGATTTCGTCCTTGAATTTTTACAATCCGACTATTATTAGTGAAGTTACGCCAAAAATGGAAATAATAAAAAAAATCTCATTTGTAACAGGTTGAAGAACCTTTCGAAAAGAGTCATTCAAATACACACCTTTTTATTCTGCAGTGGTAGACATATTCCGGGCAATGAAACAGAACTTTACACAATTTGGTTGCGTTACCAGGCATTCGCATGAAGGACAGCTGAAGTCGACTTAACAGGTCGAGAACAACATAGTTTTGTTACCCACTAAACGGGCCAAATTGCCACAGTTATTTGACCATAGACGTCTGAAAACCTGATCTAAATCACCCCTACCTCAAAACACCTCATTCTTATATAAATACCACACAGATCTGTGTATATATAATACACAGATCTGTGTGTTATTTATTGTGGAAGTGTGTGTGTGTGTGGGGGGGGGGGGGGGGCATATACAAGAGGGAGGTGTGACGTTGGGGGTGATGTGATATTAATCAGATCTCCAGACGTCTGTGGTTAGATTAGGCAGTGTGACCTGGGGGCGGGATGCACAGCAACTCCGAATGACGACAGCTCCATCAGACCAGTGCTGAAAAATCCCATTAATAAGCTCCGCCCACTCATAAAAAGTTCCTCTATAAATAGACACATAGATCTTAATTGAACCGGATGAACAGTGACTGCATTATGTAATCATATGTAACAACTGGGGTAATTTGGAAGACTACTTTTACAGGGTCTGTACACGTAATGAAACATAAGCACTAACTTTAACTGATGCTCTCATCTATTGCTGCCACTGAAACTTCTCAAAAGAAATGTCACAATAATTGAAAAAAGCTTACTTTCCAGCCACTTCTGTACATCACGGTGAATTTCAGTCTTTTTTTCACAGCTTTCTCAAGATTAGCAAAAGATTCCTGAACTGTTGTTTCCAGAATTGGTTTGAAAAACCCTCCTAAAATGCAAAAACATATTTAAAAATCTCAATTTTCTGTTTATCAATATTCTAACTGATAAATTACTTGGAAACTTAAAAAATTTATAGTAATTTATATATTTTTTATACTTACCAATGACCCAGACTTAGCTGGTGCTAACTCTAAAATATCTAGGGCCAAACGCAAATTTTACCCCCAATCCCCCAAATTTGCATCTAAAACCGAAAATTACATGTCCTATAAGGTCCTCCATACTTTTACTCCACTGCGCATGCACAGTGTCAAGAAGGTCTCGGAATTGGCGCAATTATCATTCTTACAACCAGTGCCTGGTAAGTGTTATTTTACGCAGCGGGGAGGCAAGAGTTCCCAACTCCTGGGAGGGCCATCCCCATCTTGGTCTTTGGTAAGTATAAAAAATATATAAATTACTATAAATTTTTTAAGATTTTTATACTGTACCAATGACTCAGACTTAGCTGAATAGTTAAAAGGTTGGAGGGCCTAGGACATAAGGAAAATCCAATAGACTCAGTTACCTATAACAAACCTATCCCCTCAATGAGAAAAGGAGAGATAGGCTAAATGTATCTTTCTTATTTGTATCAAAAAAGAAGGACACAACACCAATCTGTAATTGAGCACAATAACATCTAGTATAACCCTTTATACTAATATTTTTTTTAAAGGAAAGCCAATAAAAATGGGAGTCCAGCGAAATGAGACTCTATATACTCATTTAAAAGTGTTAGAAGAATGTATATTAACGCCCAATTAATCACGTGATATATACAGATACTTCACACCAATCAACACTTAAAAAATATTACACAGATGAGTAAACATAAGCGTTACCCTTAAAATCATCTCGGAACCGACTCGGAATAACTGACTCCAATGAAGGTATTCCCTTGCATTACACTATAAAGCAGGTGACCCAAGGGAACCCCCCCTTCCCCTTGCCCTGGATCAAATACTCCAGAGCAAAGAAGGTAGCAGGACAAAGTCACTGCCGGAACCGAAAGCCTACACACATACAGCTGCCACTGTTAGTAGACGACATTCTGAGTAATAGATCTGCAGAAAGGACTCAATATTCTCAGATACAAAATCGTGAAAATGGATCTGAAAATCAACATTATTAGCTTAAGCCTATGATGTAGAAGAACTCTTACTTCATGAGCTTAAAACCAACGCACAGACTGCTGATTGAAGATATAATCATTAGCAGAACTGATAGTTGATTGAATCCCTCTGACCATAGAATGGACCTTAATGTGGAGGAAGCTTCCATGGCATGTCCCACAACAGACGCCTGAGTAAATTAATCCTCAGTCTTTGTGGATATAGAGAAGCTACCAACAGAATTTGCATTGAAATAATTACATTGAGCAATATCTGCGAAATCAGCGGCATTGGAAGATACGTTTATCTTATTATTCCGTTTCACAAGATCGATAGAGCGTTTACTGCAAACACTCGAAAAACCAAACATTGTGACATCTACATCTGCAAATGATTGTAGAGATGCATCGCGAAAAAGTCGATCATTGGCCGCTCTCCTTGGTAGCAATCTGATTGAATACTGGTTTGTTGAAAGTCCATTCTGGTGGCAACAAACGGCCCCTCCGTGAAGGGAGTCCGCTAATACATTCAGTCGACCCGGAATATGACGGACGAATAGAAGAACTTGATGTTCTAGTATCAACCGAAAGAGTCCTTCCGTTAACATGAATAACAGGATGGAATGAGAGTTTCCATAATTCTGAAAATACGCTAATACCGTCGAATTGACGGACAGAATTAGCATATGAGCATTCTGAATAACGTTCATCAATAACGTAGTGCAAGCCAAAATGACATCATTCTTGATGTTTGTGTGCTTGATAAGGAACTACGGAAAAAAAGAACCTGGCACTTCAAATCCGTTGGGTTTAAAGAAACTACCCAAAGCGTTTGACTGACATCCGTCAAAACTGGAAAACTCGGATCCGGCAATTTTAGTGGAACCACTTGAGATAAGCACTGAAAACTTGCCCAAGTCTGAATCTCTTATTCACTTGATTAGACAAGAAGATGTCCGTATCGAGCGAAATAATCTTCACCTTTCAATTCTGAATTAAAAGAAATTTGGAGAGGACAAATGCGTAACCGCTCCATTGGAATAAAATCACGACAGTTCCGCACAACGTACCAGTCACATGAAATCTCTCGCTGAGACCTGTGTCTGAGTGAAGACAATAGCGGTATAACAACTGATTAATTTCGCTCTGGTTAACGGCAGACGAACGAGAATGTTATGTGTCTCGAAGCTCATCCCCTGGTGGGTAAATGACTTGGACGAAACCAGATCTGACTTCTCCTCGTTTACTTATGAAACCGAGACGTCGGATCAATAGAAGCAGAATCTGCACATCGTTCTGCGCTATGGTTAACGGCAGACAAACAAGAATGTTATGCGTCTCGAAGCTCATCCCCTGGTGGGTAAATGACTTGGACGAAACCAGATCCGACTTCTCCTTGTTTACTTATGAAACCGAGCTGTCAGATCAATAGAAGCAGAATCTGCACATCGTTCTGAAGCGTTAACTCGTTGCCACACCTCTGAAGAATGTCGTCCAGGTAGCCCGACGTTACCACAGACGAATGAGCTCGGAAATGAGTCATTACCGAGTTCGTTATTCGAGTGAAAGCCCAGGAACTAGATTCAGACCGAAACACATTGGTCGGTGCTGAAACACAATTCCTATGATAAAGAAGCAACGATACTTTCTGAACGCCTGATGTACCATGATGTGAAAGTATGCAACTAGAAATCTATGCATGTAGCATAGTCGTACACCCGAATATTCGCTCTGACCGATCAGATGGACTCCATATAGAAACTTGGAGTCACGATCAGCTTGTTATCCAGCTCAGAATATGAGTGGACGGAATGAGCCGTCTGGTTTGGAACCAGAAAAGGATGGTTGTAGAAGCCTGGAAATTCCTGGATTTCTACGATCTCTATCACGATCATTCCAGAAGAGACTGGACTTCTGATGGAAGTGAGCGTCTATTCTACTGACTGACAGAAGCTGAGTCCAACTTGAACTCCGAGTTAACAGAGGATTTCGTTTGAGGAACAATTAATCCTTCCGAAATCACCCCTTGAATCCAAGGGACGTCCGTAATCTAATCCCAAATCATTGAGAAACTCGACAGTCTTCCGTTAGCTAATACACGATAGAGGTTAAAACCATTACCTCCTGGTCCTGCGAGGCCTGAGGAAGTAGAAGCCATGTCCTTCACAGCCCGCACCTCGCCTCGTCGACCTAGGGGCGTCTGACCAGATGTCTCGGTCAAAATTACGGCTCCTATCTGAGTCGTTACCCTGACGGTCTCTAGAATAAGACCTAGAGGATGCATAGGAACCTCTATACAGGGTTCCCCCAGAATATTGAAAACAAAATTCAAGGACTTTCAAGGACCTTTTTGAAGAAAATTCAAGGATATTCAAGGACCGTCTCGAGGCTGAAACGTCCTAAGGCCGAAATGTCCCAATGGCAATACCCCCTTTACAATAAGTAGTCAATTGTACCTCGGTTCACAAGTTGTGAACCGAGGTAAAATTTACTACTTATTGTTTGTCAAGCAAACAGGTGTGCACGTTTTCATCACTGTGGCAACTGTTTCATCTGCTAAGAAAGCCCTCATTTCAGTCGCATCTGTATCCACCCAAGATCGGGCAAGTGCAAATGGTTTCATGTTTAGGTTTTTTTCAAAGTATTGTTTGGCATATAAATTGGTTTGCGAAGTGCACATTTCAATAAAATCATTGTCAAAAAATTTACTGAAAAAAAAACCTCACGCTCGCTGCCATCCACAGAAAACTGAATGCCTGTGGGCTCGTCAAATGTTTTTAACCATGGGTGGTGGAACGAATCCCCCAAATTCAATGTTTTGTCAACATGAACACACGTGCTTGATTGATCAGCTGATTCGCCAGCATATACATTTTCTTCCAAATTGCTTTCACACGACTCGAATACGTCTGACGAGTTTTCTTTGATATTTCTTATGAAAGAATATCCAGGAAAACCATCCTCATCCGAATCAGAATCCTCAATGTCATAGAAAGTTGATAAATTATTTTCAATTGATGACGCCATTTTCCAAACAAAGTCGAACTGGGACGTTTTGTCCCCCTGTCGGACAAAGTATTGGAACACGTGCGTTACTTTATATGGAAACTCATGACGATTCTGGTGGAAATCAAAAGGTTTTCATTTGTTGTTAAACATAATTCGACCAGGGAAGCCCCCCTCTGTACTAATAAACATGAGCCAACCAAGTGCTAAGAGTTAATTAATAACACCTACTTGTTTGGATTTGTCAACAAATTTATTCGTTCCTTTTCGGACCGCTATTATGCTTGTGATAAATCGGCGATCAAATTCAAGGACATTCAAGGACCTTTTACTGATATACCTCGTTTTCAAGGACTTTCAAGGCCTTGAAAATAGCGTTTCAAATTCAAGGGCATTCCAGGTTTTCAAGGACCCGCGGCTACCCTGTCTATAGGAACTTCCCTTGGGCGTATTCGTCCCAGAAGTGCCTGTCCTATTCTTCTCTGCTGAATCCGACTATATGGAAGCGATTTTAATAGCAGAGAGTCTAAAGCTTTCTTAGTTAAATGATCATAAACTGTGGAAAGCTTGCCGTCGAAGAAAACTCTCCGGAGACCGTAGCAACTCTGAGAGAGTTTTTCACCTTACTATCTACATGTGTGGATGTAGCCAGGGCCGTGTCACGTCTAACCAACTCCATATTGCCACTAAAGAACGGAGTTTTACGTGAGGTCCTTGAAAGAACTCTTATGGAGGTTGCACATCCTAGAATTCTTTCTCCTTGAGACGTAATGATAACGTTCTGGTAAGGTGATCTGCGTACGATGATACGTCTAAGCTGTTCCTGCTAGACGATATTGTTATTTCCAACATCGTGGTTGGAATAGATGAAAACAAAATACTAGTAAAACAATACTAGTTCCTGAACTGGTCGTCTGGACGCAGAGAACTCAGAATGCTCTGTCCTGTCATTTCAAAATATTCAATGAAATGACGAAAGGCAGATGCTGAGTATATTGCCGATAAGAAACCTGACCTGCCCATTTAGGTGGCAAGTTATATAAATATAGCGTCATTCAACAGATCAAATGTCCATGAAACATATCTGGACTATGTCAGAACTGAGGAATGATGTCCCTAAACCGATTAAAAATTCTATATCCAGCAGTGCTATCCGTTTCTTATCTGGCAACGCAGCATTTTGGTCCGGAGGAACAACATCAGATGATAATGCCAGATGCACTCTACGACAATTATGTTGTTCCGAAAAGGGAAAATACAACTCATCCGTATCCCTTTCAACATCCTGTCGGACCACTTGAAATTCTTGGTCGTCCGTGCCTGAACCTGCAGTGGAACATACCAACCCAGCTTCGTCAGATAATTCCTGATCTGACAGAGTTACTGTCAGCTGCTGGGACGCTGCGATAATTTGTGCTATCTGCGATAGCATATCCGCAACAGAGGCCTGTAGAGCTGCAGTCTTATAGATTTAGACGCTGGAAGCTCCTTGGACATTCACTCCTGCATACCTCTAATATGCGAACGTCCAGAGAATGAAGGCCTCGTATCCTTGGCTACCGGATGGCGTGACCTGGTCACCGTAGAATCCCTGATCGGCGATGTTGGGTGAATATCACTGGTCACATAGCCAAGGTGCAGTCGCGTGTGCTGCCGTGAGGATGAGGAAGCCGAAAGAGCAGTCTCTCTGGACTGTCTATGTAACGAAGCGTCCCGAGCGGTAGACGTATATTCCAACTAAGGAATGTTTGTACCACAACATCTGAGCCCAGGGACCTCTCTCGCTCACAGCCCGGATGGACCTGGATGAGCTAGGAACCGGACTAATAGGCTTCCTCCGTACCATCCTCGAATCCCTCGTCACTGGGTGGGCACATTATATTTTATAGTGCTCGCAACACCCAAATCTCCTTCCTGGACTGCAACGGACGAACCCGGGTGCTGAGCCATTCGGTGAATGGTCGAGACACCGGGCGGGCGAGCTAGCGGATGCCAACACCATCGATAGTACTAAGGAACTCCAGGCAACTGACATATCTACATGAGCACTTTTGCCGCTAACTCTTCATTTGACTGTGACAATGGAAAAACACTTTACGAAGACATCATGGTAACATCACCTTGTTACTCAATGAGACCTGTGGAGCCGCGGTCCTACGTGAATTATCCGCTGGAAGCTCCCGGGACGTTCATTCCTGCATTTATATAATATGCGAACGTCCCCACTGGAAAGGTCTTGTATCCTTGGCTAGCAGATGGAGTGAACTGGCCGACGTGTATTCCTTGGTCGGCGAAGAAGAGCACCAGGGATGTTCAATCCTGCATTTATATAATATGCGAACGTCTCCTGGAAAGCTGTGGTCAGATAGCCAAGGTGCGGGCGTGTGTGTTGACGAGGATGATGAACCCAATATTACAGCCGCGTCGGACTGTCATGCCACGGAGCGTCTCGAAGAGGTGACAGGCTTCCTCCGTACTATCCTCGGATCCGTCGTTGTTGGGTGTGCACATCTGAAGTTTTATAGTGCTCGCATCACCCAATCTGCTTCCCTGGACCGCAATGGACTAACCCAGGTGCTGTACCATTCTTATTTCCTGGTGAATGGATGCGACACCAGGCGGACTAGCGGGCGACAATGCCTTCGATGGAACTATCTAACTCCCAGCAATTGTTGTAATACCTTGAGCACTTCCCGCTAGCCCTAATATTGCAATGACGGAGACACAGTTATTGAAGACATCACGGAAACATCACTCTGAGTTCTGAAAAAGAAACTGATAATATATAGTGACCGTACGGAGAGAGGACCGTAATGGACCTCTCACCGCAACAAAATACCGTGACACATGTCTCCAACATTGTCATATCAATCAACACACACAGAGCAAGAATTAATGCGACTACATTGACTATAAGAAACACAATGAACTCGTGAATTAGAGGAAGATATCCTCGAATTATGATTGAAGAATATTTTTATTTTTTTTTTTTTTTTTTTTTTTTTTAACCAGAAAAAATTATACACCGTCATATTATTCGCACTAACTCTTGAAATGAATATACATAATATATTATAATTCATTATAACATGGAAAGAAAATAATTTTCAAAAAAAAAAATTTTTTGAAAAAATTTTCAGAAGAGCCCAAGTTCCCAATGGGAACCCTGAGCCCAAAAAATCCTAATTGTGGACAAAAATTTTAAATCATTTTGAAAAAATTAATGTAACACTTACGGACAATATTAATGTATCTTGCTAAGAACTAAATCAAGCAGAAGACAAGTAAACATTGTCAGAAGTAACAGTTGTCAACATAAGCAAAAGTGTCAACAACCCGGAAACATGACTCCAGGCACAAAAACAAACATGGCCCCAAATCAGTTACCAATTTAAACACTATCTGATGCAAAACAGAGGCTTCCAGAGAAGAAACTGTAGAACATCAGATGGTAGATGCAGACCAAAACACCTAAACAGCCCCTAGGGTGAGGACGTAAACATAGGGAAAAAACAGAAAATAATTCTGTTTCCAAGCCAAAACTCCCAGAAAATTTTTGTAATAAACATTACAAATGAAAGTGTCAATGACACTGTAGCTCAACTTGTCAAGACAAAGACATGTACATGTATAGTATGTGACACAGCAATGACAAACATCTGGGTAATGACCTGATAACAAAGGTACATATAAAGTATTGTAACAGTCTGTACATAAATACTGACCGTTGCCTGTAACAAATGTATAGGTAAAGTATTGTAAAGGTGGGTGACAGTCAGATGCTAAACAAGAAAAGAAATCTTGGAGTCCCAGAGTGGGTCTGACTGAACCCCAAAATATTTGTTCTCATAGCACAGTGATAACAAAGGCACCCCAAAATACACTCATTCCTGTCCCAAGGTGAAAACAAAGGTACCCAAGAAGTTTCGTGAAGATCAGTTCGCAAATATGAGCTGTGTAGAAGTTGTGACAAAAAATTGATTGGACCTAATTTCGGTACAAAATGGCCACTGGCAGCCATCTTGAATTTTGGACCACACCTAGAAACACTCCTTCTCGTCCCAAGGTGATAACAAAGGTACCCAAGAAGTTTTGTGAAGATCGGTTCATAAATACAGCCTCTAGCCCGAGCCGTATTGACATGTGCACTTACAGTGTATAAGTAGCACTGAATAAATCAAAGTTCATCTAATTTGCATAATTTCTGCACAAGAAAAAAACCTGTACTATATGTGATGTATTCCATGTTACTAAACATTCATAGAAAAATTTATTCAAATCAGAACTTTCATACAGAAGTTCTGTACAAAAAACTGATTGCACTAATTTTGGTACAAAATGGCTGGTGGTGGCCATTTTGAATTTCAGACCACACCCAAAAACACTCGCTCTCATCCCACGGTGATAACAAAGGTACCCAAGAAGTTTCGTAAAGATCGGTTCATAAATGCGGCCTCTAGCCTGAGCCGTATAGAAGTTGTGTACAAAAAACTGATAAGACCTAATTTCGGTACAAAATGGCCACTGGCAGCCATCTTGAATTTTGGACCGCATCCAGAAACACTCGTTCTCGTCCCAAGGTGACAACAAAGGTACCCAAGACGTTTCGTGAAGATCGGTTCATAAATACAGACTCTAGCCCGAGTCGTATTGACATGCGTACTTACTGTGTGTAAGTAGCACTGAAAAAATCAAAGTTCATCTAATTTGCATAATTTCTGCATGAGAAAAAAACCTGTATTATATGTGATGTATCCCATGGTACTAAACATTCACACAAAAAATTATTCAAATCAGCCCTTTCATATGGAAGTTCTGTGGAAAAATCTTATTGCACCAAATTTTGTACAAAATGGCTGCCATCGGCCATCTTGAATTTCGGACCGGACCCAAAAACACTCGTTCTCGTCCCACGGTGAAAAAGGTACCCAAGGAGTTTCGTAAAGATCGGTTCATAAATACGGCCTCTAGCCCGAGCCGTATTGGCATTTGCACTTACAGTGCTGAAAGTAACACCAAAAAACATCAAAGTTAGTCTAATTTGCATAATTTACGCACGAGAAAAAAACCTGTATTATATGTGATGTATCCAATGGTACTAAACATTCATACAAAAAATTATTCAAATCAGAGCTTTCATATGGAAGTTCTGTACAAAAAACAGATTTCTGCATCGTCGGTACAAAATGGTGGCTGGCAGCCATCTTGAATTTCGGACCGCACCCAAAAACACTCGTTCTCGTCCCACGGTCATAATAAAGGTACCCAAGAAGTTTCGTAAAGATCGGTTCATAAATACGCCCTCTAGCCCGAGCCATAGCAGCTTGGCACTTACAGCTCTGAAAGTAACACTAAATAAATCAAAGTCAGTCTAATTTGCATAATTTACGCACGAGAAAAAAACCCGTATTATATGTGATGTATCCCATGGTACTAAACATTTATACAAAACTTTATTCAAATCAGAACTTTCATACAGAAGTTCTGTACAAAAAACTGATTTTTGCATCATCGGTACAAAATGGCCGCTGGCAGCAATCTTGAATTTCGGACCACACCTAAAAACACTCGTTCCCGTCCCAGGGTCATAACAAAGGTACACAAGAAGTTTCGTAAAGATCGGTTCATAAATACGACCTCTAGCCCGAGCCATAGCCAATTGCTGACGTACGGACAGACGGACGGACGGACAGATGGACAGACGGACGACGGGCCATGACAATAGCTCAAATTTGACTTCGTCAAAGTTGAGCTAAAAATAAGCCAAAAGCATAGGAGAATAGCTAGGGGGGGAATACAGGAAATGGAGAGAGGAAATACTGATTAAACAATGGAAAATTCATAGCAAGAATGACCACAATAAGGTCATGCCACGAAAATAGTTAACATGAATAATTTCATAAAATAATCATAAGTTACAGCCCTGAACATATGTTTCCACTGTTTTTTCCTCTCCACATTCTATTTCCATCATATATCCACCATTTCTCTCATAATTATGCCTCTGGCATCCTTAAAACTGAGATTTACAAGCACAAATATCAGTCAGATGTAACTGAATTGAGGGCCAAACTAAGAATGATAATTGCGCCAATTTCGAGACCTTCTTGACACTGCGCATGCGCAGTGGAGTAAAAGTATGGAGGACCTTATAGGACATGTAATTTTCGGTTTCAGATGCAAATTTTGGGGATGGGGGTAAAATATGTGTTTGGCCCTAGATATTTTAGAGTTAGCACCAGCTAAGTCTGGGTCATTGGTACAGTATAAAAATATATGAGTTTAGGTCCCCAAAGAATTACATTTGATTCTCAAAATTTGCATGCAAAACCGAAAAAATAATGCCCTATCTGGTCCTCCATTCTTTTCAGATCTGCGCATGCGCAGTATCTAGGAAGACTCTGAAATTGGCACCAACCATCATTCTTTCTATAATTGTAGTGACGCATGGGAAAGGCATGCGATCTCTCTCGCGCACATCGCTCACGCAAAAATTGTCCAAGGTGCGTGAAAAATCACTTGCCTCTATTCTTGGGTGTGTTTTCATCCTTTTGAGTTGCGTCAACAGAAACATTCAATTAAGTTTGATGTTGGGAAATTTTTAAGAATCACCCACAATTTGAAGCGTTTAAAGTACAATTCCAAACAATTTTCTTTCCGTCGTTATGAACATGACACACAGAAGTTTGCTTATACATTCACACACGACACGCTAACAGTAAGAGGGTTGCACAATGACAACTCGCCAAGCGCTTACTCCCGCCACAAAACGAACACGCATTTCAGATAAAAAAAAATGGTGGCCATTCTGAGTTATGAGAAATGTTTTAATACTTCCGTATTTTTTTTTATCAAAGACATGCAGAATGTTGCCCCGTTCCTTGTTTTTATTTATACATGTGACACCTGTCGCCCCAATTCATCAGTGAAATGAATTAATGTGCCCGATTTGGAATTTATGCATCCATTTTCCACAATTTTAATAATCTGCTATTTAAAATCCAGAACTAATTTTAGTGGGTTACATGTATTTTCACCGTCAAAATTTCCATCCATATACAGTTGTATTCATGCATTCGCTTCAAAGGACGCTTGTCAGTTGAAGTTAAACACTGAAATCAACACTCAATCAAATTCACTCTCCTCACAGTTTTCACTCTCGCAAACTTTATTTGAAGTGAGTGATTTTTTGCTCACCTCCATTTTGCTCCCATTTGTCACTGTAATAGCCTGTTAAATGTTGTAAACAGTGGGGAGGTATGAGTGCTCACTCGTGGGAGGGCCATCATACCCATCTGGGCCATTGGTAAGTATAAAAAATATACAAATTATTTAAAATTTATAATATTTTTATACAACAACCAATGGCCCAGAATAGTTGAATCGTAAAAAGGCTGAAGGGCCTAGGACATAAAGGAAAATCCATTCTCTCAATCACTTCAGTAAAGGATATCTCCTACAGGAGAAAAGGAGAAGATAGGAATTATATATGTCTTTACGAGAAACGAGAAAGACAAAACACCAACAATGTAATTGAGCATTACATAAGATATAATTCTCCATTTAATGCCAGCATAACCCATTATGCTAAATCGGTGAAGGAAAGCAAATATATAAAGGCAGACCAGAGAATGAGACTCTTTATACTCATTTAAAAGTGTACGAGGATTGTATATTAATGCCCGTTTGACACGTGATATATACAAATGCTTCACAGGGAGCTACACCTTAAAAAAAACAGTACATAAATAAGACATAGTTATTGCTTCACACTGAGCTACACATTAAAACCATCCCAGCACCGACTCAGGACTACTGACACTGGAGAAGGTCTTCCCTTGCTTTTCACTATATAGCCAGATGATCATAAGGGAAAAAACTGCTCCCTCCCCTTTCCCTTGTTCTGAAGTGCAGGTCCTCAGAATGAAGAGGGCAGCGGAACAGTGTCACTGCTGGAACGGGCTGCTTAAATAACTATAGATGTAACCATTAAATGACGACATTCTGAGCAACAGAGAGAGGACCTAAAGATCTATGGTCACTGGAGATGGACTCTAAATTTCTCAGGTAAAACTTGGTAAATGTAGAGGGCTGTGTCCAATATGCAGCCTTCATGAGATCAGTAATGGCTATACTGTTAGAAAAAGCCCAAGAAGAGGACACCTCTCTTACTTCATCGCTGATATCTTATTTACAGAAAGTTGATCCAAAGATAGATTTTCATAGGCAATGCGTATTGCCAACTGAATCCATCCAGAAACTGAATGAACAGAAATATCCTTCCTGTTAGGAATCAATGAAAGAAGCATTTTCTTCCTTTTCTAATAAAATCTGATCAACATTTATATATGCGCATAGCCCTGACTAGACACAGCAGAGGTCTACGGTTGTCCGAGGACGACAGAGCCTTAATGATAATAGACTCAGGCCACTTGTCTGGAACCTGATTCTTAGCCAAAAATCCCACTTCCGCAGTCAGGGTAATGTTATTACCCACACTGCGGTGGTGAGATTCATCAACCGATAAAGCATGAAGTTCACTAACTCTCCTAGCAGATGCAAAGGCTAAGAGAAATGCCGTTTTATAGGTCAAGAATTTGAACTCTACAACGTCCAACGGCTCAAATGGAGCTTCTTTGAGCTTCATCAGAACCCAAGCCAAATTCCACTTAGGAATTAATCTGAGGATTCTAGGTCTATTAATAGAGGAATTTCTAACCAGCTTGGACTATGAAGCATTTGATCCAATAGCCAAGTAATCATGATGAGCGTATGTTTCTCATAACATAGACCTATAGCCCTTAACTATGATGGGCTGCAGTTTGAGATCATCAAACAAGTAGACCAGGAAATTGGCAATATCTGGTATGGACAGATCATAAACGTCTATCAACTGATCTTGACACCAATGGCAAAAAACCCTCTACTTCGCTGTGTAGTTCAACGAAGAGGAGGACCTCCTGCAGTTAGAAATTGCATCCACTGCTCGTCCTATAAACTGTTTTCTGTGCAAGAAGGACTGCATAACAGAAATATGTGAAGGTTGAGACCTTCCGGGTTGTGATGCAGTGTGTGTGACTTCCCCTGATAAAGTAGGTCCTCTCGTGGGGAAAGTTTCCAGGGAACGTCCCATAACAGACACCTGAGAAGATTGATCCAAGGTTTGTGACGACTGAGGTGCAACTATCAGGATTTTGCAATGAGACTGTTTGATCTTCAACAGAAACTGCTGAATCAACGAAGTTGGAGGACACACATATCCTATCATTCCGTCCCTTGAGATCGACAGCGTGTCTACTGCGTACGCTCGATGGTCTGGACATGGCGACATAAACGTTGGTAACTGATTGTTCAGGTGTGTCACAAACAGATCTATCATGGGGTGATCCCAATGGTAGCAAATCTGCCTGAATACTCGCTTGTTGAGCGTCCACTCCGATGGCAACAGGTGACCTTTCCGAGAGAGCGAGTCTGCTTGTACATTTAGACGACCCAGTATATGATGGACAGAAAGCTGAAAATGATGATTCATGACATATAGAAGAATCTTCTCCGTTAGTTCGCATAACAGAATCGAATGAGTGCCGCCCTGGTTCCTGATGTACGCTACTACTGTTGAGTTGTCCAACAGAATCTGAACATGAACGTTCGCTATTATGTGGATCCAATGTTGTAGCACTAGCCATATTGACATCATCTCTTTGATGTTTATGTGTTTCTCCTTGAACCAAGGGTACCACCAAAGACCCTGACACTTCGAGTCTGCAGGACTTAGGGTCACGCCCCAACCCGTCTGACTCGCATCTGTCATAATCGTGAAAGCCGGATCTGGCAGTTGCAGCAAAACTCCTTGAGTTAACAACTGAATGTCTGCCCAAATCTGAACCCTTTGTTTTATCAGGTCTGTTAAAACAATACTGGTTTCGAGCGAATGCGTCATTACACTCCAGTTCTGAGAAAAGAATATCTGGAGGGGACGAGTGTGCAGACGGCCCATCAGAATAAGAGCCGCAGTCGGTCCGCACAGCCTCAACAGTCACATGAATTCCCTTGCTGTTAATGTGTCTGAGTGTAGACAAAAGCGAGCATAACAACTGACTAATTTCGCTCTGGGTAACGGCAGACAAACCAGATTGTTGCGAGTCTCGAAGCTCATTCCCAAGTGAGTGACCGACTTGGACAGAGCTAGATCCGACTTTTTCTCTTTTACGATGAAACCGAGAGGTCAGATTAATAGAAGCAGACTCTAAACATCGTTCTGAAGAATAATTCTGTTGCCGTATCTCTGTAGAATGTTGTCCAAGTAAGCCGACATTACCACAGACGAATGAGCTTGGAAGTATGACATTACCAAGTTCATTATTCCAGTGAATGCCCAGGGAGCCAGGTTCAGGGCAAAGCACATTGCGCTGAACTGATACACCTTCCTTTGTACGGCAAATTGTAGGTACTTTCTGAATGCCAGATGTACCAGGACCTGAAAGTACGAATCCTTTTGATCTATGCTTGCCGAATAGTCATTCACTCAAACGCTCTTCCTTACTGACTGAATGGTCTCCATACAGAACTTTGGAGCCATGATAAGCTTGTTTATCCAGCTCAAGTCTATTACCATTCGGAACGAGCCATCTGGCTTCGGTACGAGGAACAGATGACTGTAAAAACCTTGAAAATTCTGATTCTCGATGACCTCTATTGCTTCCCTTGATAAGAGAACCTGTACCTCTGCTAGGAGACTCTCATTTGCAAGGATCTGACGGAAGATTTGCCCAGTGGGGGTTTCACTCGGAATGATAGCCGTAGGCCGTCCGAGACTACATTTCTCACCCACTGGTCATCCGTAACTGTTATCCAGTTTTTCGCGAAGCTTGATAACCTTCCGCCAACTGGCAAGCAATGGAGGTCCTGACCATCACCTGTATGACCTTCGAGGCTTACGGGAGGAGAAACAATGTCCTCCCCATGAAGAACCTCGTCCCGTCGACCTAGGGGTGTCTGACCGACAGTTCCAATCAGACCTCCGCCCCTTTCCCGAGTCGCTATACTGACGACCTTCAGAGTAATTATAAGAGGGTTTCTTGTCCCCTCGTGAGGCATTTCCTTTAGGTGATTTTTGTCTGGAACGCTCTCCTTTACTCTTGTCTACTGAAGCGGGTCGTTGAGACACTGACTTCAAAAGCAAAGCACTAGGCATTTTCTTAGTAACCTGATTATAGACTACGAAAGCTTGTCGTCGAATATAGCATATCCGGAGACAGGGGTGACTCAGAGAGAGCTTTTCACCTTGACATCTATCAGTGATGACGACGCAAGTGCAGCATCACGACTGATTAACTCCAAATTAGCCACTGTTATGGCAGAGTTATACGTGGTATACCTAATTACCCTGGAAAGAACTCTAAGAGAGGTACAAACGTCTTCAAATTCTTTTCCGTTGAGACATAGCGCCATAGCTCTTGTAAGGTGATCTGCGTTGGACATAGCATCCAAATTCGCTCTATTTGAAGAAATTGCCGTCTCAAATGTGTCTGAGCAAATTGTGAATGATGCAGGTAACAATACATCTAGATCCTTGGCCTGCTCATCCAAACGCAGAGGAACTCTCTGAACCTCTTCCCCGACTGTTTTAAATGAACGTGGTCCAAGAAACGGTATATTCATGCAAGATGAAGATAAGAAATCGCCCTTTCTTCTCGCTCTCGAGAGGTTAAATACGGAATCCTCTATATGGCCGAAGGCCTGTGACACCTGCCTAGACTGAACTGGAAAAGTAAGGACCTCCTCCTTTGTCCAGATAAGTCTGCTTCCAATGATGCCAGCAGTTTCTTCGTTGTCGTCACAGCATTCTGATTCGGCGGAACAAATTCAGGGTAGTATTGATGGATGAAATCCATCGCAACCATGTGCGGTTCTGTTAGGGAAGGGTAATCCTCTTCCATGTCCCTTTCACCATCTGAGAGAATCATGTCTGTTTGTGTTTACAAGCCTCAGAGTAAAAACATCATTATTCGGAATATATTTTGAACCATGAGTACACATGCATTGAATGATCAAATCTATTGGCTGAATTTGAAAGCTGTTGCAATTAGTATTTCATTTATTTTATTCATCAGAAAATCATATTTAACAGCTTTTTGCTGCAGGTAGATATATCCTCCCAGGACAACAAATCTCCTAGCATTACAATAAGTTTAAAATTTTAAGAAATGCATCTCTATACAACATTAGTTCAGCAATAAGTGGGGTAGTCACTACGTTCAGATCGCTGAACTACATATAACATATGACACTAGTCACAACAGTAATAAAAAATAAAACCCTCCCTCGAGCTCCCTCACTGATTCGAAAAAAAATTTTTTTGACCTTATCTATATCTACTTTTATCTCGATATAACTGTATGAAGGGGAACACCATTCATTTATCCCTTATGAGTAATGTGGTTAGCTTTTTTCGTGGTCATCCAATTCTGGTGTAATTCATGGTTGAATTAAACTTCAAATTCCAAACTCCCACAAAAAAGTGATGAAACAGTTCTTGCTTTGTCAAATCAGGACAGCCAACAGCAATGTACTGCACATCAGGCAGCCATTTGTCATGTAATTTGTAATGTAATGGGACTTGTTGTGACCCATGTGGTTATTTTTAGAATTATGACATGACAAATCAATTCTGTTGTAAACCATTTTATTTCCAATATGAGCGGAAGACAGCATGACCTTGTAGAAATTGTGTACAATGACAATCTTGTACCTGATACACAACGGGATCCTTATAAAAACAAAATTTTATACACCACGGTATTGTCCCAAAATATCCTGGGGGGGAGGGGGGGGGGATAATACCTCAGCATATCAGACCATTTTTATAGAAGTAAGGGAGACTATTTTCATATCTTGAGAGTTCAGTTATAATGAACAAGTCATTATTGAAATGGAATAACCAATTAATTGGAAACATGTAATTAACCACCCAAACAATATTGAGTATTGTCAAGAAGCTTGCAAATTAGATTTTAATGTGTTTACCGTTTCACATGCTAACGGCCCAGCATGGCAGATATCTGAATACCTGGATAGATGCTTGCGGGGTGGGGTGGGGGTGAGTGGGTTGGGGGGGGGGGGGGGGGGCAGTGACAGGTGGGGGGGGGGGGGGGGGGGTGCTATTAAAGTCTGGCATGTTGACATGTTTGTTGTTAACCCTGTACCAAACACTCACAATATCAAAAATTGTTATTCCAATTATTTTTAAAAAAAATTATTAAAAACAATTCAATGAAGCCATATCTTACCTAATCAGAATGCACTCGATAAGTTCGTTCCAATGAGGGGAACACTTAAAATTTTGTTGAAATTTTTTTTCAACCGCTCAATTTGTAAATTACACAGGTGCAACTGATTCATTATTCAAAGAGTAAGGTTGATGCAATGCTGGATTGTGGTTAACCCTTTACCCAACATAACGGCCAAAACCAACCAGTGCTGTTTACAAGAATCACCATTCAATTTTCATTTTTTGGTCTCAAAAACATAGCTTATAGCCCTTCATTGGAACGAGCTCATTGAGCTCGTTCCAGTGAGGGGTCATAAGCTGTGTTTCTGACGCAAAAGATAAAAAAAAAAAATTTTCAGGAATTTTGTTTGCAAGTGCCATCTGTCTTTCGTGTAAGTAAAGGGTTAAAAAACCACAAATTTACTTTTGAGAGATAAGCTATCTATTAAACTATGAATCTCCCAAAAAAGCATTTTTCCAACAACCACTAAAACTGACACCCATGAAATTAAAGCCAGACACAGAACTTCAGTAGAAAAACTACCTACACTTTATCAAATCAGCTTCAAAAGTTTATTGAATGCCTGACTGATAACTATACAAAATATCAAAAATTACCCACAAAGAAGTGGTTCACTGGAACAGCTTTGAAACTCAAACACCAAAGATCCAACAGAAAGAACTGCAAACCACAGAAGTGCATTTATCTCAGGTCCAACTCAATATGTAAAAATTGTATGTATGAAAAATAAAAAAAAATATTTCTTACTATGACATTGTCAAATTGAAATCTATTGACTGAATTTGAAAGATGTTACAATTCATATTTCATTTATTTTATTCATCAGAAAATCATATTTAACCCTTTACCTAACATGAAAGGCAGATGATACTTGCAAATAAAATTCTTGAATAACTAATTTCTTTCATTTTTTGTGTCAAAAACATAGCTTATGACCCCTCATTGGAACCTGCTCCAAAGAGGGGTCATAAGAAAATTGGATGGTGATTTTTGTAAATAGTGCTGGCCGGTTTTGACCGTCACATTGTGGAAAGGGTTAATAGCTTTTTGTTGCAGGAACATATTTCCTCCCAGGGCAACAAATTTGCTAGCACTTCAGTAAGTTTCATTTTGGCACATTTAACTCCTTGCATGCTGGTGGCTTAGTGTAGATTGCTGGACATTTATGCTAGAGGTCCCGAGTTCAATCCCCGTCCAGACCCGTGTTGTGTCCTTGGGCAAGGCACTTTATCCCAGTTGCCGACATGGGGGCATGCTGACGCCGTGTGCTAAGGCATACTGCACGTCGATGGTGCATGACTTCAACTGGTGTAACCCTGCTTGAGCAGAGCTTGAACAGAGTTAGAATGTTGAGGAGCTGACAGTTGCTTGTCGATGCTAGGTGGTACTCTCTGGGTACTCTGGCTTCCTCCCCCATAAAACTGTCATGATTAGCCATTGTGCAAAAGTATGTGACCTTAAACACCAAATGAAGACACTGTAGCTCAACTTGTGTAAGACATGTACATGTATAGTATGTGACACAGCAATGACACACATCTAGGTAATGACCTGATAACAAAGGTATATATAAAGTATTGTAACGGTCTGTACATAAATACTGACCTTAGCCTGTAACAAATGTATACGTAAAGTATTGTAAAGGTGGGCAACAGTTAGATGCTAAACTAGAAAAGAAATCTTCATGGGGTTAATGTTACAATGGGGATCCTTGTATGGCACACCATAAGCCAAATGTTAGCAACTGTTTTGGCCTGTTTGATTCAAACCCTTCTAAGGTTGATTCATACTAATTAATAAATATTTGTCCAGTCCTTCTTAAAATACAGGTATTTGAATTTTTTATCTTTAGCTCCTAGGGTTCCCACGGGTGAGGAGGTTTTATTTTTCTCATTGTAAATAGAAAATCGAGTTGTGCTAATAATGTTTACCCTCCCCAAACAACAACAAATATTAACACAGGAACTTGGCTTCAACACATTTGAATATCCACATCCCAGGGATGCTAAATTCAAGAAACATTATTTTGTCTGGTGTTTTTGGAAAAGATTTTTAATTATCTCACTTTTTGAGCCTCAGAGTGGGTGTGACTGAACCCAAAATTATTTGTTCTCTTAGCACAGTGATAACAAAGGCATCCAATAAATTTATAGCAAACATTACTGACATAAAAAATCTTCTTTACAGGTTCTGTCCAAAAAATGTAATACACAGAATTCCTGTAAATTTGACTGCCAACAGGCATTTTGAATTTTTGGCCGAGCCCCAAAGCACTCATTACCATCCCATGATGATAACAAACGTAGTCCAAGAAGTTCTGTACAAAAAACTGATTGCACCTAATTTCAGTATAAAATAGCCGTTGGCAGTCATCTTGAATTTTGGACCACACTCGAAAACACTAGTTCCTGTCCCAAGGTGATAACAAAGGTACCCAAGAAGTTTCATGAAGATTGGTTCATAAATACAGCCTCTAGCCCGAGCCATATTGACATGTGCATTAACTGTGTAACGTAGCACTGAATAAATCAAAGTTCATCTAAGTTACATAATTTCTGCATGAGAAAAAAACCTGTATTATATGTGATGCATTCCATGTTACTAAACATTCATTCAAAAATTGATTCAAACCTTCATATAGAGGTTCTGTACAAACTTAGATGTGAGTCTTCCATGGAAGACATGTGTCGCCTGCACTATATTTTAATATTTCAGACAGAATTCTAAGTGGAAAAGGGGCATAACTCTGGAAAAAATACAGCGGATCAAAAAATAAAATAGGAGGTGCACAATGCCATTATGTGATAAAGAATCACTGAAAGTTTCATCAAAACCCATTCATAGGTTAAAGAGGAGTGGCAGATAAGAGAAAGTGTGACGCGGACGACGACGCGGACGACGCAAGACGACAAAAGTAATCCCTATATGTCGCTCCCCACTTCATGGGGCAGGCGACACAAAAACTGACTCTACCTAATTTTGGTACAAAAAGGCCCCCCCCGGCAGCCATCTTGAATTTCGGACTGCACCCCAAAACACTTGTTCTCATCCTAAGGTGATAACAAAGGAACCCAAGAAGTTTTGTGAAGATTGGTTCATAAATACAGCCTCTAGCCAGAGTCGTATTGACATGTGCACTTACTGTGTATAAGTAGCACTGAATAAATCAATGTTCATCTAATTTGCATAATTTCAGAACGAGAAAAAAAAAAGTATTATATGTGATGTATTCCATGTTACTAGACATTCATTCAAAAATTTATTCAAATCAGAACCTTGATATAGAAGTTCTGTATAAAAAACTGATTGTACCTAATTTCGGTGCACAATGGCCAATGGCAGCCATCTTGAATTTTGGACCGCACCCAGAAACCCTCGTTTTTGTTCCAAGGTGATAACAAAGGTACCCAAAAAGTTTTGTGAAGATCGGTTCACAAATACGCCCTTTAGCCCGAGCCGTATTAACATGTGCACTTACTGTGTATAAGTAGCACTGAATAAATTAAAGTTCATCTAATTTGCATAATTCCTGCACAAGAAAAAAAACCCTATTATATGTGATGTATTCCATGTTACTAAACATTCATTCAAAAATTTATTCAAATCAGAACCCTGATATAGAAGTTCTGTACACAAAACTGATTGTACCTAATTTCGGTACAAAATGGCCACCGGCAGCCATCTTGAATTCAGACCACACCCAAAAACAATCATTCTCGTCCCAAGGTGATAACAAAGGTAACCAAGAAGTTTCGTGAAGATCGGTTTATAAATACAGCCCCTAGCCCGAGCCGTATTGACATGTGTACTTGCTGTGTATAAGTAGCACTGAATAAATCAATCTAATTTGCATAATTTCTGCACGACAAAAAAAAACTGCAATATATTTGATGTATTCCATGTTACTAAATATTCATACAAAAATTTATTAAAATCAGAACTTGCATACAGAAGTTCTGTACTAAAAACTGATTGCACTAATTTTGGTACAAAATGGTTGCTGCGACCATCATCATCGTCCCACAGTGGTAACAAAGGCACCTAAGAAGTTTCGTAAAGATCGGTTCATAAACACGGCCTCTGGCCCGAGATGTATAGAAGTTGTGTACAAAAAACTGATTGTACCTAATTTCAGTACACAATGGCCGCTGGCAGCCATCTTGAATTTTGGACCACACCCAGAAACACTCGTTCTCGTTCCAAGGTGATAACAAAGGTACCCAAGAAGTTTTGTGAAGATCGGTTCATAAATACAGCCCCTAGCCCGAGCCGTATTGACATGTGTACTTACTATGTGTAAGTAGCACTGAATAAATCAAAGTTCATCTAATTTGCATAATTTCTGCACAAGAAAAAAAAACGTATAAAATGTGATGTATTCCATGTTAGTAAACATTCAGACAAAAATTTATTCAAATCAGAACTTTCATACAGAAGTTCTGTACAAAAAACTGATTTCACTAACTTCGGAACAAAATGGCAGCTGGTGGCCTTCTTGAATTTCAGACCGCACCCAAAATACTTGTTCTCGTCCCACGATGATAACTAAGGTACCCCAGAAGTTTTGTAAAGATCGGTTCATAAATACGGCCTCTAGCCCGAGCCGTATTGAAGTGTTGATGGATGTACAGACAGACAGACGGGCCATGGCATAACCTTAAATTTGGCTACGTCAAAGTTGAGCTAAAAATTTGACTATGTCAAAGTTGAGCTAAAAAAAATTTACCATGTCAAAGTTGAGCTAAAAATAAATAAATAAATACTCCTTGCATGCTGCTGGCAGATATTCCTGCCCAGGACTGGAAATCACTTGCCACTAAAATAAGTAGATTTTGTGCACACCTAACCCAATTTTCACCAACAAATAGTACCAGCATTTTGACAGGCGATTTCTAGAGTCAAACTTTTATTGAGTTTTTCATCCAATCCTGTCATGGCTCCTTCCCAGCATACATGACCAGATTGGACGAAAAATATTTTAAAAATACTCAGTGGGTTAAGAGTTAAACAAATTTTCTGCCCAAAAGTTGAATCAGTTCTTTGACCCAATTGTTTTTTAATTAAATTTTGATAATTCTTTTTTTCATCAAATTTAGTCTTGGCTGCTGTGAAGCAGCCATGACTAGAGTTGAATTTTGTAATAAAATTCTCAGTGAGTTAAGAAGAAACTTCAACAGGAGTTTATAAGAATCTGTCCTTGACTCAATGCAATCAAATCAACAATCAGAACCTCTCTGAACTCACAACTTTCAACATAGAAATTTAGTTGCAACTTGTACACTGGTGATATACTTGAGAAAACTATTTTGAGAGAAAAATTGGGAGGGAGTGGAACATGGGAGTCAAGTATAGATGGACATATATGACACATACCTAAAAACTGAGACTGAATCCCTAATATAACTTGAGATGTGCTCAGAATAATTCGCTGAGGTGATTTGAAATATGGGTTACCATAATTTTTCAATGCGACCTGGGTTTTTGTCAAGAAATCTTTTTTTATGATTTTGGGGCAATACTGATATGTTTAGCAGTGTGTGGAAAAGATCGAGATGAGTAACCTACAATACTACAGCTTATTTCATGAAATTGTATAACTGAACTGATGAGGTGATGTGATGTGATGTAATACACTGTTGTACTGTTGTAAGAGGAAGCAGCATCGCCATGGGGAGATTAGAAGGCATGAAATTCATGTGAGAATCAGAATCGATTCTTGCAAGGAAAACAATTGAGAATCAACTTTGATTATTGTAAAATGTTCAATTGATTCTTCCCATAGATTCCAGATGTGTCCTTAGAAGCCTGGAGAATTCTACTTAATTTTTGCTTCCCCTAATAAGGTAATACTTTGACTTAGCAGTGGTGTCCAGTGAAGTCTGGGCTGGCTGTATAGGCAGCCAAGACTTCACTAGCAACTACTGCTAAGGTACTGTAACTTCCATCAGCAAGAACACCAGAAGCCTTATGTTGGAACATGTGTTCTACACATACATGAAAGGCAATAGAAACATAGAAACTGGAACTGGGGCCATAACCCTTTGAACACTAGTGGTATCTTCCCTGTCAGTCCAAATGCAGCAATTAGAAGAGTCCATATTCATTAATTGGGGGTAGACCAATCAATATTTTCAACGTGCAGCCTCAAGGCTGCATTTTGAAAAAATTGATTGGTCTACCCCACCCTTAACTTAGCAGGCATCCCACTTAATGAAAGTATGACGTACCATGTCCCTGGGCTGGTAAATTGTCCTCTAGTGTTCAAAGGATTAAAGGTTAAACTCCAGGAAACGTGAGGTTTGCTTTTTCTATGGAATAAGTACTTGTTGTACTCACAAAGGTATAAAGGTACTCTCTAAATTATTTAGGAACTGAAAGTTGATTCTCACAGCAAGGGATCGGTAGAATCAAATCTGACTACCAGGAATCTGAACAGATTATAAGGCCTAGCTCCGGGGAACTTCTTTCCCCCCCACATTTCCCCTGAAAAATGTCCCTTCTTGTTTACATCCATGCCAGAAATCCCTAACACTGGTTCATGTACTCTCATCCTGATATTTCTTGGGCCATTTTTGCTATAGTTATGCCACCACTTTCCAGGCACTTGAGCTTGAAAATATACTTAGGGCGCTCCAATTGGCACGGAAAGTTATTTTTCCCAAGGCAAGACCCTAGACCTTCATCTATCAGGATACACACTTTTAACCCAGAACAAGTTGAAATGAAGTGAGAGAGGAAAAAATTTTGTTCCCCTTTCCACTTCTTTTTGCCTGACTGTGCCCCTGGCTCTGAAAGCCCTTTCCAACAGTGTTTTGTATCATAGAACTTCCCAACCAAAGTCCAAAGAACAATAATATTAATCATCATTATGAAAGGTGTCTTCCCATTTTGTTGACATCCTGTTTCATTAACATGCTTGTTTGTCAACAAGAATTAATTAATTAATTCCTTTTTCACCTATTTAATGAATGAGTGTCACCCAGTTTAATTCATACATCATTTTTGGGAACTGCTTTATCATCATAATTTAATTACCTCAATTCATTCATTTGTTGATTTGTGTCATTTTTTATCAGTTGAGGACCGTTTTGTCAGCTTCTCAACACTAATTATTTACAATGCTATTCTCAGTACACTGCTTTTTCAAGTTCATTTGTAAATTGCTTTAAAACCCAACTAGAAACCGAAGAGAAAATACCCTACACCAGCAAAAGAACCTACAAACCCCCAATAAATATTGGCACACCAGGCCACAACCTCAACAAACAGAACAGAAAAGTGGCAGGTCAAGAGTAAAATTCCAACCACATGTGAATATAATGTATGTCTTACTATATTTGTGATATTTAGCCCTTTACCTAACGAAACGGCTGTATCCGCCTGCATAATTTGCAAATTAAGCGCTTGAAAAAAATTTGTTTCAAACAATTTCAGAAAACCTATATCATGTGACACCTCTTTGGAACAAGTTCAGCAGGCACATTCCAATGAGGGGGTCATAAGATATGGTTTTGTTGAAATTTTTTTAAAAATTTGAAGAAACACTTATTAAAATAATAAATTTTGATATCCTATGCATTGAGTAAAGGGTTAAAAACTCAATGTAAAATTGTACTGGGTCTCAAGTATATTTTCAGCTTAATAAATTCAGATTTATAGTAAGATGACAGCTTCTTTGAGTCAGTCATTTATCAAAGAAGAGATAATTGGTAGACAATTTGCACCCCACTCAACTGTGTCTAGTCAGACCAAAATGTTTCAACGAAATGGGACACTGATGAAATGGGATAGTAAACCTTATGAAATAGATCACGATTCTCAAAAAGCTAAAAAAAGATTATCAAGCACAAGTCAAGTACATGTACACATTCTTGTTATTTGAGTAAGGTGGAGATTACTGATTGAATATATACTGCGTCAAAAAAGAAAGTATAATAGAAACAAATGTGAAAAAAAAGCATAAATGATGAAATATAATAGTTTTAATGTTGCATGTTTGTGGACAAGAAGTCGTGCAAAGAGTTTAATGACATGATGTTGTTGTCCACTCAACCGTATACAATTTTGCTACAGATTTTAAAATAGCATGTGCTATCTGAGAATGTCAAATTGAATGGGTGACCGATGATTTTCTTTGTGTTATGTTGTGCTAGAGAGCCTGGGTTATTGAGAAAACATGCTAGTTTTTGTCTTCCGACATTTTAAAAAATGCCAAGGTTAATCGAAAGTTAAAAAATTTATAGTAATTTATATATTTTTTATACTTACCAATGACCCAGACATAGCTGGTGCTAACTCTTAAAATTCTAGGGCCAAACACAAATTTTGCCCCCCAATCTCCAAAATTTGCATCTAAAACCAAAGGAAATCATGTCCTGAAGGTCCTCCATACTTTTCCCTCACTGCGCATGCGCATTGTCAAGGACGTCCCGAAATTGGCACCAATTATCATTCTTACAAGCAGTGCCTGGTCAGTGCTATGTACTCAGCAGGGAGGTATGAGTTCCCAACTCCTGGGAGGACCACCCCCGTCTGGGTCATTGGTAAGTATAAAAAATATATAAATTACTATAAATTTTTTAACATTTTTATACTGTACCAATGACACAGACATAGCTGAATAGTAAAAAGGCTGGAGGGCCTAGGACATAGAGGAAAATCCAGTGAGCTCAACTATATCAATAGAGTCAACCCCTCAAGGAGAAAAGGAGTATTAGGCTTTACATGTATCTTTCTTATTTTATGATAAATTAGAAAGATACAATACCCTTCATAATTGAGCACAATAACATTCATGTTCTCTATTAACATCCAGTATAACCCCTTATACTAATTATTTTTAAAGTAAGCCAATAAATAAAGTTAGTCCAGAGAATTGAGACTCTTTATATTCTTTTAAAAGTGTCCGAGGATTGTATATTAACGCCCGTTTGACACTTGACATATACAAATGCTTCACACCGAGCTACACTTTAAAAATATGACATGAATGAATTTTTAACATTAATATTACACTTTAAAACCATCCCGGTAATGACTCAGAATTACTGACTCCGGCGGAGGAATCCCCTTGCTTTTCACTATAAAGCAGGTGACCTAAGGGAACACCCTCCCCCCATTCCCCTTGCCCTGGGTCAAATAGCCCAGAGCGAAGAGGACAGCAGGATGGAGTCACTGCCGGAACAGAAAGCCTGCATAACTATAGTTGCAACTGTTTAGTGGACGACATTCTGAGCAACAGATAACGGACCTAAACAATGCAGGTCTCCAGAAATGGACTCAATGCATCATTACCGAGTTCATGGTGACCTAAGGGAACACCCTCCCCCCCATTCCCCTTGCCCTGGGTTAAATAGCCCAGAGCGAAGAGGGCAGCAGGATGGAGTCACTGCCGGAACAGAAAGCCTGCATAACTATAGTTCCAACTGTTTAGTGGACGACATTCTGAGCAACAGATAACGGACCTAAACAATGCAGGTCTCCAGAAATGGACTCAATGCATCATTACCGAGTTCATTACTCGAGTGAAAGCCCAGGGCGCTAGGTTCAATCCGAAGCACATCACCCGGAATTGATATACAACTCCTAGGACTGCAAAGCGTAGATACTTTCTGAATGTCGGATGTACCATGACGTGAAAGTATGCATCTTTGAGATCTATGCTTGTAGCATAATCGTTCACCCGAATACTCGCTCTGACCGATCGAATCGTCTCCATATAGAACTTCGGAGTGACGATCAGCTTGTTTATCCAGCTCAAATCTATGAGACGTCTGGTTTCGGAACCAGAAACAGATGGCTGTAGAACCCCGGTGATTCCTGGTCTTCTACAACCTCTACCGCGTTCTTCATCAAAAGAGACTGTACTTCCGATAAAAGAGCGTCTCTTTTTGGCGGATTTGACGGAAGTTGAGTCCATTTTGGACTTCGAGTTAATGGAGGCTTTCGTTTGAAGGATATTCTTAGTCCTTCCGAAATCACCCCTCTCACCCAAGGGTCGTCCGTAATCGACGCCCACTCTTCTGTAAAACTCGACAACCTTCCACCAACCGGAACACGATAGAGGTTCAAACCATCACCTCCTGGACCTGCGAGGCCTGTGGGAGGAGAAACCACGTCCTCCACGACCCGCACCTCGTCCCGTCGACCTCGGGACGTCAGACCAGTTGTCTCGGCCCGAAGAACGTCCCGCACGTGAGTCGCTGCCTTAACGGTCTCTAGAATAAGACCAAGAGGATGCAAAAGAACCTCTATAGGAACCTCTCTTGGGCGTATTTGTCCCAGAAGTGCCTGTCTTACTCTTATCTGCTCTAACCGATTTTTTGGAAGCGGATTAAAAAAGCAGAGAATCCGAAGCTTTCTTAGTAATTTTATCATAGATTGCTGAAAGCTTGCCGTCGAAGAGAAGCTCTACAGAGACCGAAGCGACTCTAAGAGAGTTCTTCACCTTACTATCCACGCGTGTGGATGTAGCTAGGGCTGCGTCACGTCTAACCAACTCCAGGTTTGCCACTGAAAGGGCGGAGTTATACGTGGAATAAGCTACTGCCCTTGAAAGAAGTCTTAATGAGGATTGTATATCCTGGAATTCTTTCCCTTGAAGACGCAGTGATAACGCCTTTGTAAGGTGGTCTGCGTATGATAAAGCGTCTAAGCTGGCCCTGTTAGACGTAATTGTCGTTTCCAATGCCGCGGTTGGAATGGATACAGACGACGGTAATGACAATTCCAAGTCTTCCGCCTCATCGTCTAGACGCAGAGGAACTCTCGGTATGCCCTGTCCTGCCATATTGAATTTATTCCTTGATGAAAGGCAGGTTGAGAGCATTGGCGGACAAGAAACCAGCTTTGCCTGTTTTGGAAGCAAGCTTAAAGATAGCGTCGTTCAATAATTCGAATGTTCTTGTGACATTATTGGACTGTGACGGAAACTCAGGGACGATGTCTCTGAACTGCTCAAAGAATTCAGTGTCCAATGACGCTATCAGTCTCTTATCCGGCATCGCAGCAGTCTGGCCCGACGGAACAACTTGAGGAAGGTAATGCCGGATGAAATCTACGGCAGCTTTATGTTGTTCCGAAAGGGATAGCTCCAAATCCTCGGTATCCCTTTCGCCATCCGGTCGGACCTCATGATGCTCCCGGTCGTCCGCACCCGATGCTTCGGCGGAGCGTACCGACCCAGCGTTGTCGGATAATTCCTGATCCGACACCGATTCTGTCGTTTGCTGGGATGCTGCGATAATTTGTGCTATCTGAGCTAGCACGTCCGTCATCGAGGCCTGCAGAGTAGTGGTCTTTCGCTGCTTAGCCGCCGGAAGCTCCGCATCAACTGACTCCCACATACTTCTCTTATGCGAACGTCCGGAGTCTACCGGCCTCTTGTCCCTGGCTACCGGATGGCGTGACCTGGTCACCGTGGAATCCCTGATCGGCGAAGCTGGCTGAATATCCACGGTCACGTAGCCAAGGTGCGGTCGTGTGCGCTGTTGAGAGGATGAGGAAGCCTGTACAGTCTCTCCGGACTGCCTATATAACGGAGCGTCCCGAGCGGCGGAAGTATGCTCCGCTTGCGAAACATTTTGTACCACAACATCTGGTCCCAGATGTTGTTGTACGAGAGAGGGGCCTCTCTCGCTCACGGCCCGGCTGGACCTGGACGAGCTAGGAACCGGACTACAAGGCTTCCTCCGTTCTCTCCTCTTATCCGCCATCACTTGGTGTGCACCTAGTATGTTTATAGTGTTCGCATCACCCAAATCTCCTTCCTGGACCGCAACGGACGAACCCAGCTGCCGAACCATTCGATGAATGGATGCTACACCGCACGAGCTAGCGGACGTCAACGCCGTCAATCCTACTAGGGACCTCTTAGGCAATTGGCGTATCTCCATGAGCACTTTTGCCGCTAGCTCTTCATTTGATTGTGACGACGAAGCGCTCCTTTGGAAGATAACATGGAAACATCACCCTGTTCTTGTTCCTCTGAAATAGAAACTGATAAACTAGAGTGACCCTGCAGAGAAAGGACCGGCATAGCCCTTTCTCCACTAACATACCGTGACACACGTTTCCAATGTTTGTCATCCCAATATTCACATACTGAACAGGAGTTAGTGCGAGTACACTGACTACAATTAATACAATGATCATGAAAGTCAGAGGAAGAATTCCTCTCATTACAATTTGAACAATATCCTTTCATTGTGAAAAGACAACAATAAGTCCTAGTACTCGCACGAACCCCTGAAAACAAAGATACATAATAACATGATCCATTAACATTGAAAAAACAACTGAAATCAAAAAAAAATTTTGAAAAAATATTTTTTCAGCAAAGCCCAAGTTTCTGAAAAGTAACGTTGAGCCCCAATGGATCCCAAGCATAAGTGTGGACAAAAATTTTAAAATTATTTTAAATAGTTAATGCAACACTTACGAATAATAATAATGTATCTTGTAATGAGATAAACTAGTACAAAGGCAAAAAGCCCCCCCTCAAAAGAGACTGTTGCCAATGTAAACAAGAAGTGTATAAACACCAGAAACATGACTCAGGCACTGACAATCCTGGCCCGAAATCAGTTACCAAAAATACACTATCTGATGCAAAACAGAGACTTCCAGGGAAGAATCTGCAGAACATCAGATGGTAGATGCAGAACACTATGCCTAAACACCCATGGGTGAGAACGTAAACATGGGAAAAATAACAGAATTCATTCTGTTACCAAGCTAAATCTCCCAAGAAATTTTAGTAGTAATCTTACTCAAAAATATGCCAAAAGCATGGGAGAATAGCAAGGGGGGACTTAAAGGACAAGGAGAGAGGAAACACTGAATAAGCAGTGAAACTTCATAGCAAGAATGACAACAACAGGCCCATGCCTCGAAAGTTAAAAAATTTATAGTAATTTATATATTTTTTATACTTACCAATGACCCAGACATAGCTGGTGCTAACTCTAAAAAATTTAGGGCCAAACACAAATTTTGCCCCCCAATCCCCAAAATTTGCATCTAAAACCAAAAGAAATCATGTCCTGAAGGACCTCCATACTTTGCCCTTACTGTGCATGCGCAGTGTCAAGGACGTTCCGAAATTGGCGCCAATTATCATTCTTACAAGCAGTGCCTGGTCAGCGCTATGTACTCAGCGGGGAGGTATGAGTTTCCAACTCCTGGGAGGGCCATCCCCGTCTGGGTCATTGGTAAGTATAAAAAATATATAAATTACTATAAATTTTTTAACTTTTTTATACTGTACCAATGACCCAGACATAGCTGAATAGTAAAAAGGCTGGAGGGCCTAGGACATAGAGGAAAATCCAATAAGCTCAACTATATAATATAGAGTCAACCCCTCAAGGAGAAAAGGAGTATTAGGCTTTACAAGTATCTTTCTTATTTTATGTTAAATTAGAAAGATACAATACCCTTCATAATTGAGCACAATAACATTCATGTTCTCTATTAACATCCAGTATAACCCTTTATACTAATTATTTTTACAGTAAGCCAATAAATAAAGCTAGTCCAGAGAATTGAGACTCTTTATATTCTTTAAAAGTGTCCGAGGATTGTATATTAACGCCCGTTTGACACTTGACATATACAAATGCTTCACACCGAGCTACACTTTAAAAATATGACATGAATGAATTTTAACATTAATATTACACTTTAAAACCATCCCGGAAACGACTCAGAAATACTGACTTCGGAGGAGGTATTCCCTTGCTTTTCACTATAAAGCAGGTGACCTAAGGGAACACCCTCCCCCCCCCCCCCCCTTCCCCTTGCCCTGGGTCAAATAGCCTAGAGTGAAGAGGGCAGCCGGACGGAGTCACTGCCGGAACAGAAAGCCTGCATAACTATAGTTGCAACTGTTTAGTGGATGACATTCTGAGCAACAGATAATGGACCTAAACAATGCAGGTCTCCAGAAATGGACTCAATATTTCTGAGATAAAAATTCGTGAATGTGGATGGCTGAGACCAATAAGCAGCCTTCATTAAATCTGTAATAGCAATACTATTAGCGTAAGCCCAAGAAGTAGAAAGAGCTCTTACTTCATGAGCCGAAATCTTAAGCACAGACTGCTGAGAAGAAGATAAATTTTCATAAGCAGTACGGATAGTTAATTGAATCCATCTAGCAATAGAATGGACCGAAATGTCCTTTCTATTAGGCATCAGAGACAGAAAGAAACGTTTTCGTCCCTTTCTGATAAACTGAGATCTCTGTTTATAGATACGTAACGCTCTAACAGGACAGAGTAAAGGCCTACGCCCGTCTGAAGACGGAAGAGCCTTAATAACAATAGGTTCCGGATATTTATTAGGAGCCTGATACTTAGCTAAAAATCCCACATTAGTAGTGAAGGTGATAGTGTTCCCGACACTACGATAGTGAGAATCATCCACCGACAGTGCATGAAGCTCACTGACTCTTCTAGCAGAAGAGAAAGCTAAGAGAAAAGCTGTCTTATAAGACAAGAATTTGAAATCTACTGTCCCAAGAGGTTCAAATGGCTTTTCCTTCAGTTTAAGAAGAACCCAAGCTAAATTCCACTTAGGAATTAACCTAAAAGAGTTCTGGGTCTATTTATCGAGAAGTTTCTAACTAACTTAGATAAAGAGACATTAGATCCAATTTGTAAACTATCATGATGTGCATAGGTATCAGATAACATAGACCTATAACCCTTAATAGTAACAGGCTGCAGTTTGATTTCGTCAAACAAGTATACTAGAAAGTTTGCAATATCTGGTATGGAGGGATCAAAAATATCAACAGAATGATCCCTACACCAACGACGAAAAACCTTCCACTTAGCCGCATAGTTTAGCGAAGAGGAGGTCCTCCTACAGTTAGAAATCGCGTCCACTGCTCGTCCTGTAAAGTGCTTGCCATGCAAGAAGGACCGCACAACGGAAAAATGTGAAGGTTGAGACCTTGCGGGTTGTGATGGAGTTGACGCGATTTCCCCTGCGAAAGAAGATCCTCCCGTGGAGGAAGCTTTCGCGGTAGGTCCCACAACAGACACCTGAGTAGATTTATCCACGGTCTCTGTGGAGACAGAGATGCTACCAACAGAATCTTGCATTGAGATTGTTTTATCTTTAGCAATACTTGCTGAATTAACGGCGCTGGAGGATACGCATATCCTATCATTCTGTCCCAAGGGATCGACAGAGCGTCTACTGCAAATGCTCTTGGATCCGGACACGGAGACACATACGTCTGCAACTGATTGTTGAGGTGTGTCGCAAATAAGTCTATCATTGGCTGTTCCCATTGGTAGCAAATCTGATTGAATACTTGTTTGTTGAGAGTCCACTCCGACGGCAACAAGCGACCCTTTCGTGAAAGGGAGTCTGCTAGTACGTTCAGACGACCCGGTATATGACGGACCGAAAGAAGAACTTGATGTTCTAGAGCAAACAGAAGAAATCTTTCCGTTAGATTGAACAACGGAATTGAATGAGTGCCTCCCTGATTCCGTATATACGCCACTACTGTCGTATTGTCGGATAGGATTTGGACATGAGCATTGTGAATAATGTCCATCCAATGACGTAACGCAAGCCAAATTGACAGCATTTCCTTGATGTTTATGTGCTTGCCCAGGAATTGCGGATCCCAAAGACCCTGGCATCTTGAATCCGTTGGGATCAATGAAGCACCCCAACCTGTTTGACTGGCATCCGTCATAATGGTAAAACTCGGATCCGGCAACTGCAGCGGCACTCCCTGAGTTAACCACTGAATGTTTGCCCAAGTCTGAATCTCTCGTTTCACTTGATCTGACAAGAGAACGTCTATGTCGAGCGAATGAATTTTCACACTCCAATTCTGAGTCAAGAAAATTTGGAGAGGACGCGTGCGTAACCGCCCCATCGGAATGAGATCTGCAGCGGCTCCGCACAGACCTATCAGTCTCATGAACTCCCTCGCTGTGACTTTGTCTGCGTGCAGACAATAGCGAGCGTAACAACTGACTAATTTCGCTCTGGTTAACGGCAGACGAACGAGATTGTTGTGCGTCTCGAAGCTCATTCCCAGATGTGTGAATGACTTGGACGGCACTAGATCCGACTTCTCCTCGTTTATTATAAAACCGAGACGTCGGAGCAATAGAAGCAGATTCTGCACATCGTTCTGAAGCGTTAACTCATTGCCGTACCTCTGAAGAATGTCGTCCAGGTAGGCCGACGTTACCGCAGACGAATGAGCTCGGAAATAGATCATTACCGAGTTCATTACCCGAGTGAAAGCCCAGGGTGCTAGATTCAATCCGAAGCACATCGCCCAGAATTGATTTTGGACTTCGAGTTAATGGAGGCTTTCGTTTGAAGGATATCTTTAGACCTTCCGAAATCACCCCTCTCACCCAAGGGTCGTCCGTAATCGACGCCCACTCTTGTGAAAAACTTGACAACCTTCCGCCAACCGGCACGCGATAGAGGTTGAAGCCATCACCTCCTGGACCTGCGAGGCCTGCGGTAGGAGAAACCACGTCCTCCGTGACCCGCACCTCGTCCCGTCGACCTCGGGGCGTCCGACCGGTTGTCCCGGCCCGAAGGACGTCCCGCACGTGAGTCGCTGCCTTGACGGTCTCTTGAATAAGACCAAGAGGACGCACCGGAACCTCTATAGGAACCTCTCTTGGGCGCATTAGACCCAGAAGTGCCTGTCTTACTCTTATCTGCCATGTCCGACTTCTTAGAAGCAGATTTGAAAAGCAGAGAATCCGAAGCTTTCTTAGTAATTTTATCGTAAATTGCAGAAAGCTTGCCGTCAAAGAGAAGTTCTCCGGAGACCGAAGCCACTCTGAGAGAGTTCTTCACCTTACTATCCACGAGTGTGGATGTAGCTAGGGCTGCGTCACGTCTAACCAACTCCAGGTTTGCCACTGAATGGGCGGAGTTACACGTGAAAGAAGTCTTAAAGAGGATTGTATATCCGGGAATTCTTTCCCTTGAAGACGCAGTGATAACGCCTTAGTAAGGTGGTCTGCGTAAGATAAAGCATCTAAACTGGCTCTGTTAGACGAAATAGTCGTCTCCAACACCGCGGTTGGAATAGACGCAGACGACGGTAATGATAATTCTAAGTCTTCCGCCTCGTCGTCCATACGCAGAGGAACTCTCGGGATACCCTGTCCGGCCGTATCGAATTTATTCCTTGCATTAATGAAAGGCAGGTTGAGAGTATTGGCGGACAAGAAACCCACTTTTCCTGTTTTGGAAGCAAGTTTAAATATAGCGTCGTTCAATAATTCAAATGTTCTTGCGACATTATTGGACTGAGACGGAAACTCGGGAGCGATGTCCCTGAACCGCTCAAAGAAATCAGAGTCCAATGACGCTATAATTCTCTTGTCCGGAACCGCAGCAGTCTGGCCCGAAGGAACAACTTGAGGAAGAAAGTGCCGGATGAAGTCCACGGCAGCTATATGTTGTTCCGAAAGGGATAGCTCCAAGTCATCCATATCCCTTTCACCATCCGGTCGGACCTCATGATGCTCCCGGTCGTCCGCACCCGATGCTTCGGCGGAGCGTACCGACCCAGCGCCGTCAGATAATTCCTGATCCGACACCGTTTCTGTCGGTTGCTGGGATGCTGCGATAAGTTGTGCTATTTGAACAAGCACGTCCGACATCGAGGCCTGCGGAGGCGCAGTTTTTCGCTGCTTCGCCGAGGGCAGCTCCGCATCTGGTGACTCCCGCATACTCTTCCTATGCGAACGTCTGGAGTCCTCTGGCCTCATGTCCCTGGCTACCAGATGGCGTGACCTGGTCACCGAAGAATCCCTGATCGGCGAAGCTGGTAAAATATCGGCGGTCACGTAGCCAAGGTACGGTCGTGTGCGCTGGTGAGAGGAAGAAGCCTGAGCAGTCTCAGCGGACTGCCTATACAACGGAGCGTCCCGAGCAACGGACGTGTGCTCCGCTTGCGACACATTTTGTACCACAACATCTGGTCCCAGATGTTGTTGTACGAGAGAGGGGCCTCTCTCGCCTGCGGCCCGGCTGGACCTGGACGAGCTAGGAACCGGACTCGAAGGCTTCCTCCGATCTCTCCTACTATCCGCCGTCACTGGGTGTGCACGTTGAATGTTTTATAGTGCTCGCATCACCCAACATTTCCTCCTCGACCGCATCGGAAGAACCCGGCTGCCGAACCATTCGGTGAATGGACGCTACACCGGGCGAGCTAGTGGACGACATTTGTCTTATCTCCATGAGCACTTTTGCCGCTAGCTCTGTATTCATTTGTGACGACGGAAGCGCACTTGCGGAAGATAACATGGAAACATCACCCTGTTCTTGTTCCTCTGAAATAGAAACTGATAGAGTAGAGTGACCCTGCGGAGAAAGAGCCGGCATAGCCCTTTCTCCACTAACAACATATCTTGACACACGTTTCCAATGTTTGTCATCCCAATATTGACATATAGAACAGGAATTAGTGCGAGTACACTGACTACAATTAATACAATGATCATGAAAGTCAGAGGAAGATTTCTTCCTATTACAATTTGAACAATATCCTTTCATTGTGAAAAGTCAACAACAAGTCCTAGTACTCGCACAAACCCCTAAACACAAAGATACATAATAACATGATCCATTAATATTGAAAAAACAATTGAAAATCAAAATAATTTTTGAAAAATATTTTTTCAGTGAAGCCCAAGTTTCTGAAAAGTAACGTTGAGCCCCAATGGATCCCAAGGCTAAGTGTGGTCAAAAATTTTAAAATTATATTAAATAATTAATGCAACACTTACGGATAATAATAATGTATCTTATAGGGAGATAAACTACTCCAAAGGCAAACAGCCCCCCTCAAAAGAGACTGTTGCCAATGTAAACAAACAGTGTAAAAACACCAGAAAACATGACTCCAGGCACTGACAAAACTGGCCCGAAATCAGTCATCAAAATTACACTCTATCTGATGCAAGACAGAGACTCCCAGGGGAGAATCTGCAGAACATCAGATGGAAGATGCAGAACACAACGTTTATACACCCATGGGTGAAAAGGTAACTATGGGGAAAATAACAGAATTCATTCTGTAACCAAGCTAATTCTCCCAAGAGAATTTAGAAATGATCTTTCTCAAAAATATGCCAAAAGCATGGGAGAATAGCAAAGGGGGACTTAGAAGACCAGGGGAGAGGAAACACTGAATAAGCAGTGCAACTTTATAGCAAGAATGACAACAACAGGCCCATGCCTCGAAAATAGGCAACTTAACATAATTTCATAAAAAATTTTAAGTACAGCCCTGATTATTTTTTGTCACTCCTTTTTCCTCTCCTCCTTCTATATCCTCCTTAGAATCACCATTTCTCCAATAATTACGTGTCTGGCATCCTTTAAACTGAGATTTACAAGCACAAAGATCAGTAAGATGTTGACTGATGAAGGGCCAAACAGAGAATGATAATTGGCGCCAATTTCGGAACGTCCTTGACACTGCGCATGCGCAGTAAGGGCAAAGTATGGAGGTCCTTCAGGACATGATTTCTTTTGGTTTTAGATGCAAATTTTGGGGATTGGGGGCAAAATTTGTGTTTGGCCCTAGATTTTTTAGAGTTAGCACCAGCTATGTCTGGGTCATTGGTACAGTATAAAAATATAGGCAACTTGACATAATTTCATTACAAAATTTTAAGTTACAGCCCTGAATATTTTCTGTCACTCATTTTTCCTCTCCTCCTTCTATATCCTCCTTAGAATCACCATTTCTCCAATATTTATGTGTCTGGCATCATTTAAACTGAGATTTACAAGCACAAAGATCAGTGAGATGTTAACTGATGAAGGGCCAAACAAAGAATGATAATTGGGGCCAATTTCGGGACGTCCTTGACACTGCGCATGTGCAGTGAGGGCAAAGTATGGAGGACCTTCAGGACATGATTTCTTTTGGTTTTAGATGCAAATTTTGGGGATTGGGGGGCAAAATTTGTGTTTGGCCCTAGAATTTTAAGAGTTAGCACCAGCTATGTCTGGGTCATTGGTACAGTATAAAAATATCAGAGGTTGTCTGCCATTGGTATGCATGAGGCTGGGACACCTCCAGATGAGCTCGCTGCTGAGTTCAGAGTCACTGTGGCCACTATTTACCGTCTCATTGGAAAGTATAGAACCACTGGATCTACTGCCAACCGACCAAGTTCAGATCGACCAAGAGTTACAAACCCTGCACAAGACCGACACACCAGGACGTCTCACTTGCGGGATCGCTTCCTTCTGACGACAGGGACAGCAGCAATTACTCCTGGTAGAACTAACAATAAAATCAGTGCACAACTGTCCGCAACAGACTCGCTGAACACGGTATCCGAAGTAGGTAACCCTACCAGGGACCAATCCTTACCCAGCGTCATCGTACCGTCAGATTGGAATGGGTACATCAGCGTGTTTGTTCACTGGACTCAGCAGTGTTGGAGCACAGTTCTTTTTAGTGATGAATTACGATTTTATCTACGGCACGCTGATGGTAGGGCAAGAGTGTATCGCCGACGAGGAGAACGGTTTTCTGATGCTTGCGTGTGGGAATACGACCGTTTCGGCGGGGGTAGTGTAATGGTTTGGGCAGGACTTTCCTTGCACCATTGAACGCAGTTGATCTTCATCGATGGTAATCTGAATGGACAGCGATATAGGGACAAAATTCTTAACGCTGTTGTTGTCCCGTTGTTCAATGCTAATGTCAGATTGCAGTTATTCTAGCAAGACAATGCCCGATGTCATGGCATCTGTCGTGACTTTCTTGATGAGCAGAGCATCAAACTTCTTCCTTGGACCCACTTTCGCCAGATCTGTCGCCAATCGAGCATCTTTGGGCGGTCGGGTACGACTTCATAATCTTCAGAAATTAGGCGATTTATATAATGTTCTAAGGCACGAGTGGAATGCAATACCACAGAGTGACATCCAGAGACTTATCAGGTCCATGTGCCGTCGATGTCTTGCGATCCAATAGGCAAACGGTGGACATACACGCTATTGACTGCATGTGTGAACTTTTCATGTCACCCCCATGTCTGAATTGCGGGTTAGTATGTTGGAGAGTCTGACAGTTGCTTATGCAGCTTGGTGGTTCTCTCTCTCTCTGGGTTCTCTGCTTTCTTCCACCTGTAAAGCTGTTCAGCATGATGTGGCTCTGGTTTCTGAAAGTGTCCTTATATCCTAATACCCCAACAAACTATAGGAAGTAATTTTGAAGTAGAAGAGGAAGAAAGCAGGTGGCTGAACTGCCAAGGTAATATTACAGCACAGTCTGAATAATTGCATTTGTTTGGTATAGTTAACTCTTTACCCAATGTAACAGCCAAAACCAGCCAGCACTATTCACAAAATACCCCATTCAATTTTCATTACTTTTTCATTTTTTGTCACAAAAATATAGCTTATAACCCCTCAATGGAATGTTCTCATTGAGCTCATTCCAATGAGGGGTGATAAGCTACGTTTTTGATGTAAAAAATGAAAAAAATTAGTTATTCAAGAATTCTAATTGCAAGTGTTGTCTGGTTTTCATGTTAGGTAAAGGGTTAAGTCACCAAACGCAAAGGTAAATGTGTGAATTCATTTATTTTGGGGGGGGGGGGGGGGAGGGGGGGGGGGGGTTAATGACACTTTGGATAGCCAGAGCACCTCATGTTGGACAGTTTTAAAGGAGGGGAAAATGAAGCAGCCAGGGAGAACTGGCAGTGGCGAGTAATGTCAGACTTCTCAGTGTACTAACTCCACACAAACAGGGTTAGCACTGATTGAATGCAAATGCACCATCAATGTGCAGTATGCCTCAGTACACAGCGCCACCGTGTTCCACACGGGCAATCAGGATCAAGTGCCATGTCCAAGGATGCAATGCAAACCTGTTAATACTAATTAGAGATGGAGATGTTGAACAAGTAACCAATGTGACAACAAACACATGCAGTGTAAAATATCAGCAAACAAGGTAAATTCTGTTTGGAAGAAATAGTTTCCAAAGTTACATTAACATACCAATAACATTCAGTGGTGGTCTGGAAATAACTGTGAATTTCACCACAATCTGATCTCCATCTTTGCTTTTCTGTAACTACAATCATTTAAAAACAGATTGCATATTAGATTGTTGGAAAATAGAATTGTTTTCATTTCTCAAGAAATTATATCAACATGTTCTGATGGAAAGTGTGTTTTTTCAATTTATTCTAAAAATACTGGTACATAAATAAAAATAATCTGTCAAAATCTGGACAAGAATAAGAAAAAAAGAAATTTTCTCACTGTCTCAACTTTTCTATCACCAGCCAACATCGGTATTCCCATCAATGCACTCAGACAGTCTTCCATGAAACAATGTTAAAAGGTGGCATTTTTAAAATGAGAAATGCACACTTTCAATAACAATTTAAAAAAAATCTCTGTGGACATACAAAAAATTTCTGATCAAGCGTATAAGTTTGATATGGCAAAACATATTAAAGAGAGAGATGCCCAACAAATCAGTAATCTTTTAAAAGCTTAAAAGCTCTATAGAAGTTTAAAACTGTTTCTCATGTGCATTTAACTTTTTCTCCTGTCTAGCAATACAATGAAGGTAGGGATTTGCAAATCACTCATTTTCAATTTGACTCAAATTGAATCAGGTCTATCCTTCAATTATATCGAACCTCAAATCGAATTAGGGCATCCGAAAGATGACCGATTGGCAGTGGGGGGTGGCTATAAACCTGATTTGTTTCGACTGTGATGTTGCAAGTCTTGAGTGATAGAGTATTCGAACTATATCATCAAAGCATACCTTCACCAAAGGCATGCCTTGCTGATGTAGATCGGATACCATGCAGTAAGGATTATAGTTCAAAAACAGGAATGAGTGAAAAAATTACCGGCACAAGGCACTGCACTGGATTAGCTTCAAGTAACAGCTCATCGTCAACATTATTTGGACATTTTAAATTTGCTTTCAACAGCAGTAGTGATAAGTGAGATTGGAATTAGTATGGGTGGAGACATGAGTGCAGTTGCTTCTTATGTTAATATGGCGAAAATTATAAATTCATAGTAATTTGTATATTTTTTATACTTACCAATGGCCCAGACTAGCTGGTGCTAACTCAAAAATATCTAGGGCCAAACACAAATTTTGCCCCCCCAATCCCCCAAATTTGCATGCAAAACCGAAAATTAAAAGTCATATCTGGTCCTCCATACATTTACTCTCTGCGCATGAGCAGACATCAGGAAGTGACTGGAATTGGCGCCAACATCATTCTTTGTAGAAGAGAGTACTACATAATAATTCAGCGGGGAGGTATGAGTGCCCACTCATGTGAGGGCCATCTCCATTTGGGATATTAGTAAGTATAAAAAATATACAAATTACTATGAGTTTATAATATTTTTATACTATAACCCAATGGCCCAGACTAGCTGAATCGTAAAAAGGTGGAGGGCTTAGGACTTCAGAATTAGTAGATCAACATAGTTCCAATCCTGTAATCCAAGATGAAAGGAAATTAAAGCAAGAACTCTCGTATGGACTGACGGGCGGATGCACAGATTGATGGATGCAATCCCCCCCCCCCCTTCCATTTTCTTCAATTTCCAACAATTTCTAAGTCAAAAGGTATAGTAAATTGTTTGGTGTTTGGAAGTTTTATGCAATGAGGAAGAAGCCTTTGTCATAAGCAAACTGCATGCCATATTTCATTGAAATCCGATAACCCCAATCCAGTATGCCCCCACCCCCATGCCATTTTCTTAGAAATTGTTGGAAATTGTTGAAAACTTTCGAAGTCAAAAGGTAAGGTAAATTGTTTGGTGTTTGGAAGTTTTATGCAATGAGGTAGAAGCCTTTGTCATAGGCAAACTGCATACCATATTTCACTGAATATTTTCCGATAACCCATATCTGAGATACAGACTGAACAGACAAATAATGTCTGTTTCCTACAAAAGTCAAAAAGTTAAAAAATTTATAGTAATTTATTTATTTTTTATACTTACCAATGACCCAGACATAGCTGGTGCTAACTCTTAAAAATCTAGGGCCAAACACAAATTTTGCCCCCCAATCCCCAAAATTTGCATCTAAAACCAAAAGAAATCATGTCCTGAAGGACCTCCATACTTTGCCCCTACTGCGCATGCGCAGTGTCAAGGACGTTCCGAAATTGGCACCAATTATCATTCTTACAAGCAGTGCCTGGTTAGCACTATGTACTCAGCCGGGAGGTATGAGTTCCCAACTCCTGGGAGGGCCATCCCCGTCTGGGTCATTGGTAAGTATAAAAAATATATAAATTACTATAAATTTTTTAACATTTTTATACTGTACCAATGACCCAGACATAGCTGAATAGTAAAAAGGCTGGAGGGCCTAGGACATAGAGGAAAATCCAATAAGCTCAACTATATAATATAGAGTCAACCCCTCAAGGAGAAAAGGAGTATTAGGCTTTACATGTATCTTTCTTATTTTATGTTAAATTAGAAAGATACAATACCCTTCATAATTGAGCACAATAACATTCATGTTCTCTATTAAAATCCAGTATAACCCTTTATACTAATTATTTTTAAAGTAAGCCAATAAATAAAGTTAGTCCAAAGAATTGAGACTCTTTATATTCTTTAAAAGTATCCGAGGATTGTATATTAACGCCCGTTTGACACTTGACATATACAAATGCTTCACACCGAGCTACACTTTAAAAATATGACATGAATGAATTTTTAACATTAATATTACACTTTAAAACCATCCCGGAAATGACTCAGAAATACTGACTTCGGAGGAGGCATTCCCTTGCTTTTCACTATAAAGCAGGTGACCTAAGGGAACACCCCCCCCCCCCCTCCCCTTCCCCTTGCCCTGGGTCAAATAGCCCAGAGTGAAGATGGCAGCCGGACGGAGTCACTGCCGGAACAGAAAGCCTGCATAACTATAGTTGCAACTGTTTAGTGGACGACATTCTGAGCAACAGATAACGAACCTAAACAATGCAGGTCTCCAGAAATGGACTCAATATTTCTGAGAAAAAAATTCGTGAATGTGGATGGCTGAGACCAATAAGCAGCCTTCATTAAATCTGTAATAGCAATACTATTTGCGTAAGCCCAAGATGTAGAAAGAGCTCTTACTTCATGAGCCGAAATCTTAAGCACAGACTGCTGAGAAGAAGATAAATTTTCATAAGCAGTACGGATAGTTAATTGAATCCATCTAGCAACAGAATGGACCGAAATGTCCTTTCTATTAGGCATCAGAGACAGAAAGAAACGTTTCCGTCCCTTTCTGATAAACTGAGATCTCTGTTTATAAATACGTAACGCTCTAACAGGACAGAGTAAAGGCCTACGCCCGTCTGAAGACGGAAGGGCCTTAATAACAATAGGTTCCGGATATTTATTAGGAGCCTGATTCTTAGCTAAAAATCCCACATTAGCAGTGAAGGTGATAGTGTTCCCGACACTACGATAGTGAGAATCATCCACCGACAGTGCATGAAGCTCACTGACTCTTCTAGCAGAAGAGAAAGCTAAGAGAAAAGCTGTCTTATAAGACAAGAATTTGAAATCTACTGCCCCAAGAGGTTCAAATGGCTTTTCCTTCAGTTTAAGAAGAACCCAAGCTAAATTCCACTTAGGAATTAACCTAAGAGTTCTGGGTCTATTTATCGAGAAGTTTCTAACTAACTTAGATAAAGAGACATTAGATCCAATTTGTAAACTATCATGATGTGCATAGGTATCAGATAACATAGACCTATAACCCTTAATAGTAACAGGCTGCAGTTTGATTTCGTCAAATAAGTATACTAGAAAGTTTGCAATGTCTGGTATGGAGGGATCGAAAATATCAACAGAATGATCCCTACACCAACGACGAAAAACCTTCCACTTAGCCGCATAGTTTAGCGAAGAGGAGGTCCTCCTACAGTTAGACATCGCGTCCACTGCTCGTCCTGTAAAGTGCTTGCCATGCAAGAAGGACCGCACAACAGAAAAACGTGAAGGTTGAGACCTTGCGGGTTGTGATAAAGTTGACGCGGTTTCCCCTGCGAAAGAAGATCCTCCCGTGGAGGAAGCTTTCACGGTAGGTCCCACAACAGACACCTGAGTAGATTTATCCACGGTCTCTGTGGAGACAGAGATGCTACCAACAGAATCTTGCATCGAGATTGCTTTATTTTTAGCAATACCTGCTGAATCAACGGCGTTGGAGGATACGCATATCCTATCATTCCGTCCCAAGGGATCGACAGAGCGTCTACTGCAAATGCTCTTGGATCCGGACACAGAGACACATACGTCTGCAACTGATTGTTGAGATGTGTCGCAAATAAGTCTATCATTGGCCGTTCCCATTGGTAGCAAATCTGATTGAATACTTGTTTGTTGAGAGTCCACCCCGACGGCAACAAGCGACCCTTTCGTGAAAGGGAGTCTGCTAGTACATTCAGACGACCCGGTATATGACGGACCGAAAGTAGAACTTGATGTTCTAGAGCAAACAGAAGGATTCTTTCCGTTAGATTGAACAACGGAACTGAATGAGTGCCTCCCTGGTTCCGTATATACGCCATTACTGTCGTATTGTCGGACAGGATTTGGACATGAGCATTGTGAATAATGTCCATCCAATGATGTAACGCAAGCCAAATTGACATCATTTCCTTGATGTTTATGTGCTTGCCCAGGAATTGCGGATGCCAAAGACCCTGGCATCTCGAATCCGTTGGGATCAATGATGCACCCCAACCTGTTTGACTGGCATCCGTCATAATCGTAAAACTCGGATCCGGCAACTGCAGCGGAACTCCCTGAGTTAACCACTGATTGTTTGCCCAAGTCTGAATCTCTCGTTTCACTTGATCTGACAAGAGAACGTCTATGTCGAGCGAATGAATTTTCACACTCCAATTCTGAGTCAAGAAAATTTGGAGAGGACGAGTGCGTAACCGCCCCATCGGAATGAGATCCGCAGCAGCTCCGCACAGACCTATCAGTCTCATGAACTCCCTCGCTGTGACTTTGTCTGCGTGAAGACAATAGCGAGCATAACAACTGACTAATTTCGCTCTGGTTAACGGCAGATGAACGAGATTGTTGTGCGTCTCAAAGCTCATTTCCAGATGTGTGAATGACTTGCACGGCACCAGATCCGACTTCTCCTCGTTTATTATAAAACCGAGACGTCGGAGCAATAGAAGCAGATTCTGCACATCGTTCTGAAGCGTTAACTCGTTGCCGTACCTCTGAAGAATGTCGTCCAGGTAGGCCGACGTTACCGCAGACGAATGAGCTCGGAAATACATCATTACCGAGTTCATTACCCGAGTGAAAGCCCAGGGTGCTAGGTTCAATCCGAAGCACATCGCCCGGAATTGATACACCACTCCTAGGACTGCGAAGCGTAGATACTTTCTGAATGTCGGATGTACCATGACGTGAAAGTACGCATCTTTGAGATCTATGCTTGTTGCATAATCGTTCACCCGAATACTCGCTCTGACCGTTCGAATCGTCTCCATATAAAACTTCGGAGCGACGATCAGCTTGTTTATCCAGCTCAAATCTATGACTGGACGGAACGAGCCGTCTGGTTTCGGAACCAGAAACAGATGGCTGTAGAATCCCAGTGTTTCCTGGTTTTCTACGACCTCTACCGCGTTCTTCGTTAAAAGAGACTGCACCTCTGATAACAGAGCGTCTCTTTTCTGCGGATTTGACGGAAGCTGAGTCCATTTTGGACTTCGAGTTAATGGAGGCTTTCGTTTGAAGGATATTTTTAGACCTTCCGAAATCACCCCTCTCACCCAAGGGTCGTCCGTAATCGACGCCCACTCTTATGAAAAACTCGACAACCTTCCGCCAACCGGCACGCGATAGAGGTTGAAGCCATCACCTCCTGGACCTGCGAGGCCTGCGGTAGGAGAAACCACGTCCTCCACGACCCGCACCTCGTCCCGTCGACCTCGGGGCGTCCGACCGGATGTCCCGGCCCGAAGGACGTCCCGCACGTGAGTCGCTGCCTTGACGGTCTCTTGAATAAGACCAAGAGGACGCACCGGAACCTCTATAGGAACCTCTCTTGGGCGCATTAGACCCAGAAGTGCCTGTCTTACTCTTATCTGCCGTGTCCGACTTCTTAGAAGCAGATTTAAACAGCAGAGAATCCGAAGCTTTCTTAGTAATTTTATCGTAAATTGCAGAAAGCTTGCCATCGAAGAGAAGTTCTCCGGAGACCGAAGCGACTCTGAGAGAGTTCTTCACCTTACTATCCACAAGTGTGGACGTAGCTAGGGCTGCGTCACGTCTAACCAACTCCAGGTTTGCCACTGAAAGGGCGGAGTTACACGTGGAATAAGCTACTGCCCTTGAAAGAAGTCTTAAAGAGGATTGTATATCCGGGAATTCTTTCCCTTGAAGACGCAGTGATAACACCTTTGTAAGGTGGTCTGTGTAAGATAAAGCGTCTAAACTGGCTCTGTTAGACGAAATAGTCGTCTCCAACAGCGCGGTTGAAATAGACGTAGACGACGGTAATGATAATTCTAAGTCTTCCGCTTCGTCGTCCATACGCAGAGGAACTCTCGGGATACCCTGTCCTGCCGTATCGAATTTATTCCTTGGATTAATGAAAGGCAGGTAAGAGCATTGGCGGACAAGAAACCCGCTTTTCCTGTTTTGGAAGCAAGCTTGAATATAGCGTCGTTCAATAATTCAAATGTTCTTGTGACATTATTGGACTGAGACGGAAACTCGGGAGCGATGTCCCTGAACCGCTCGAAGAAATCAGTGTCCAATGATGCTATAATTCTCTTGTCCGGTACCGCAGCAGTCTGGCCCGACGGAATAACCTGAGGAAGAAAGTGCCGGATGAAGTCCACGGCAGCTTTATGTTGTTCCGAAAGGGATAGCTCCAAGTCATCCGTATCCCTTTCACCGATGCTTCGGCGGAGCGTACCGACCCAGCGCCGTCGGATAATTCCCGATCTGACACCGTTTCTGTCGGTTGCTGGGATGCTGCGATAAGTTGTGCTATTTGAGCAAGCACGTCCGACATCGAGGCCTGCGGAGGCGCAGTCTTTCGCTGCTTCGCCGAAGGCAGCTCCGCATCTAGTGACTCCCGCATACTCTTCCTATGCGAACGTCCGGAGTCAACCGGCCTCGTGTCCCTGGCTACCGGATGGCGTGACCTGGTCGCCGAAGAATCCCTGATCGACGAAGCTGGTAGAATATCGGCGGTCACGTAGCCAAGGTGCGGTCATGTGCACTGGTGAGAGGAAGAAGCCTGAGCAGTCTCAGCGGACTGCCTATACAACGGAGCGTCCCGAGCGACGGACGTGTGCTCCGCTTGCGACACATTTTGTACCACAACATCTGGTCCCAGATGTTGTTGTACGAGAGAGGGGCCTCTCTCGCCTGCGGCCCGGCTGGACCTGGACGAGCTAGGAACCGGACACGAAGGCTTCCTCCGATCTCTCCTACTATCCGCCATCACTGGGTGTGCACCTTGAATGTTTATAGTGCTCGCATCACCCAACATTTCCTCCTGGACCGCATCGGACGAACCCGGGCGCCGAACCATTCGGTGAATGGACGCTACACCGGGCGAGCTAGCGGACAACAACTGTCGTATCTCCATGAGCACTTTTGCCGCTAGCTCTGCATTCATTTGTGACGACGGAAGCGCACTTGCGGAAGATAACATGGAAACATCACCCTGTTCTTGTTCCTCTGAAATAGAAACTGATAGAGTAGAGTGACCCTGCGGAGAAAGAGCCGGCATAGCCCTTTCTCCACTAACAACATACCGTGACACACGTTTTCAATGTTTGTCATCCCAATATTGACATATTGAACAGGAGTTAGTGCGAGTACACTGACTACAATTAATACAATGATCATGAAAGTCAGAGGAAGATTTCTTCCTATTACAAATTGAACAATATCCTTTCATTGTGAAAAGTCAACAACAAGTCCTAGTACTCGCACAAACCCCTAAACACAAAGATACATAATAACCTGATCCATTAATATTGAAAAAACAATTGAAAATCAAAATAATTTTTGAAAAATATTTTTTCAGCGAAGCCCAAGTTTCTGAAAAGTAACGTTGAGCCCCAATGGATCCCAAGGCTAAGTGTGGTCAAAAATTTTAAAATTATATTAAATAATTAATGCAACACTTACGGATAATAATAATGTATCTTATAGTGAGATAAACTACTCCAAAGGCAAACAGCCCCCCTCAAAAGAGACTGTTACCAATGTAAACAAACAGTGTAAAAACACCAGAAAACATGACTTCAGGCACTGACAATACTGGCCCGAAATCAGTCATCAAAATTACACACTATCTGATGCAAAACAGAGACTCCCAGGGGAAAATCTGCAGAACATCAGATGGTAGATGCAGAACACAACGTTTATACACCCATGGGTGAAAACGTAAACATGGGGAAAATAACAGAATTCATTCTGTAACCAAGCTAATTCTCCCAAGAGAATTTAGAAATGATCTTTCTCAAAAATATGCCAAAAGCATGGGAGAATAGCAAGGGGGAACTTAGAAGACCAGGGGAGAGGAAACACTGAATAAGCAGTGCAACTTTATAGCAAGAATGACAACAACAGGCCCATGCCTCGAAAATAGGCAACTTAACATAATTTCATTAAAAAATTTTAAGTTACAGCCCTGATTATTTTCTGTCACTCCTTTTTCCTCTCCTCCTTCTATATCCTCCTTAGAATCACCATTTCTCCAATAATTATGTGTCTGGCATCCTTTAAACTGAGATTTACAAGCACAAAGATCAGTGAGATGTTGACTGATGAAGGGCCAAACAGAGAATGATAATTGGCGCCAATTTCGGAACGTCCTTGACACTGCGCATGCGCAGTAGGGGCAAAGTATGGAGGTCCTTCAGGACATGATTTCTTTTGGTTTTAGATGCAAATTTTGGGGATTGGGGGGCAAAATTTGTGTTTGGCCCTAGATTTTTAAGAGTTAGCACCAGCTATGTCTGGGTCATTGGTACAGTATAAAAATATGGGAATAACTCTAAAAAGGAGAATGTAAGAAATATCATTGAATCCCTTTTTTAAAGCCTATACCATAAGCAGTGTTCATGGCAAAATTCATTGCAATAGAACATTCGATACCTGAGATACAGCCTGAACAGACAAAATTTGGCTCAGACAGACACAATTTCTAAGTAAACAAGTAATAAAAAAAAAAATAATAATAAAAAAAAAATAACTAGTGTGGGCATACTTATGACCAACAAATATTATAAACAAGAGGCCCCACGTGGCCTTAATCGCTCACCTGACAAAGTGACTCTAAGAAGTATTTTAGGTCACCTTCACCATGTCATGCCTCATCAACATTAACTGGTTGAGTGATAGATTTTGTTTGAAGTTCAACATTTGTTACCTAAAATTAGTTTTATTTAAAATCATTGGTGTGTGGCCAATCTCCAATGATTTTTAATAAAGCAAATTTATCTCTTCAGACAAACTGGTTTAGCATGAAGCACAAACAAGGAATGTGAAGAGATAGCCTTGGACATCTCTCCCCAACTGTGGATATCTTCCATGTGCTACATGTATATATTTGCATGCAAGAAAACAAAAATTTTCACAAATTTTATTTTTTTTTATCATCATTGGAACAAGCTCAAACAGCTTATTCCAATAGGGGTATGGGAAGATCAGGTATATTTTTGAGACAGAAATGTGAATATATAAATAATGGTGTTTTTTTGTGAATGATGCTGGAGAATTTTGCGTAAAGATATGGTAAATGGTTTGTTCTAGATACAAAATGATGCAAAAGTATTTAAATTTGATTAGGCAAGTTGTTCCTATAATGCATTTAAAAATTGAAGTAACTGTTTTTTTGCTGACGAACTTTTAGATGTGTGTGTCTGTGTTTGTGTGTGTGTGTGTGTGTGTGTGTGTGTTTGTGTGTGTGTGTGTGTGGGGGGGGGGGGGGGTAAGAGTGTTCTTGCAAACAAAATTCCTGAATAAATGGAAAATTTTATTTTTTGTGTGAAAGACATAGTGCGTGAATGTTGATTGGAACAAGCTTAGAGAGCTCATTTTAATGTGAAGTCATAAAGCTGTGTTTTACGTACGAAATTCTGGAATAACTAAAAAAATTGCTTTTTTGACTCAAAAAGCATGGTGTGCGACCTCTCATTGGAATGAGCTCAAAAAGCTCATTCCAATGGGGTATTTACAAGCGATAAGTACATGTATGTTTAAGAGACAAAAATTAAAATTTGAATAGCGATTTTTGTGAAGAATGCTGACAAGTTTTGGCAGTTATGCTGGTAAAAAGGTAAGATATGCAAAGTGGTTGTTTTTTAGAGGCGACATTTAATTAAGGGGAATTAACCCTTGATTACTGAGGTAACTTCTAAAAGTACTGAAATTTCATGAAGCAATGTGAATAACAGACAACAGTTGCCTAAAAATTTCATGAATAACTAAAATTTTTATTCCTTTGTCTCGAAAACATGGCATATGCTTGTTGGAATGAGCTGAATGCGTGTGTTCCAATGAGGGGTCATAAAATTTGAACGAAGATTTGTGTGAATAATGCATTAGTACTGCTAGATTTGGGTAAACGGTTCACCCTGGATACCACCCCTTCTATAGTAGATCTTTTCTGCAAATTTTGTCTAAGATTCTATCAACTTTACAAATAAATACGTTCATGAATCACAATCAGATCCACCCTACAATGTTGCATACCAAATATCAAAAGATTCTGCCTGCTGGATCTGGAGAAGAAGATTTTTTAAGAAATATGCCTGAAATGCACTAAGTTAAAATTTGGGCTCCTATACGGAGCCCAAATATAAAACCAGGGGGCCGATTTGAACAAACGTGAATCAGATCCACCCCACAATGTTGCTTACCAAATATGAAAAGATTCTGAAGCTGGATCTGGAGAAGAAGATTTTTTAAGAAATTTGCCTGAAATGCACTAAGTTCGAATTCGAGCTTCTATAGTGAGCCCAAATATGAAACTAGGAAGCCGATTTGAACAAACTTGAATCAGATCCACCCCACAATGTTGCATACCAAATATCAAAAGATTCTGCCTGCTGGATCTGGAGAAGAAGATTTTTTAATAAATTTGCCCGAAATGCACTAAGTGCGAATTCGGGCTTCTATATTAAGCCCAAATATGAATCCAGGGGGCCGATTTGAACATACTTGAATCAGATCCACCCTGCAATGTTGCATACCAAATATCAAAAGATTCTGCCTGCTGGATCTGGAGAAGAAGATTTTTTAAGAAATTTGCCTGAAATGCACTAAGTGCGAATTCGGGCTTCTATATTAAGCCCAAATATGAATCCAGGGGGCCGATTTGAACAAACTTGAATCAGATCCACCCCGCAATGTTGCATACCAAATATCAAAAGATTCTGCCTGCTGGATCTGGAGAAGAAGATTTTTGAAGAAATTTGCCCGAAATGCACTAAGTTTGAATTCGAGCTTCTATAGTGAGCCCAAATATGAATCCAGGGGGCCGATTTGAACAAACTTGAATCAGATCCACCCCGCAATGTTGCATATCAAATATCAAAAGATTCTGCCTGCTGGATCTGGAGAAGAAGATTTTTTAATAAATTTGCCCGAAATGCACTAAGTCCGAATTCATGCTTCAATATTAAGCCCAAATATGAATCCAGGGGGCCGATTTGAACAAACTTGAATCAGATCCACCCCGCAATGTTGCATACCAAATATCAAAAGATTCTGCCTGCTGGATCTGGAGAAGAAGATTTTTGAAGAAATTTGCCCGAAATGCACTAAGTTTGAATTCGAGCTTCTATAGTGAGCCCAAATATGAATCTAGGGGGTCGATTTGAACAAACTTGAATCAGATCCACCACGCAATGTTGCATACCAAATATCAAAAGATTCTGCCTGCTGGATCTGGAGAAGATGATTTTTTAAGAAATTTGCCTGAAATGCACTAAGTTCGAATTCGAGCTTCTATAGTAAGCTCAAATATGAATCTAGGGAGCCGATTTAAACAAATTTGCATCAGATCCATCCCACAATGTTGCATACCAAATATCAAAAGATTCTGCCTGCTGGATCTGGAGAAGAAAATTTTTTAAGAAATTTGCCTGAAATGTACTAAGTTCGAATTCGAGCTTCTATAGTGAGCCCAAATATGAATCTAGGAAGCCGATTTGAACAAACTTGAATCAGATCCACCCCACAATGTTGCATACCAAATATCAAAAGATTCTGCCTGCTGGATCTGGAGAAGAAGATTTTTTAATAAATTTGCTTGAAATGCACTAAGTTCAAATTTAGGCTCCTATACTGAGCCCAAATATAAACCCAGGGGGCCGATTTGAACAAACTTGAATCAGATCCACCCCACAATGTTGCTTACCAAATATGAAAAGATTCTGCCTGCTGGATCTGGAGAAGAAGATTTTTTAAGAAATTTGCATGAAATGCACTAAGTTCAAATTCGAGCTTCTATAGTGAGCCCAAATATGAATCTAGGAAGCCGATTTGAACAAACTCGAATGAGATCCACCCCACAATGTTGCATACCAAATATCAAAAGATTCTGCCTTCTGGATCTGGAGAAGAAGATTTTTTAAGAAATTTGCCTAAATGCACTAAGTTCGAAATCGGGCTCCTATACTGAGCCCAAATATGAACCCAGGGGGCCGATTTGAACAAACTTGAATCAGATCCACCCTACAATGTTGCATACCAAATATCAAAAGATTCTGCCTGCTGGATCTGGAGAAGAAGATTTTTTAAGAAATTTGCCTGAAATGCACTAAGTTCGAAATCGGGCTCCTATACTGAGCCCAAATATTAACCCAGGGGGCCGATTTGAACAATCTTGAATCAGATCCACCCCACAATGTTGCTTACCAAATATGAAATGATTCTGAAGCTGGATCTGGAGAAGAAGATTTTTTAAGAAATTTGCCTGAAATGCACTAAGTTCGAATGCGGGCTTCTATAGTAAGCCCAAATATGTATCCAGGGGGCCGATTTGAACAAACTTGAATCAGATCTACCCCGCAACATTGCATACCAAATATCAAAAGATTCTGCCTGCTGGATCTGGAGAAGAAGATTTTTGAAGAAATTTGCCTGAAATGCACTAAATTCGAATTCGAGCTCCTATAGTGAGCCCAAATATGAATCTAGGGAGCCGATTTGAACAAACTTGAATCAGATCCACCAAACAATGTTGCATACCAAATATCAAAAGATTCTGCCTGCTGGATCTGGAGAAGAAGATTTTCAAAGAAATTTGCCTGAAATGCAGTAAGTTCAAATTTGGGCTCCTATACTGAGCCCAAATATAAACCCAGGGGGCCGATTTGAACAAACTTGAATCAAATCCACCCCACAATGTTGCATACCAAATATGAAAAGATTCTGCCTGCTGGATCTGGAGAAGAAGATTTTTTAAGAAATTTGCCTGAAATGCACTAAGTTCGAAATCGGGCTCCTATACTGAGCCCAAATATGAACCCAGGGGGCCGATTTGAACAAACTTGAATCAGATCCACCCTACAATGTTGCATACCAAATATCAAAAGATTCTGCCTGCTGGATCTGGAGAAGAAGATTTTTTAATGTTTTTCCCATTGCCTACAGTGTTAAAAAGTGCTGACTCAGCACTTTTTCAAAGTCCCGAAACTGTACCCTATGATAAAACCGATGGCAATTTTTTTTTACCAATCCTTTCTGTTGGTCCTAAGGAAGCTGCACACCAAATAAAAATTCTCAGTGCCGTGCAGTTTTGGAGATATGGGCGTTTTAAATTTTTTCTATTTTTAGCTCCTGCGGTTCCCACGGGGCTGCGGGAAAATTTTTTTTGCATAAATCAAGTACTCATGACCCAATAAGCCCTCACATAAAATTTGGTTCAAATCAGCCTCTTGGTTTGGAAAATAGAAATTTTGGGCGGGGCAAAAAATTTTGCCCCTCTCATAACAACGCCAAGTATAGCCCCACAAACTTCTCTTGAACAAATCTGAGTCTACACCTCAAAAGGAAGCTGCACACCAAATATCAAGTCTCTGCTACTGCTGGTTCATGAGAAGAAGATTTACAAAGATTTTGGTGCCCCTTGGGGGCGTGGCACCACCCAGGAGGAGGGGCAACTTCATTTGAACAAATCTGAATTGGCATTAGGTAATAAACATTTAGCCAACATTTGAATAAAATTGGGCTAGTGGTTTAGGAGGAGAAGTCGATAATGTAAAGTTAACGCCGGATGGACGACGACGGACGACGGACGCCGGACGACAGACGCCGGACGACGGACGCCGGACAGAAAGTGATTAGTAAAGCTCCCCTTGAGCTTCGCTCAGGTGAGCTAAAAAATAATAATTTACTCAAGTTATGAATATTCTCAGACGGACTCACACACGGACGCACAGACGGATGGATGGATGTATGGATGGATGCACTGACGGACAGTCGCACGGACACATGTAATCCAGTATACCCCCATTTTCTTCAAAAGTGGGGGTATAATTATTAAGAATTACATGTATGTCTCTCAAAACAGTAATAGAGGAGACATATCCTAAAAAAGGAGCCCAATTTAAGTAATTCCTTATTCTAAGCATGAAGACTATGCTAATTAGGATGTAACAAGTTCCTAATTTTTAAGGCTAGTCTGGACTAAGCCCCAAAAAATTAGGATGGCATATCTGAGAATGAGAGAAAATCCCCCACAAACATACGCCATACACAATAAAACTCCAGCTGTATGCAGGATATAATTACAGACAAATCAGCTTCCTTCATATATACATACCTATCAAGCCAAAGGAGAGGTAAAAATCCCCCCCCCCCCCCCCCTTCTTTTGAAGGAATCTTCAAAAAGAAAGAGGAGAGCGCTCTTGAATCAGTAAAAGCGGTACCAAAAAAATAATATAAATATTCGTCGAACAGGCACTCAGGTATTAATTTATAATTAATAAATGGTGCTTAATGCCACTTCAGAAGTTAAGGCTATAGTGATGATCCCGGTAATTAATATTGCCTGCTATATAATGTACACTGCAGACGGCATACGCAGATATGTCAAAAACTGGTGATATAATATATAACATACACATGTCCAATCGGCGATCTCATTCAGGTGTACAATAAATTCCAGTAACAACACTCTCTGACGTGCACTATCCGATATCTATGACTGTATACACGTGTGAATATGCGATTTGGGTACGGACATTAATAGAAACCTGGATCTAGAAATGGAAGTAGGTATGATTAACAGGCTCCAACACTGACCGCCCCCGAAATAATTCATAATTTCTGAGGTCCACAACATACAATAAGCATCAGCCAAATAAATATTATGCGTGTGAGCATTAAAATCCCACATGTAATCATCTGAATACCAGTGAACTGGTTATGCAGTCTCCAAGGCATCCAAAGACTAGCAATTTAATTATGATGAAATATGCACTTGTATATAACAAATCGACAAATAATCACAGGAAACTAATCCAACTAAAAAGCGGATGTGCCCATGAGGTCGCCATAGAACACGACCCAGCTGCCAATCGAAAAGTGAAGAAATGCATTGCATGTATGTATTTAAACTATATGAGGTTTGCGAGAAGAAAACTACGTCTTGCCCGGTAATTGCCTCCAAACACATTGGCAGTGTGTGAGTTGTGTGGGGGGGATTCAGAGTCCTATCGAAATCTCCTCACCTGCATTACTTAATCGTTCCTGTGTTAGTCATCAAATAATATAGGAACCGCAATGGTTCCCTCAAGTCCATTATGCCACTATGGGCAGAGAAGGACATGAAGAACAAAAACTTCCCCTGATAAAGAAGGTACTCTCGTGGAGGAAGCTTCCGGGGAGCTTCCCATAACAGACATTTGGGAAAACTGATCCAAGGTTTCTGTGATGCCAGGGGTGCTACTATTAGGATTCACAACGAGACTATTTGATCTTAAACATTATCTACAGAATCAAATGAATTGGAGGATATGCGTATCCTATCATCTATCCCCATGAGATCGGCAGAGCGTCTACTGCATGCGCTCAATGGTCTGGGCATCGCGACACAAACGACGGTAACTGATTGTTCCGGTGCGTCACAAACTGATCTATGGGGTGATCCCACTGGTAGCAAAACTGCCCAAATACTCGCTTGTTGAGCATCCATTCCAATTGCAACAGGTGACCTTTCTGAGGAGCGAGTCTGCTAGTACGTTCAGACAACCTGGTATTTTATGGATAGAAAGGTGAACATGATATAATAGGAAAATCTTCTCCGTTAGTTGGCATAACGGAAATGAATGGGTGCCACCCTGGTTCCTGATGTATGCTACCACTGACGAGTTGCCCGACTATATCTGAACATGCACGTCCACTATAATGTGAAACCATTGTTGTAGCGCAAACCAAATTGACATCATTTCTTTGATGTTTATGTGTTTCTCCAGGAACCGAGGGTCCCAAAGACCCTGGCATTTTGAGTCTGTCGGGCTCAGGGTCATGCCCCAACCTATTTGACTCACATCCATCATAATCGTGAAAGCCGGATCTGGCGGTTGCAGCGGAGTTAACCACTGAATATCTGCCCAAATCTACACCTTTTGTTTACTGGATCTGATAAAACAGTACTGGCCTCGAGCGAATGCGTCTTCACACTCCAATTCTGGATAAAGAATACCTGGAGGGAACGTGTGCGTAAGTGCCCCATCGTAATAACATCCACAGCCGCTCCGCACAACCTCATCAGTCACATAAATTCCCTCGCTGTTAATGCGTCTGAGTATAGACAAAAGTGAGCATAACAACTGACTAATTTCGCTCTGGGTAACGGCAGACGAACCAGATTGTTGTTAGTCTTGAAGCTCATTCCCAAGTGAATGAACGACTTGGACGGAGCTAGATCCGACTTCTCGTTACGATGAAGCCGAGACGTAAGAGCAAGAGAAGCAGACTCTAAACATCATTCTGAAGAGTAGTTGTTGCCGTATCTCTGAAGAATGTCGTTCAAGTAAGCTGACGTTACTGCAGACAAACCAGCTCGGAAGTGAGACATTACCAAGTTCATTATTCGAGTGAACGCCCAAGGCGCTAGATTCAGACCGAAGCACATCGCTCGGAACTGATATACTATCCCTTGAACGACGAACCGTAGGTACTTTCTGAATGCCAGATGTATCAGGACATGAAAGTACGCATCCATAGATCTATGCTTGCTGCATAGTCGTTCACTCGAATGCTCGTCCTTACTGACCGAATGGTCTCCATATAGAACTTTTGAGCTACAATAAGTTTGTTTATCCAGCTCAAGCCTATTACCGGTCGGAACAAGCTGTCTGGCTTCAGTGCGAAGAACAGGTGACTGCAGAATTCTAGAGAATCTTGGTTCTCGACAACCTCTATTGCTTCCTTTGTCAAGAGAGCCTTTAACTCCGATTGGAGAGACTCTCTTATGCAAGGATTTGACAGATGTTTTGTCCATAGTGGACATCATGTTAGTGTTGGTTTCGCTTGGAAAGATAGCTGTAGGCCGTTCGAGACCACACTTCTAGCCTACTGGTCTTCTGTAACTGTTATCCAGTTTGATGCGAATCTTGATAACCTTCCGCCAACTGCCAAGCAATAGAGGTCCTGACCATCACCTGTAGTACCTGCAAGGCTTACAGGAGGAGAAACCACGTCCCCCTCACATAGAGCCTCAACCCGCCGGCTTAGGGGCATCTGACGGTAGTCTCGATCAGACCTATGCCCCCCTTCCCGGGTCGATGTATTGACGATCCCTAGAGTAATTGGGTTTCCTATACCCTCGCGAGGAGTCCCCTTTAGATGATTTCTGGCTAGGACGTCCTCCCTTACTCTTTTCTGCTGCGGTTTGATTAGATGCCGACTTAAGGAGCAGAGTATTGATGCTTTCTTTGTAGCTTGGTCATAAACCAATGAAAGCTTATCATCAAAAACTTTTGTGTCTGGATACCAGAGCGACCCGTAGAGTGTTTTTCACCTTGTCATATATTAAAGATGATGATGCAAGGGCTCTGTCACGTCTGATTAACTCCAAATTAGCCACTGTTAAGGCAGAGTTATACGTGGTAAACATAATAGCCCTGGAAAGGACTCTTAAAGAGGTACGAACATCCTTAAATTCCTTTCCATTGAGACGTTGCGCCTCAGCTCTTGAAAGGTGATTTGCGTAAGACAATGCATCTAAATTCGCTCTGATTAATGAAATTGCTGTCTCAATTGTGTCCGAGCGAATAGTGAATGACAAAGGTAAGGACATGACAAGGTCCTTAGCCTGCTCATCCAAATGCAGAAGAACTCTCTGTACATCTTCCCCGACCGTTTTAAATGAACATAGTCCAACAAAGGGTAAATTTATGGAAGATGATGGCAAGAAGCCGCCTTTCTTCTTCCCACTAGAAACTTTGAATATGGCGTCGTCTAAATGGCCGAAGGCCTGCAAGACCTGTCTAGAATGAACTGGAAAAGACAGGACCTCCTCCTTTGTTCGGATCAAGTCCACGTCCAATGATGCCAGCGGTTTCTTCCTAGTAGTCGCAGCATTCTGATTCACTGGAACAAATTCAGGGTAGTGTTGATGGATTAAATCCATCGCAACCATGTGTTGTTCAAAAAGGGAAGGGTAATCCTCCTCCGTATCCCTTTCATCATCTGACTGAATCAGATGAAATTCACGGTCAACGGCATCTGAACTTGCAGATGACTGGACCGACCCAGCACCATCCAACAGCTCAGGTTCTGAGACTGCCGTAGGCTGCTTCTGCACTTGCTGGGATGCTGCGATGAGCTGCGCAATCTGCGACAGCAAGTCCGTTATGGAGGCTTGAGGAGCAGCGGTCTTATGAATCCTGGCCGCCAGCTGCTCCTGGGATGGTGTGTCCGAGATGGCTCTTTTCTCCGGATGTCCCTATAAAGAGGCTTCGTCTCTTTAGCTACCGGATGGTCCGTCTTCGTGACGATGAGTGGTCCCTTCTCGGCAATGTAGGCTGAATATCTGAAGTCATGTAGCTAAGGTGCAGTCGTGTGTGCTTGGAAGAGGCCAATGCAGAAGCCAAAACTGTAGCCAACGCCTGCTGTGAACTGAACGGAGCGTCCAGACGGGATACGCAGACGTATGCTCAGACTGACGCAAGTTCCTAATCACCATATCTGGTCATAGATGTTGTTGGGAAAGAGAGGGGGCTCTCCCACTCACGGTCCTTTCAGACCTTGCCGAGGTTCCCAATGAACTTGCCGGCTTCTTCTTTTGTTCCATCGTTGCTGGGTGAGTCTGTTTATATTTTAAAGTGCTCGCTCTACCCAATCCACTTCTTAGACCGCAACGGACGCCAGTCGAGCAAGCTGGCGACAAGGGACTGAAACCACCAGATGTGCTTTATTGCCCTGTCCACTGTTCATGAGCACTATTGCTGCTAGCTCTGTTTGATCATCTGAATGCGAAGACGGCAGCACACTCTATCTAGGCATCATGTAAACAACACCATGTCCTTATTCCTCTGACACATGTTGAGCAAGAATTAGTGGGAGTACATCGACTACAAGCAAGGCAACCAACATGTAAATCAGAGGAAGGCTTCCTCGCCTTGCATTTTGAGCAATACACTTTTATAATGAAGCAAAATGAAGTCGATCGTATTCCCACCAACTCCACATAAAATATTTGAAAAAGCTACATAATAAATAACATTCAAATCATAAATTAAAAAAATAATTTACACAAGAAGCCGCCTTTCTTCTTCCCACTAGAAACTTTGAATATGGCGTCGTCTAAATGGCTGAAGGCCTGCAACACCTGTCTAGAATGAACTGGAAAAGACAGGACCTCCTCCTTTGTTCGGATCAAGTCCACGTCCAATGATGCCAGCGGTTTCTTCCTAGTAGTCGCAGCATTCTGATTCGCTGGAACAAATTCAGGGTAGTGTTGATGGATTAAATCCATCGCAACCATGTGTTGTTCAAAAAGGGAAGGGTAATCCTCCTCCGTATCCCTTTCATCATCTGACTGAATCAGATGAAATTCACGGTCAACGGAATCTGAACTTGCAGATGACTGGACCGACCCAGCACCATCCAACAGCTCAGGTTCTGAGACTGCCGTAGGCTGCTTCTGCACTCGCTGGGATGCTGCGATGAGCTGCGCAATCTGCGACAGCAAGTCCGTTATGGAGGCTTGAGGAGCAGCGGTCTTATGAATCCTGGCCGCCGGCTGCTCCTGGGATGGTGTGTCCGAGACGGCTCTTTTCTCCGGATGTCCCGATAAAGAGGCTTCGTCTCTTTAGCTACCGGATGGTCCGTCTTCCTGACGATGAGTGGTCCCTTCTCGGCAATGTAGGCTGGATATCTGAAGTCATGTAGCTAAGGTGCAGTCGTGTGTGCTTGGAAGATGCCAATGCAGAAGCCAAAACTGTAGCCAACGCCTGCTGTGAACTGAACGGAGAGTCCAGACGGGATGTGCAGACATATGCTCAGACTGACGCAAGTTCCGAATCACCATATCTGGTCATAGATGTTGTTGGGAAAGAGAGGAGGCTCTCCCACTCACGGTCCTTTCAGACCTTGCCGAGGTTCCCAATGAACTTGCTGGCTTCTTCTTTTGTTCCATCGTTGCTGGGTGAGTCTGTTTATATTTTAAAGTGCTCGCTCTACCCAATCCACTTCTTAGACCGCAACGAACACCAGTCGAGCAAGCTGGCGACAAGGGACTGAAACCACCAGATGTGCTTTATTGCCCTGTCCACTGTTCATGAGCACTACTGCCGCTAGCTCTGTTTGATCATCTGAATGCGAAGACGGCAGCACACTCTATCTAGGCATCATGTAAACAACACCATGTCCTTGTTCCTCTGACACATGTTGAGCAAGAATTAGTGGGAGTACATCGACTACAAGCAAGGCAACCAACATGTAAATCAGAGGAAGGCTTCCTCGCCATGCATTTTGAGCAATACACTTTTATAATGAAGCAAAATGAAGTCGATCGTACTCCCACCAACTCCACATAAAATATTTGAAAAAGCTACATAATAAATAACATTCAAATTATAAATTAAAAAATAATTTACACAAAAAAAATTTTTGAAAAATTTTGACAAGAGCCCAAGTCCCCAAAGGGAACGATGAGCCCAAATGTATCCATATAGAGCCTAAGTGTGGACAAAATTTTGTTTATTATCCAAAAATTAATTGCTACACTACCAGAATAATTAATGTATCTTACGACAGTTCAACCATGATAATAAATAGGAAACTACATATAATAATAGGGCACTGTCAATGTAAACAACGTCAGTAGAAAAACCGGAAACAAGACTCCAGGCACTGAATAAAAAGGGCCCGGAGTCAATAACAGATTTTGAACTATCCGATGAATAGCAAAATCTTCATCAGAAGAAAAAACGATACATCGGATGTATGATGCATGACCAAAAATGCCTAAACACCCCAAGGGTGAGGACATAACCAGGGGAATATACAGAATAAAAATCCTGTGTAACACGTCAAACTCCCAGGAAATTTATAAAAAAAATTCAATAAAACAAGCCAAAAAGCTTGGGAGTTTAACTGGAGGGTTTCAGGGAAGGATAGGGAAGGAACACTCAACAAACAGTGGAAAAATCATTAGCAAGAATGATGACGTCAGGACCATGTCCCGAAAATGGGAACATGAAATAAATTTTACAAAAATTAGAAAGTTACAGCCCTGAACGTTTCAAACCACAGTTTCTTCCTTCCATCATCCAGCTATGTCCTTGGATCCACCAAAATCACCATTGATTTGAGTCGGGCATCATTAAAACTGAGATTTAAAAGCACAGATGTCAGTTTGTTGTTATCTGACAGAAGGGCCAAAGAAAGAATGATGTTGGCATCAATTCCAATCACTTCCTGATGTCTGCACATGTGCAGAGAGTAGATGTATGGAGGGCCAGATAGGACTTTTAATTTTCGGTTTTGCATGCAAATGTTGGGGATTGTGGGGGGGGGGGGGGGGGGGGGGGGGGCAAAATTTGTGTTTGGCCCTAGATATTTTTGAGTTAGCACCAGCTAGTCTGGGCCATTGGGTTATATTATAAAAATATTACATTCTTTATTTTTAGCATTTTCACAACATTATTTATGTACAATTTCCATCTGGCTTACACGTTTTGTGAGATGACATCGATAGCTGATACCAAGCAATATTTTTGTGAAAAGATTCGAAAGGAATCAAATTGGGTAGCCAGTTTTGAATCAAACCGAATAGCAAGATTTGAAATTGAATGGAATCTCAAAGGTTTGCAGGGCCCTAAATGAAAGCTACAGTAAATAAATCAAATTCGAGTAGCTAAAAACTTCAAAATATTTTTCCTCAGTGTGTTACATTTTGCAGTGTAAAACTTGAATTTTATGAATCTAACTGTGCAGACAAAAAAGTTGGGCAATTGTGGCAAGAAATGTTTGTTTGTTGCATATCAGATGTGTCCAGAGGACAAAAGGCCTCAACTACAATAAAATTCATAAATCAGAAATATAAGTTGTTTTTATTGAACTTCATATTTCAGGGTCATGATAAAGAAAACACTCACCTTGAGGTTAGAAATTCTAAGAGGCAAAATGTTTGCAGCCTTTGCAATTGCAGTTCTCAATGCTGTTCTAAACTCATACTGATGTCCATACACATCTTTATAGTAGGCTCCTGAAAAAATCATGAAATAGAAAATCACAAGAGAAAATTTGGGGACTTCTTGATAGAGAATCTGGCATTGGATAAATTTAATTGTCAAAAGATTAATATACACTCAACTATCTCTATTCTCAACAAAATAATTCTTGGTTTCTTGCTGCTTGTTAACCCCTTGCCTAACATAGCAGCCAAACATGGCCAGAAACTTAACCAGAATAAGCCTATCATAGGCTAAAATATCTCAAAATTTTCTCAATAAAATCATACAAATATGGATAACATCAGAACCAGTTTGACAATCTGTTTCTAATGATATCCATATTTCTATGGATTCACTGGAAAATTGTTAAATTTGTTTACGAAAAATGTGAAATTTATTTTTTAAAAATACTGTTTTAGTTAAAGATTTCTTAAGTAACTGCAATTTCACTTTGTTGCCTAAAAACCATAGCATATGACCCCTTTATTGGAACATGCTCATTAAGCCCATTCCAGTGTGTGTGTGTGGTGGGGAGGGGGGGGGGGGATGTTATAAGCTATGTTTTGTAGGCACAAATGTAAAAAAAAAAAATAAAATTTGAATGACAATATTTTTAACAATTTACCTAACAAAACAGCCACATCCGCCTGCGTAATTTACAAATAGAGCAGTCATGAAAAGATTTATTTTTAAAACAAATTCAATGAAATGATATCATGTGACCTCTCATAGAGATTAGTTAATTAAAATAACAAATTTTCATATTGTGTGTGTTAGGGTTAACAGCACTGTCAGGAAAGAATGGTTGTGTTATGGAAAGGGCTAATTGAGTTTCTCAGTTGAAAAAACTCCAATGGATTTGTTTCAGATTTTGTTTTAATCTAAAAAAATATTTTTTCAAAGTTCAATTTTTTTTTCAAACAAATTCTCATGCATTAAGAACATGAACTGGTGCTTCTTCAGTTTCTTTGCACTGTACAATAAATGGATATCAAAATCAATGATATGAAAAAAAGAAAATATAAAATAATTTCTCTATTTATCTTACCTATCACTGGTCCAGACACAGCTGTGCTTTAATTGCAATTATTAACAGTTTAGCAGGCGTTCTCTAGTATATTAACAGAGTTTAGTAGGGCTCTAAAAATCTGTAATTTGTAGTGTTGTGCAACCAGAAGTGGGTGGTGGGCTGTTAATGAAAACAAAATTAATTAACAGCTCGCCGCCAGCTTCCAGTCATGGTAATAATAGAAATAACATAATTTTTATAGGGCATCTCAGTTTATTAATGGACTTTGAGGAATGAATAACAGCCCTCTGGCTTATTAACAGCCCTTAACTTTGTCTCGGACCAGTAATAAACCCTTGGGCTGTTATTCATTCCTCTTGGGCTATTAATAAACTCCAACCTCATGTTATTGTTATGTTATATTATTATAGGCCAAACATCTCATTTTGACCCCAATTTCTTAAATTAAACCGCATAACAAAACCTAAAGAGAACTGTATGGCACTCTATAGATGAAATCTGCACATGCACATGGACAGACATCCTGGAAGTTGCCTCTCACCCTACCAATAACCATTCTTCTGTGGTGCCTGCAAATTGTGAACAGCTACATGCAGGGAGGTGTGAGTGAACAACTCACAGGAGGGCACTTCTTGTCTGGGCCAGTGATAGGTATGATATATACAGAAAACATTTTATATTCCCAAATATTTATTCACCATTACCACTGGGTCAGACACAGCTGAAAAAACAGCAGGACTAAGGGTCATAACAGGACTTAGGATAGATGTGAAAGTAAGCTCGCATAAAAGACCATAATAAGTAGCAGTCTACAACTCTCAATACTAAAAGTAACTAACTATTGACAGATGAGACTATATAGGATACAAGAATCCTAACATGGAGTAACATCAATTACCTCCTTAACCCTTTACCCAATGAATCGCCCGCATCCGCCCGCGTAATATGCAGATTAAGCAGCTGAAAAAATATTATTTTTCGAAAAATTTCAACAAAACCATATCAAGTGATCCCTCGTTGGAACGAGCTCGTCGAGTTGAAATTTTTCGAAAAAAATTAAAAAACGATATTTAAATTAATAAATTTTGATATCGTCTGCGTTGGATAAAGGGTTAAATGTTAAGCATTTCTCAAGATGCTAATTTTGTTTGAGGAAGTCAATATATAAATGCATCCAGAGGTAATATAAATAAGATGATTCAAAATAAGATTACAAATCATGAGGTATTGTATGGAATGCACTCATGACTTCTAAAACTATATACAATTGTACAAACCCCCGAGCATTTGGCTTTCGGTAAAACATAGGTGAATGTAGATGGCTTAAACCAGTAAGACGCCTTTGTAATGACAAGCACTGCCACTGAATTAGAGTAAACTCATGAGGATAAGGCTTTTACCTCATGAGCAGAGATTTTATTCACCCTGCTATCAATGTCAGAGAAGTTAAAAAATTTATAGTAATTTATATATTTTTTATACTTACCAATGACCCAGACATAGCTGGTGCTAACTCTTAAAAATGTAGGGCCAAACACAAATTTTGCCCCCCAACCCCCAAAATTTGCATCTAAAACCAAAGAAAACATGTCCTGAATGGCCCTCCATACTTCACCTCCACTGCACATGCGCAGTGTCAAGGACATCCCGAAATTGGCACCATTAATCATTGTTATAATCAGTGCCTGGTAAGCGCTATGTACTCAGCGGGGAGGTATGAGTTCCCAACTCCTGGGAGGGCTATCCCCGTCTGGGTCATTGTTAAGTATAAAAAATATATAAATTACTATAAATTTTTTAACATTTTTATACTGTACCAATGACCCAGACATAGCTGAATAGTAAAAAGGCTGGAGGGCCTAGGACATAGAGGAAATTCCAATAAGCTCAATTATATAAAATAGAATAATCCCCTCTTGGGGAAAAGGAGAATTTGGCCTTACATGTATCTTTCTTATTTATGATAAATTAGAAAGACACAACACCTTCCATAATTGAGCATCGTAACACCCATGTACTCTATTAATATCCAGTATAATCCTTATACTAATAATTTTTAAAGTAAGCCAATAAATAAAGTTAGTCTAGAGAATTGAGACTCTTTATACTCTTTTAAAAGTGTCCGAGGATTGTATAATAACGCCCGTTTGACACATGATAAAATCAAAAGCTATACTATGACCTGAATGAATTTTTAAAACATAAACTTATCACTTTAAAACCATCCCAGTAACAGCTCAGAATTACTGACTCCGGAGGAGGTATCCCTTAGTTTTCATAATAAAACAGGTGACCCAAGGGAACACCCTCCCCCCCCCCCCCCCCCCTTCTCCTTGCCCTGACACTTGACATATACAAATGCTTCGCACCGAGCTACACTTTAAAAATATGACATGAATGAATTTTTAACATTAATATTACACTTTAAAACCATCCCGGTAATGACTCAGAATTACTGACTCCGGAGGAGGAATCCTCTTGCTTTTCACTATAAAGCTGGTGACCTAAGGGAACACCCTCCCCCCCCCCCCCCCCCCCCATTCCCCTTGCTCTGGGTCAAATAGCCCAGAGCGAAGAGGGCCACAGGACGGAGTCACTGCCGGAACAGAAAGCCTACCTAGCTATAGTTGCAACTGTTAAGTGAACAACATTCTGAGCAGCAGATAATGGACCTAAACAATGCAGGCCTCCAGAAATGGACTCAATATTTCTGAGATAAAAATTCATGAATGTGGATGGCTGAGACCAATGTGCAGCCTTCATTAAATCTATAATAGCGACACTATTTACGTAAGCCCAAGATGTAGAAAGAGCTCTTACTCCATGAGCCGAAATCTCAAGCACAAACTGCTGAGTTAATGATAGATTACCATAAGCAGTACCGATAGTTAATTGAATCCATTAGCAATAGAATGGACCATAATGTCCTTCTATTAGGCTTCAAAGACAGAAGAAGCTTTACGTCCTTACTGATAAACTGAGATCTGTTTATAAATACGTAAACTCTAACCGGACAGAGTAAAGGCCTATGCCCGTACGAAGACGGAAGGACCTTAATAACAATAGGTTCCGGATATTCATTAGGAGCCTGATTCTTAACCAAAAATCCAACATTAGTAGTAAAGGAAATAGAGTTTCCGATACTACGAAAGTGAGAATCGTCCACCGATAGTGCATGAAGCTCACTAACTCCTCAGTAGAAGAGAAGACTAAGAGAATTACAGTCTTAAAAGGCCAGAATTTGAAAACTACTGTTTCCAGAGGCTCAAATGGTTACTTAGTTAAATAAGAACCCAAGCTAAATTCCGTATAGGAAATAATCTAAGGATTCTAGGTCTATTTATCGAAAAGTTTCTAACTAACTTAGATAAAGAGACATTAGACTCAATTGTAAACTATCAGGAGTGCATAGGTATGAGATAACATAGACCTATAACCTCAATAGTAACAGGCTGCAGTTGATGTTGACAAACAAGTATAGTATAAAGTTTGCAATGTCAAGTATGGAGGGATCCAAAATATCAACATAATGATCCCTACACCAACGACGGAAGAGCCTCCACTTTAGCCGCATAGTATAGCGAAGAGGAGGTTCTCCTGCAGTAAGAAATCGCGTCCACTGCTCGTCCTGTACAATGCTTGCCGTGCAAGAAGGACCGCACAACGGAATACATGAAGGTTGAGACCTTGCGGGTTGTGATGAAGTTGACACGATTTCCCCAGCGAAAGAAGATCCTCTCATGGAGGAAGTTTTCGCGGTAAGTCCCACAGCAGACACCTGAGTAAATTCATCCACGGTCTCTGTGAAGACAGAGATGCAACCAACAGAATTGGATTGTGGATGTTTATCTTAGCAATACTTGCTGAATCAACAGCGCTGGAGGATACGCATATCCTATCATTCCGTCCTATTAGATCAATAGAGCGTTAACTATATGAGCTCAGGGATCCGGACATGGAAACCCATATGTCTGCAATTGATTAGTGAGTTGTGTCGCAAATAATTTATCATTGGGTGCTCCCACTGATAGCAAATCTGATAGAATACTTGTTTGTTGAGAGTCCATTCTGACGGCAACAAGCGACCCTTACGTAAAAGGGAGACTGCTAATACAATCAGACGACCCGGAATATGACGGACCGAAACAGACCTTGGTGTTCTAGAACAAACAGAAGGATTCTTTCCGTTAAATTGAATAACGGAACCGAATGAGTGCCTCCCTGGTTCCGGAGATACGCAACTACTGTCGTATTATCGGACAGGATTTGGACATGCGATTCTGAATAATGTTCATTCAATGACATAGTGCAAGCCAAAATAACATCATTTCCTGGAAGTTAAGTGCTTGCCTAGAAACTGCGGAACCCAAAGACCCTGGCACTTCGAATCCGTTGGGATCAATATTGTACCCCAACCTGTTTGACTGGCATCCGTCAAAAACATAAAACTTGGATCCGGCAACGCAGTGGCACTCTCTGAGTCAACCACCGAATGTATGCCCAAGTCTGAATCTCTTGTTACACTTGATAGACAAGAGACCGTGTATATCAAGCAATTCATAGATTGCTGAAAGGTTGCCGTCGAAGAGAAGCTTCTCCGAGACCGAAGCGACTCTGAGAGAGTTCTTCACCTTACTATCCACGCGTGTGGATGTAGCTAGGGCTGCGTCACGTCTAACCAACTCCAGGTCTCCACTGAAGGGCGGAGTTATACGTGGAAAAACTACTGCCCTTGAAAGAAATCTCAGAGGATCATATCCTAGAATTCTTTCTCTTGAAGACGTAATGATAACCCTCAGTAAGGTGGTTTATGTATGATAAGGCGTCAAAGTTAAGTCTATTAGACATCATTGTCGTTTCCAAAGTCATGGTTGGAATTGACATAGACGGCGAAAAAGATAATTCCCAGTCTTCAGCCTCGTCATCTAGACGCAGAGGAACTCTCGGTATGCCCTATTCTGCCAATATAATATTATTTTCCTAGAATTGATGAAAAGCAGAATAGAGCATTGCGGACAAGAAACTAGACTAGCATGTTTGGTAGCAAGCTTATATATAGCGTCGTTCAATAATTCAAATGTTCTAATGAGATTATTGGACTGTGTCGGCAACTCAGGGGCAATGTCCCTGAACCGATCCAAAACTCCGTGTCCAATGACGCTATTAGTCTCTTATCCAGCATCGCAGCAATGTAGTCCGACGGAACAATCTCGGGAAGATAATGCCGGAAGAAATGTATGGCAGCTTCTGTTGTTCCAAAAGGGAAAGCTCGAAATTGTCCGAATCCCTTTCGCCATCCTGTCGGACCCTATCAAGTATTCGGTCGTCCGTACCTGATGCAACAGCGGAGCGCACCGACCCAGCGCCCTCGGATTATTCCTGATCCGACCGAGATTCTGTCGTTTGCTGGGATGCTGCGATAAGCTGTGCTATTTTGGATAGCACGTCCGTCACTGAGGCCTGTGAAGAAGCGGTCTTACGATGCTTTGCCGCTGGAAGCTCCGTGTTCGTTACCCCGTGCATACTTCTATTATGCAAGCGACCGGAGTGTACAGGCCTCGTGTCCCTTGGCTACCGGATGGTGTTACCTGTTCGCCTTGGAATCACTGAAAGACGAAGCTGGTCGAATACTCGAGGTCACGTAACCAATGTGCGCTGCTGTGAGGATGAGGAAGCATTATCAACATTCTCTCGGACTGTCTATATAACGGAGCGTCCCTAGCGGCGGATATATGCTCCGAATGCGAAATGTCTGTACCACAACATCCGGTCCCATATGTTGTTGTACAAGAGAGGGACCTCTCTCGCTCGCAGCCTGGACGGACCTGGACGAGCTAGGAACCAGACTAACAGGCTTCCTCCGATCTCTCCTCCAATCCGTCGTCACTGGGTGTGTACTAAAGTCTATTATAGTGCTCGCATCACCCAAATCTCCTTCCTAGACCGCAACAGACGAACCCGACTGCCGAACCATTCGATGAATGGACGCTACACCGGGTGAGCTAGCGAAAGTCAACTCCATCGATCCTACTAGGGACCTCTTAGGCGATTGACGTATTCCATGAGCACTTATTGCCGCTAGCTCTTCATTAACTATGACGACAGAGGCACACTTTTGAAAGACATCTCAGTAACTTTGCGAACAAGAAACCAGACATGCGTGATAACAGCAAGCATATAAATAATATATATAGCGTCGTTCAATAATTCAAAAGTTCTGTGACATTATTGGACTGTGTCGGAACTGAGGGACGATGTCCCTGAACTGATCAAAAAAATTTCTGTGTCCACCGACGCTATCAGCTTCTTATCCGGCATCGCAGCATTCTGGTCCGACGAAAGAACCTCTAGAAGATAAAGTCGGATGACATATACAGCAGCTTATGTTGTTCCGAAAGGGAAAGCTCAAAATCCTCCGAATCCCTTTCGGCATCCCGTCGGACCGTATGAAATTTTTGGACGTCCGTATCTGCTTCCGCGAAGCGTCCCGACCCAGCGTCGTCGGATATTACATGATGCGACAGAGATTCTGTCGTTGCTGGGATGCTGCGATAAGTTGTGCTATTTGGGATAGCACGTCCGTCACCGAGGCCTGTGCAGTAGCGGTCTTACGATGCCTTGCCGCTGGAAGCTCTGTGTACGTTAACTCCCGCATACTTTCTTATGCGAACGTCCGGAGTCTGCAGGCCTCGTGTCCCTGGCTACCGGATGGCGTGACCTGGTCGCCGAGGATTCTCTGATTGGTGAAGTTGACTGGATATCTGAGGTCACGTAGCCAAGAGCGGTCGTGTGCGCTACCATGAGGATGAGGAAGCCTTATTGACAGTCTCTCCGGACTGACTATATAATGGAGCGTCCCGAGCATTTGTACCACAACATCTGGGACCAGATGTTGTTGTACGAGAGAGAGGCCTCTCTCGCTCGCAGTCCGGATGGACCTGGACGAGCTATGAACCGGACTAAAAGGCTTCCTCCATTCTCTCCTCAAATCTGCCGTCACTGGGTGTGCATTTGGTTGATTTATAGTGCTCGCATCACCCAAAACTCCTTCTGGACCGCAACGGACGAACCCGGCTGCCGAACCATTCGATGAATGGACGCTACACCGGGCGAGCTAGCGAACGTCAAAGGCCGTCGAACCTACTAGGGTCCTCTTAGGCAATTGACGTATTTTCATGAGCACTTTTCCACTAGCCCTTAATTAATTGTGACGACGGAGGCATACTTTTGGAAGACATCACGGATACATCACCCTGTTCTTGATCGTCTGAAATAGAGATTTGATAAACTCGAGTGACCCTGCGGGGAAAGGACCGGAATGGCTATTTCCCCACTAACATACCGTGACACACGCTTCCCATGTTGTCATCAAAAATTAACACATACTGAACAGGAGTTAGTGCGAGTACACTGACTACATTTATACAAAGATTATGAAAGTCAGAGGAAGATTTCCTCTTATTACAATTGAACAATATCCTTTCAATGTGAAAAGAAAGCAAAGTCCTAGTACTCGCACCAACCCCTGACAATCAAATTACATAATAACATGATCCATTAACATAGAAAAAATAAATGAAATCAAAAATTTTTGAAAAAATATTTTTTCAGAAAAGCCCAAGTTTCTGAAAAGTAACGTTGAGCCCCAATGGATCCCAAGCCAAAGTGTGGACAAAAATTCTAAAAATATTTTCAAAAATTATTGCAACACTTACGAACAATAATAATGTATCTAGTTATGATTAAACTAACATCAAGATATTATTTTCAAGAATTCCCCCCTCACACAGAGGGCTGTTGTCAATGTAAACAAGAAGTGTAAAAACACCAGAAACAAGACTCCAGGCACTGATAACCCTGGCCCGAAATCAGTTACCAATAATACACTATCTGATGCAAAACAGAGACTTCCAGGGAAGAAACTGCAGAACATCAGATGGTAGATGCAGAACACTACGCCTAACCACCCATAGGTGAAGACGTAAACATGGGGAAAAGAACAGAATTCATTCTGTTCTCCAGCTAAAACTCCCAAGAAATTTTAGTAATAATATTACAGAAAGTTAAAAAATTTATAGTAATTTATATATTTTTTATACTTACCAATGACCCAGACATAGCTGGTGCTAACTCTTAAAATATAGGGCCAAACACAAATTTTGCCCCCCAATCCCCAAAATTTGCATCTAAAACTAAAGAAAACATGTCCTGAAAGGCCCTCCACACCTCGCCCCCACTGCGCATGCGCAGTGTCAAGGACGTTCCGAAATTGGCGCCATTTATCATTCTAATAACCAGTGCCTGGTAAGCGCTATGTACTCAGCGGGGAGGCAAGAGTTCCCAACTCCTGGGAGGGCCATCCCCGTCTGGGTCATTGGTAAGTATAAAAAATATATAAATTACTATAAATTTTTTAACATTTTTATACTGTACCAATGACCCAGACATAGCTGAATAGTAAAAAGGCTGGAGGGCCAAGGACATAGAGCAAAATGGAATACGCTCAATAAAATAAAATAGAGTCATCCCCTGTAGGGAAAAGAAGTAATAGGCCTTACATGTATCTTTCTTATTTATGATAAATTAGAAAGATACAACACCTTCCAAAAATTGAGCTTCATACATCCATGTACTCTATTAATATCCAATAATCCTTATACTAATAATTTTTAAAGTAAGCCAATAATAAAGTAAGTCTAGAGAATAGAGACTCTTATACTCCTAAAAGTGTGTGAGAATTGCATAATCATGTCCGTTGACATATGCAATATTCAAAAGCTATACTTTAAAAACTAAGACTTGAATGAATTTTATAAACTTAAACTTCTCACTAAACAACCATCCCAATAACTGCTCAGAATTACTAACTCCGGAGGAGGTATCCCCTTGTTTTCATAGTAAAAACAGGTGACCCAAGGGAACACCCTCCCCCCCCCTTTTTCTTGCCCTGGGTCAAATAGCCCAGAGCGAAGAGGGCAGCCGAACGGAGACACTGCCGAAACAGACAGCCTACCTAGCTATAGTAGCAACTGTTAAGTGAATGACATTCTGAGCAGTAGATAATAGACCTAACAATAGAGGCCTCCAGAAATGGACTCGATATTTCTGAGATAAAATTCATGAATGGATGGCTGAGCGCAATGAGCAGCCTTCAAAAATCTATAATAGCAACACTATTAATGTAAGCCCAAGAAGTAGAAGAACTCTTACTTCATGAGCCGAAATCTTAAGCACAACTGCTAAGCCAATGATATACCATAAGCAGTACGCTAGTTAATAGAATCCATTAACAATAAAATGGAGCGTAACGTCCTTCTACTAGACATCAAAGACAGAAGAAGCTTACGCCCTTGTAATAAACAGATATCTGTTTATAAATACATAAACTGTACCCGGAAAGAGTAAAGGCCTATGCCCATACGAAGACGGAAGGACCTTAAAATAATAGGTTCCGGATAATAGGAGCCTAACTCTTATGCAACAATCCAACCTAAATAGTAACGGAAGTATTGATTCCGAAACTATGAAAGTGAAAATCATCCATCGATAGTGCATGAAACTCACTGACTCTACAGTAAAAGAGAAACCAACAGAATTACTGTCTAAAAGGTCAGAATTTGAAAACTACTGTTTCCAGAGGCTCAAATGATTACTTAGCTAAATAAGAACCGAAGTTAAAATCCATATAGGAATTTAATCTAAGGATTCTAAGTCTATTTATCAAAAAGTTACTAACTGACTTAGATAAAGAGACAAAAGACTCAATTGTAAACTAACGTAGAGTGCATAGGTATGAGGTAACATAAACCTATAACCTAAATAACAACAGGCTGCAGTAGATCTTGTGAAACAAGTATACTAAAAACTAGCAATGCGTAGTATGGAGGGATCAACCATATGAACATAATGATCCCTACACCACGACGGAAGAGCCTCCACTTTAGTCGCATAGAATAGCGAAGAAGAGGATCTCCTATAGTAAGAAATCGCGTCCAAAGCTCGTCCAGTACAGTGCTTACAATGCAATACGGACCACACAACGGAATACATGAAGGTTGCGACCTTGCTGGTTGTGATAAAGATGACACGATTTACCCAGTGAAAAAAGATCCTCACATAGAGGAAGATTTCACGTTAAGATCCACAGTAGACAAGAGAGTAAATTACTCATGATCTCTGTGAAGATAGAGATGCTATCAACAGAAATGTATTGTGGTTGTTTATCTTAGCAATACCTGCTAAAACAACAGCGCCGGAGGATACGCGTATCCTATCATACCGTCCTATAGATCAATAGAGCGTTAACAGCATTAGCTCAGAGATCTGGACAAGCCAACACATACGTCTGCAATTGATTAGCAAGCTGTGTCATAAATAAAACATCATTGGGCGCTCCCATAGATAGCAAATCTGATTAAATACTTGTTTGTTGAGAGTCCATTCTGACAGCAACAAGCGACCCGTAAGAGAACGGGAGTGCGATAAAACAATCAGACGACCCAGAATATGACGGACCAAAACTGAACTTGGTGTACTATAACCAACAGACGGATTCTTTCCATTAAATTGAATAACGGAAACGAAAGAGTGCCTCCCTGGTTCCGGAGATACGCCACTACTGTCGAATTAAAGGACAGGAATTTGGGCATGCGTTTCTGAATAATGTTCATGCAATGACATAAAGCAAGCCTAAAAAACATTATTCCGCGGAAGTTAAACTGATAGCTAAAAGACTGCGGAACCCAAAGACCCTGGCACTTCGAATCCGTAGGGATCAGTATATATCCCAATCTGTTTGACTGGCAACCGTCATAACAGCCACACTAGGGTCCGGCAACTGCGGCGGCACTCTCTGAGTCAACCACCGAATGTTTGCCCCAGTCTGAATCTCTTGTAACACTAGATAGACAAGAGAATGTATAAATCAAGCAATTCATGGATTGCCGGAAAGTTGCCGTCGAAGAGAAGCTCCTCCGAGAACGAAGCGACTCTGAGAGAGTTCTTAACCTACTATCCACGCGTGGATGTAGCTAGGGCTGCATCACGTCTAACCAACTCCAATCAGCCACTGAAGGGCGGAGTTATACGTGAACAAACTACTGCCCTCAAAAGAAATTACATTGAGAATAATATCCCGTAAATCTTTTCTTGAAGACGTAATGATAACGCCTCAGTAAGGCGGATTACGTATAATAAAGCGTCTAAGTTAAGTCTACTATACATAATGTCGTTCCCAACATTGAAATTGGAAAAGACATAAACGGCGAAAAAGAATATATGCAGTCTTTAATCACACCGTCTAGACGCATATGAACTCTCGGTATGCCCTGCTCTGCCAAAATAAACTATATGTAAAAAAGATAAAATGGCAGAAATGAGCCACGCGGACAAGAAACTAAACTATCATGCTTAGTAGCAGGCTTGTATATATATATATAATATATAGCGTCGAAAAATAAAACACATGTTGTAATGACAATATTGGACTGCGTCGGTAAGTCAGGGACAAAGTCCCTGTACCGATCGAAAAATCCGAGTCCAATGACGCTATAAGTCTCTTATCCAAGATCGCAGTAATGAAGTCCGAAAAATAATCACTGGAAGAAATGCCAGAAGATATGAAAGGCATCTTCCGATACTACTAAAGGGAAAACTCGAAATCTTTCGAATCCCTTTCGCCATCCTGTCGGACCCTATAAAGCGTTCGGTCGTCCGTAGCTTGATGCAACCGCGGACCGCACCGACCCAGCGCCGTCGGATAATTCCTGATTCGACCGAGAAACCGTCAATTGCTGGGATGCTGCGAAACAACTGTGCTAACTCGGATAGCACGTCCGTCACTGAGGCCTGAGGAGCTGCGGTCTTATGATGCATTGCCGCAGGAAGCTCCGAGATCGTTACCCCGTGCATACTTCCAATATGCGAGCGAACGGAGTGTATAGGCCTCGTGTCCCTTGGCTACCGGATGGCGCGACCTATTCGCTGTGGAATCACTGAATGCCGAAACTGATCGGATACTCGAGGTCACGTAGCCAATGTGCGGTCGTGTGCCCTGCTGTGAGGATGAGGAAGCATTAAAGACAGTCTCTCGGACTGTCAATATAACGGAGCGTCCCGAGCAACGGACATATGCTCCGAATGTAAAATATCTGAACCACAACATGCGGTCCCCTATGTTGTTGGCTTCCTCCGATCTGTCCTCAATCTGCCGTCACTGGGTGAGTACTAAAGTAATTAAAGTGCTCGCATCACCCAAATCTCCTTCCTAGACCGCAACGGACGAACCCGGCAGCCGAACCATTCGATGAATGTACGCTACACCGGGTGAGCTAGCGAATGTCACTCCGTAAGCGATAGACATATACCATGAGCACTTATTGCCGCTAACTCTTCATTAACTATGACGACAGAGGCACACTTTTGAAAGACATCTCCATAACTCTTCGAACAAGAAACCAGAAATGCTTGGATAGCAAGCATAAAATAATAATATATATAGCGTCGTTCAATAATTCGAAAGTTTGTGTGACATTATTGGACTATGTCGGAACTGAGGGACGATGTCCCTGAACCGAACCAAAAATTTCTAAGTCCACCGACGCAATCAGTTTCTTATCCGGCATCGCAGCATATGTTGTTCCGAAAGGGAAAGCTTGAAATCCACCGAATCCCTTTCGGTATCCCGTCGGACCGGATGAAACTTTCGGACGTCCGTACCCGCTTCCGCGGAGCGTCCCGACCCAGCATCGTCGGATAAAATATATGCGACAGATTCAGTTGATGCTGGGATGCTGCGATAAACTGTGCTATTAAGGAAAGCACGTCCGTTCCCGAGGCCTGTGCAGTAGCGGACTTACGATACATTGCCGCTGGAAGCTCCGTGTACGTTGACTCCCGCACACTTCCTATGCGAACGTCCGGAGTCTGCAGGCCTCGAGTCCCCGGCTACCGACCCAGCGCTGTCGGATAATTCTCGATCCAACACCGTTTCTGTCGGCTGCTGGGATGCTGCGATAAGCTGTGCTATGTGCACAAGAATGTCCGGCGTCGAGACCTGCGGAGGCGCAATCTATCGGTGCTTCGCCGAGGGCAGCTCCGCATCAGATGGCTCCCGCATACTTCCTATGCGAACGTCCGGAGTCCATCGGTCTCGAATCCCTGGCTGCCGGATGGTGTGACCTGGTCGCCGAAGAATCCTTGATCGGCGAAGCTGGTAATATATCGGCGGTCACGCAGCCAAGGTGCGGTCGTGTGCGCTGACGAGAAGAGGAAGCCTTAGCAGTCTCAGCGGACTGCCTATACAACGGAGCGTCCCGAGCGACGGACGTATGCTCCGCTAACAACACATTTGTACCACAACATCTGGGGCCAGATGTTGTTGAACGAGAGAGGGGCCTCTCTCGCTTGCCGTCCGGATGGACCGGAACGAGCTATGAACCGGACTAAAAGGCTTCCTCCGTTCTCCCTCCGATCCGCCGTCACTGGGTGTGCATTAAGATAATTTTATAGTGCTCGCATCACCCCAAAATTCCTTCTAGACCGCAACGGACGAACCCGGCTGCCGAACCATTCGGTGAATGGACGCTACACCGGGCGAGCTAGCGGACGTCAAAGGCCGTCGAACCTACTAGGGTCCTCTTAGGCAATTGGCGTATTACATGAGCACTTTTCCGCTAGCCCTTCATTAATTGTGACGACGGAGGCACACTGTTGGAAGACATCACAGATACATCACCCTAATCTTGATCGTCTGAAATAGAAATTGATAAAGTAGAGTGACCCTGCGGGGAAAGGACCGGAGTGTCCAAATCCCCAACAACATACCGTGACATACGCTTCCCATATTGTCAACGAAATCATACGATACAGAACAGGAGTTAATGCGAGTACACTGACCACATATAGAATGATAATAAGGTCAGAGGAAGACTTCCTCTTAAAACAATTGATCAATATCCTTTCAATGTGAAAAGGAAACAAGTCCTGGTACTCGCACTAACCCCTGGCAATCAAATACATAATAATAATATGATCCATTAATATAGAAAAAATAATTGAAATCAAAATATTTTGAAAAAATATTTTTTCAGAACAGCCCAAGTTTCTGAAAAGTAACGTTGAGCCCCAATGGATCCCAAGCCTAAGTGTGGACAAAAATTTTAAAAATATTTTAAACAATTTATTCAACACTTACGAACAATAATAATGTATCTAGTTATGATTAAAATAACATAAAGATATTATTATTTAGAAATCCCCCCCTCACACAGAGGGCTGTTGTAAATGTAAACAATGAGTGTAAAAACACTAAAATAAGACTCCAGGCACCCAGGCCCGAAATCAGTTACCAAAAATACACCATCTGATGCAAAACAGAGACTTCCAGGGAAGAAACTGCAGAACATCAGATGGTAGATGCAGAACACAACGCCTAACCACCCGTAGGTGAAGACGTAAACATGGGGAAAGAACAGAATTCATTCTGTTATTAAGCTAAAACTCCCAAGAAATTTTAGTAATAATAATTACAGAAACTATGCCAAAAGCATGGGAGAATAGCAAGGGGGAACTTAAAGGACAGGGAGAGAGGAAAAACACTTGAAAAAACAGTGTAACTAAATAATCAGAATGACAACAAAATGGCTGCTGCCTTGAAAATAGGTAACTTAACATAATTTCATTAAAAAATTTTAAGTTACAGCCCTGATAATATTCTGTCACACATTCTTTTCCTCTCCTCCTTTTCTATCCTCCTTAGAATCACCATTTCACTAATATTTATGTGTCTGGCATCATTTAAACTGAGATTTAAAAGCACAAAGATCAGTCAGATGTTAACTGATGAAGGGCCAAACTTAGAATGATAAATGGCGCCAATTTCGGAACGTCCTTGACACTGCGCATGCGCAGTGGGGGCGAGGTGTGGAGGGCCTTTCAGGACATGTTTTCTTTAGTTTTAGATGCAAATTTTGGGGATTGGGGGGCAAAATTTGTGTTTGGCCCTATATTTTAAGAGTTAGCACCAGCTATGTCTGGGTCATTGGTACAGTATAAAAATATATGCCAAAAGCATGGGAGAATAGCAAGGGGGTACTGAAAGGAAAGGGAGAGAGGAAAACAATGAACAAGCAGTGTAACTTGATAACAAGAATGACCACAACAGGCTGTTGCCTCGAAAATAGGTAACTTAACATAATTTCATTAAAAAATTTTAAGTTACAGCCCTGATTATTTTCTGTCACTCATTTTTCCTCTCCTTCTATATCCTCCTTAGAATCACCATTTCTCTAATATTTATGTGTCTGGCATCATTTAAACTGAGATTTACAAGCACAAAGATCAGTCAGATGTTAACTGATGAAGGGCCAAACAAAGAATGATTAATGGCGCCAATTTCGGGACGTCCTTGACACTGCGCATGTGCAGTAAAGGTGAAGTATGGAGGGTCATTCAGGACATGTTTTCTTTGGTTTTTAGATGCAAATTTTGGGGGTTGGGGGGCAAAATTTGTGTTTGGCCCTACATTTTTAAGAGTTAGCACCAGCTATGTCTGGGTCATTGGTACAGTATAAAAATATTATAAATTTTAAGTAATTTGTATTTTTTTATACTTACCAATGGCCCAGACTAGCTGGTGCTAACTCAAAAATTAATCCCGGGCCAAAAACAAAATTTGCATGCAAAACCGAAAAATTGATGTCCTATCTAGTCCTCCATATTTTTCGGATCAGCACATGTGCAGTATCCAGGAAGGCACCAAAATTGGCACCAACCATCATTCTTTCTAACGACTGCCTGTTAAAGGTTATAAACAGTGGGGAGGTATGAGTGCCCACTCATGGGAGGGTCATATCCATCTGGGCTATTGGTAAGTATAAATAAACAGCTGTGCCATGAGCGCATGATATGCCTGTTATTAATTACAAAAGGGAAGCACACAATATGAGTATACATGTGTACTAAGCATTTTTTAAGTTATTGTTCGGCATGTGGAAAATTAATTATATTTTGACGAATAAAGTCCCATAACTCTGGAATGACATACTGGACAGTGACACAAATAGAAAGGGAAGAGTCCTTCCATCAACATATTCTTGCCACCAAAAAATCCTGAAAATTGATCAAAGTCTGACATGTGGAAAATTGCCAATATTTTGATGAAAAAAGTCCCATAACTCTGGAATGACCACTCAGATAGTGACACAAATCGAAAGGGAGATTCCTTCCATCAACATATACTTGCAACCAAAAAATCGTGAAAATTGCTCTAAGCATTTTCAAGTTATTGTTAGACAAGTGGAAAATTGCTTATATTTTGACGAATAAAGTCCCATAACTCTGGAATGACATATCGTACGGCGACAGAAATACAAAGGGAGATTCCTTCCATCAACATATACTTGCCACCAAAAAATCATGAAAATTGATCCAAGCATTTTCAAGTTATTGTCCGACATGTGGAAAATTGCTTATATTTTGACGAATAAAGTCCCAAAACTCTGGAATGACAAATCAGACAGTGACACAAATCGAAAGGGAGATTCCTTCCATCCCATAACTCTGGAATGACATATCGGACGGCGACAGAAATACAAAGGGAGATTCCTTCCATCAACATATACTTGCCACCAAAAAATCATGAAAATTGCTCCAAGCATTTTCAAGTTATTGTTTGACATGTGGAAAATTGCTTATATTTTGATGAATAAAGTCCCATAACTCTGGAATGACAAATTGGACAGTGACACAAATCGAAGTGTTGTCGAGTTATTGAACGTGTGGACAGATGGACAGCAGTATACCATAATACGACCGTACACAACAACCAATGGCCCAGACTAGCTGAATCGTAAAAAAAGGCTGGAGGTCCTAGGACATAAAGGAAAATCCAATCTCTCAATCACTTCAGTAAAGGATATCTCCTACAGGAGAAGAGGAGAAGATAGGAATTATATATGTCTTTCTCCTTTACGAGAAAAGAAAAAGGCATAACACCAAGAATGTAATTGAGTATTACATAATATATAATTCTCCATTTAATGCCAGCATAACCTGTTATGCTAATTCGGTGAAGGAAAACCAATATATAAAGATTATCCAGAGAATGAGACTCTTTATACTCATTTAAAAGTGGCCGAGGATTGTATATTAACACCCGTTTGACACACGACATATACAAATACTTCACAGTGAGCTACACTTTAAAAACAGTACATAAAAGAGACATTATTGCTTCACACCGAGCTACACATAAAAACCATCCCAGCACCAACTCAGGACTACTGACACCGGAGAAGGTCTTCCCTTGCTTTTCACTATAAAGCCAGATGATCATAAGGGAAAAAGATGTCCCCCACCCCTTTCCCCTTGTTCAGAAATACATGTCCTCAGAACAAAGAGGGCAGTGGAACAGCGTCAATGCTGGAACGGACTGCCTAAATAACTATAGATGTAACCATTAATGGACGACATTCTGAGCAACAGAAAGAGGCCCCAAAGATCTAAGGTCACCAGAGATGGACACTAAATTTCTCAGGTAAAACTTGGTAAATGAAGAGGGCTGTGTCCAGTATGCAGCCTTCATGAGATCGGTAATGGCTATATTGTTAGAATAAGCCCAAGAAATGGACAGTGCTCTAAACTCGTGCACTGATATCTTATTAACCGAACGTAGATCCGAAGATCGATTTTCATAGGCAATGCGTATAGCCAACTGAATCCATCTTGGGACTGAATGAACAGAAATATCTTTTCTGTTAGGAAACAATGAAAGAAAGAAACATTTTCTAATAAAATTTGATCGACGTTTATAAATGCGCATAGCCCTGACTGGACACAGCAAAGGTCTACAGTAGTCTGGAGCCAGATTCTTAGCCAAAAATCCCATTTCTGTAGTCAGGGTAATGGTATTACCCACACTACGATAGTGAGATTTCAGCAACAGATAAAGCATGAAGTTCACCGACTCTTCTAGCAGATGCAAAGGCTAAGAGAAATGCTGTTTTATAGGTCAAGAATTTGAACTCTACAATGTCCAATGGCTCAAACGGAGCTTCGTTGAGCTTCAACAGAACCCAAGCAAAATTCAACTTAGGAATTAATCTGAGGGTTCTAGGTCTATTAATAGACAAATTTCTAACCAGCATGGACAATGAAGTATTTGAGCCAATAATCAAGTTATCATGATAAGCGTAAGTGTCTGATAACATAGACCTATAGCCCTTAATAGTGACGGGCTGCAGTCTGAGATCGTCAAACAAGTAGACAAGGAAATTGGCAATATCTGGTATGGATGGATCATAAACATCTGTCAAGTGATCCTGACAGCAACGGAAGAAATCCTGTTAACTGTTTTCCGTGCAAGAAGGACCGCACAACGGAAATACATGAAGATTGAGACCTTCTGGGTTGTGATGCAGTGTGCGTGACTTCCCCTGATAAAGAAGATCCTCTCGTGGAGGAAGCTTCCTGGGAACATTCCATAACAGACACCCGAGAAGATTGATCCAAGGTTTCTGTGACGAGAGAGGTGCTACTAGCAGGATTCTGTAACAAGACTGTTTGATCTTTAACAGAATCTGCTGAATCAACAGAGTTGGAGGATACGCATCTCCTATCATTTCGTCCCATGAGATCGACAGAGCATCTACTGCGTACGCTCGATGATCTGGACATGACGACATGAAAGTCAGTAATTGATTGTTCAGGTGTATCACAAATGGATCTATCAGGGGACGATCCCACTGGTAGCAAATCTGCCTGAATATTTGCTTGTTGAGAGTCCACTCCGATGGCAACAAGCGACCTTTCTGAGAAAGCGAGTCTGCTAGTACATTCAGACGACCCAAGTATATGACGGACAGAAAGATGAACATGATGATTCATGACGTATAGGAGAATCTTCTCCATTAATTCACATAATGGAATTGAATGAGTGCCGCCTTGAATCCGGATGTAAACTACTGCTGTCGAATTGTCTGACAAAATCTGAACATGGACGTTCGCTGTTATGTGAATCCTATGTTGAAGAGCTAGCCATATTGACATCATCTCTTTGATGTTTTTGTGCTTCACTTTGGGACCGAGGGTCCCAAAAACCCTGACACTTCAAGTCTGCTAAACTTGGTGTCACGCCCCAACCCGTCCGACTCACATCCGTCATGATCGTGAAAGTCGGATCTGGCAGTTGCAGAGGAACTCCCTGAGTTAACCAATGAAGATCTGCCCAAATCTGAATCCTTTGTTTTACTAGTCCGTTAAAACAATACTGGTTTCGAGCGAATGCGTCTTCACATTCCAGTTGAGTAAAGAATATCTGAAGGGAACGCACATGTAGATCGCCCATCGGAATAAGATCTGCAGCCAATCTGCACAACCCCATCAGTCGCATGAATTCCCCTCGCTGTTAATGTGTCTGAGTGTATACAAAAGCGAGCATAACAACAGACTAATTTCACTCTGGGTAATGGTTGACTAACCAGATTGTTGTGAGTCTCCAAGCTCATCCCCAAGTGCGTGAACTACTTGGACAGAGCTAGATCTGACTTTTTCTTGTTTACGATGAACCCGAGACATCGGAGTAATAGAAGCAGACTCTGGACATCATTCTTAAGAATAATTCTGTTGCCGTATCTCTGCAGAATATCGCCCAAGTAAGTCGACGTTACCACAGATGAATGAGCTTGGAAGTATGACATTATTGAGTTCATTATTCGAGTGAATGCCCAGGGAGCCAGATTCAGACCAAAGCACGTTGCTCTGAACTGATAAACCTTCCCTTGTACGGCAAACCGTAGGTACTTTCTGAATGCCGGATGTACCAGGACATGAAAGTATTCATCCTTTAGGTCTATGCTTGTCGCATAGTCATTCACTCAAATACTCGCTCTTAATGACCGAATGGTCTCCATATGGAACTTCGGAGCCACGATAAGCGTGTTTATCCAGCTCAAGTCTATGACCGTTTGGAACGAGCCGTCTAGCTTCGGTACGAGGAACAGGTGACTGTAAAAACCCTGAGAATCTTGATTCTCGACGACCTCTATTGCTTCCTTTAACAAGAGAGCCTGTACCTCCGCTAGGAGAGACTCTATTTTGAAAGGATCCGATGGAAGATTGGTCCAACGCGGATATCTTGTTAGTGGGGGTTTCGCTCAGAATGATAGCCATAGGCCATCCGAGACTACACTTCCCACCCACTGATCTTCTGTGACCGCTATCCAGTTTCTTGCGAAGTTTGATAACCTTCCACCAACTGGCAAGCAATAGAGGTCTTGAACATCACCTGTATGACCTACTAGGCTTACAGGAGGAGAAACTATGTCCTCCTCACGAAGAACCTCATCCCATCGGCCTAGGGGCGTCTGACCGATAGTCCTGATCAGACCTACACCCCTTTCCAAAGTCGCTACATTGATGACCTCCAGAGTAATTGTAAGTGGGTTTCTTATACCATTACTCTGGAGGTCTAGTCTGCTGAAGCAGGTTGTTGAGACGCCAACTTCAATAGCAGAGCACTTGACACTTTCTTAGTAGCCTGTTCATAGACTAACGAAAGCTTGTCATCAAAAATAGTATGTCCGGAGACCGGAGCGACCTGGAGAGAGCTCTTCACCTTGTCATCTATAAGTGATGACGACACAAGGGCAGCATCACATCTGATTAACTCCAGATCAGTCACTGTTAGGGCGGAGTTATAGGTGGTATACATAATTGCTCTGGAAAGAATAAGAGAGGTGAAAAAGTCCTCAAATTCTTTCCTGCTGAAACGTTGTGCAATAGCTCTGGTAAGGTGATCTGCATAAGGTATTGCATCCAAATTCGCTCTACTTGATGAAATTGCCATTTCAATTGTGTCTGAGCGAATGGTGAATGATGTAGGTAAGGAGACATCTAGATCCCCGGCCTGCTCATCCAAATGCAGAGGAGCTCTCTGAACATCTTCTCCGACTGTTTTAAATGAACATGGTCCAAGAAACGGTATGTTTATGGAAGATGAAGTTAAGAAACCGCCTTTTTTTCCTCACACTCGAGAGGTTGAATATGGCATTGTCTACATGGCTAAAGGCCTGCGACACCTGCCTAGACTGAACGGAAAAGAAAAAACTTCTTCCTTTGTCCGTATAAAGTCTGCATCCAATGACGCCAGTGGTTTCTCTTTTGTTGTTGCAGCATTCTGATTCGTCGGAACAAATTCAGGGTAGTATTGGTGGATGAAATCCATCGCAACCATGTGCTGTTCTGAAAGGGAAGGGTAATCCTCTTCTTTATCCCTTTCACCATCTGAGAGAATCAGTAGTGAATGTCAATCCACTGCATCTGCGTGAACAGACAACTGGACCGACCCAGCATGTCTGACAGCTCAGGTTCTGAGTCTGAGGGAGGCTGCACCTGCACTTGCTGAGTTGCTGTGATCAGCTGTGCAATCTGCGACAGCAAGTCTATCATCTAGGCCTGAGGAGCAGCGGTCTTCTGGTTCTTAGCCGCTTGCTGCTCCTGGGACGTTGTGTCGGAGATGGATCTCTTCTCCAAATGTCCCGATGATCGAGGCCTCGTCTCCCTAGATACCGGATGGTCTGACTTTAAGGGCGAAGAGTGGTCCCTTCCTCTCGCAGCAGGCTGGATATCCAAAGTCGAGCAGCTAGGATGCGGTTGTGTGTGCTTTATATTCGAAGTGTAAGAAGCTGTGATTGTAGCCAAGGCAGCTGCAATCTACACAGAGCATCCTGAACGGCAGGTGTGGACATATGCTCTGGCCCACACAAGTTCTTCACCACAACATCTGGCCCCAGATGTTGTTGGGATAGAGAGGGACCTCTCCTGCTCAAGGTCCTTTCAGACCTTGCCGAGCTTCCCAAAACACTTGCTGGCTTCTTTTCTAGTTCCATCGTCGCTGGGTGAGCATGCTTAGATTTTAAGGTGCTCGCTCTACCCACTACACTTCCTTCGACCGCAACTGACATACCTGGCATTATGGCTCCCACAGACGGAGTGACCGCTTCACCGGTCAAGTTAGATGCTGGCAAAGGATTAAAACCACCGGCCAGTGGCTTTATGCCCTGCCTAATATTCAGGAGTACCTTAGCAGCTAGCCCTGTTTGCTCATCAGAGCGCGATGACGGTAGCACACTTTTGGTACGTGTCACATAACCATCACCATGTTCTTGTTCCTCTGAAAAAGAAACTGAGAAACTTGAATGACTCTGTGGCGAGAGGACCAGCATTGGCCTCTCACTGCTAACAACATATCGTGACACCCATGTCCAACGTTTGTCATCCCAATCAACACATGTAGGACAAGAATTTGTGGGAGTACATCGACTACAAGCAAGGCAACAAGCATGTAAATCTGAGGAAGACTTCCTCGCCTTGCATTTTGAGCAATAAGCTTTCATAATTAATCAAACAAAGTCAATTAAACTCCCACCAACTCCATAATACATATATGATAAAGATACATAATAAAATACAAATCAAAAAATTAATTTAAAAAAATCTTTCGAAAATTTTGACAAAAGCCCAAGATCCCAAAGGGAACATGAAGAGCCCAAGGATATCCCGATAGAGCCTAAGTGCGGACAAAATCCCAAAATTATTGCTATACTACCGGAATATTAAAACCTGTATCTTACAACAATCCTACAGTAATAATAAGTAGAAATTACATATATTTAAAGGATCTTGCCAATGTAAACAACGTCAATGAAAATACGGGAAACAAGACCTCAGGCATTGAATAAAAAAGGCCCAAAGTGTGTAACAGATTTTAAAGCTACCAGATGTAAAGCAAGATCTTCAGATGAAGAGAAAATGATACATCGGATAGAAGATGCATGACAAAAACGACCCAACACCCCTAGGGTGAGGACGTAACCATGGAGATATACAGAATAAACATTCTGTAATACACATTAAACTCTCAAGAAATTTAATACAAAATTTCAATAAACAAGCCAAAAAACTTGGGAATTTGACAGGAGGGCTTCAAGGAAGGTTAGGGAAGGAACATTTAACAAACAGTGGATAAATCATTAGCAAGAATGATGACGTCAGGCACATGTCCCGAAATTGGGAAACATGAAATAATTTTGATAAAAATTATAAAGTTACAGCCCTGAACGTTCCTAACCACCGTTGTTCACTTCCATCATCCAATTATGTCCTTGGATCTACCAATTTTACCATTGATATGTGTCTGGCAGCCTCAAAAATGAGATTTAAAAGCACAGATGTCAGTTCATTCTTGCCTGATTTTTGACAAACAATAGTGAAAACCTGTGTTGATTTTGTATTTCATTTCAAAGTGAACAAGTGGAACCATCATTTCTCTCAGTGTTGTTTATCAAGAAAAACTCAGTTACAGACTCAAGTTTTCATGTTTAAGTCCACCCTTGGATTTGTTTCCAACTCACTACAAGCGCCCCTGGGCTAAAAAATGGGTCACTACGGTACTTGAAAACACTGATAGAAAAATTAAATATGTCATAATTTGAAAAAGATAAATTTACCTTTGATTAAAAACTCCATATCCATTTGATGATAATACCAGTAGCAACCCGAAACATCAAATACATCAAAATCTGGATGATGAGGGACATAGTTATAAACATTCACATAAAATTCCTGAAAATCCACATGGAAAAGAATAGAAATTTACTAATAAATGTTTCAGAGCTTTTAATTCATATTAAATGATTAATTTGTAAATCATTTTTTTTTCAGCAATTAACCATTCAACCACCTCTGGAAATGGTAGTGTGTGTAGAAGTGATTTTTAACCCTTTATCTAACATGAAAGGCAGACTACACATGCTGACAAAATTCTGGAATAACTAATTTTTTTCATTTTTTGAATCAAAAACATAGCTTATGGAACCTCATCAGAACAAGCTCAACAAGTTCATTCCAATGAGTGGTCATAAGCTATGTTTTTGAAACAAAAATGAAAAAATAATGAAAATTAAATGGTGATTTTTGTGAATAGCACTGGCTGGTTTTGGTCTTTACATCAGTTAGAGCGTTAAGCAGGAAAACACAAAGAGAAGTAGTATCAACACATTGGCTAATATTGCATGACCAGGGTTCTCCACACCTATTTTGGGAAAGGGTCCTGGTACTTGCATTTGGGAAATTTTGTGACATAATGACCTGAATTGGTAAATTTTCAAATGTTTGTAAAAAAAAATATCCTTTCAGAAACTGTTTTATACTATTCAAAAAAAGTAGGGGATATTTGATAAAAGTGAGATATATGAAGGAATATATTTAAATTTTCATCAAAATGACAGTTGAGGCATTGCATTGTGACATCTGGTGAATGATTTCAGAAATAGTTGGGTGTCTGACAAGCACACATTCCACGCACTGAACTGCAGAAGACATGGAGTTTCAGTCAGAGAATTTACCAAATTATGTCCAAGACCTCAATAACTTGTAAATCCTCCTTGGTTCGTGAGTCAAGTGCAGATCCGACGTGGCATACTCCTCACCAAATGTCCAATATCAGCTTGATTGATGTTATTCCATTCTTCCTGCAGTGCAGCGGCGAGTTCCTAAACATTGGTAGGTGGCTGTTGGCATTGTCATAGGCGCCTGCCAAGCATATCCCAGATGTGCTCGACTGATGAAAGGTCTGGACTTTGTGCTGGACAAGGCAGTGTAGTGATGTTCTGCTCCTGGAGGAACTCTGTAGCAACACAGGCCCTGTGTGCTCTTGCAATGTCATCTTGGAAAATGAATTGACGGCCATGACATCGCGCAAATGGCACCACATGAGCTGCTAACATGTTGTCACGGTAGTACTGCCCTGGGACACACCCTTGGATGACATGTAATGCTGTTCTGCTTGTCATGGTTATGTCTCCCCACACCATAACTGATCCACCAACAAAACGATCCTGCTGCCTAACGGTTACATCATGGTATTGTTCATTCTGCAGACACCACATTCTGTTTCACCTATCATGGAAGTTGAGAGTGAAACTCGATTAATCAGAAAATTATAAATTTAAGGTAATTTGTATATTTTTATACTTATCAATGGCCCAGACTAGCTGGTGCTTAACTCAAAGTTATTAAGGGCCAAACACAAATTTTGAACCCCATAATCCCCCAAATTTGCTTGCAAAACCGAAAATTAAAAGTCCTATCTGGCCCTCCATACATTTACTCTCCGTGCATGCACAAGTGACTGGAATTGGCACAACATCATTCTTTGTAGAAAAGAGTACTACAGAAAAATTCAGCGGGGAGGTATGGGTGTCCACTCATGGGTGGGCCATCTCCGTCTGGGCCATTGGTAAGAAAAAAATATACAAATTACCTTAAATTTATAATATTTTTACATTGTAAACCAATGGCCCTGACTAGCTGAATCATAAAAAGCTGGAGGGCCTAGGACTTCAGAATTAGTAGATCAACATAGTTCCAATCCTGTAATCCAAGGTGAAAAGAAATTAAAATTATTAAGAATTACATGTATGTCTCTCTATACAGTAATAGAGGAGACATATCATACAAAAGGAGCCCAGTTCAAGTAATTCCGTATACTTATCATGAAGACTATGCTAAATGGATGTAATGAGTTCCCAATTTTTAAGGCTAGCCCAGTCTAAGCCCCAAAAATTAGGATGGTGTATTTGAGAATGAGAGAATATCCCCCACAAACCTACGCCATATACAATAAAACTCCAGCTGTATGCAGGATATAATTACAGACAAAACAGCTTCACTCATAGTTACATACTTATTAAGCCGGAGGAGAGGTAAAAAATCCCCCCGACCTTTTTCTTTTGAAGGAATCTTCAAAGAGAAAGAGAGGAGTGCTCTAGAATCAGTAAAAGCAGTACCAAAAAACAATATAAATATTTTTCGAACAGGCACTCAGGTATTAATTTATTATTAATAAATGGTACTTAATGCCACTTCAGAAGTTAAGACTATAGCGACGATCCTGGTAATTAATATTGCCCGCTATATAACGTACACTGGAGACAGCATACGCAGATAGGTCGAAAACCGGTGATATAATATATAACATACACATGTCCAATTGAACCACAATGAACGATCTCTGGAGAGTAAACACACGTCCGAGGTAACCCACAGGCAACCCCATTCAGGTGTACAATAAATTCCAGTAACAACAATCCCCTACCTGTACTATCCAATATCTATGACACTATAAAGGTGTGGATATACGAGTTGAGTACCGAACACTAATAGAAACCTGAATCTAAAAATGGAAGTAGGAATGATTAACAGGCTCCGACACGGACCGCCCCCGAAATAATTCAAAATTTCTAAGGTCCATAACATACAATAAGTGTCAGCCTAATAATTATTATGCGCGTGAACATTAAAATTCCACATGTAATCATCTGAATACCAGCTAACTGGTAATGCAGCCTCCGAGGTACCCAAAGACTAGCAATTTATTTATGATAAATTGTGCGCGCATATATGACATATAGATGAATAATCACAGGAAACCAACCAGCTAAAAAGTGGATGTGCCCATGAGGTCGACATAGAACATGATCCAGCCGCCAATCGAGAAGTGAAGATGTGCATGTATGCATTTCAACACATTTGAGGCTTGCGGGAAGAAAACTATGTCTTGCTTGGTAATCGCCTCTAAACAGATTGGCGGTGGTGGGGAGGGGGAGTGGGGGGGGGGGGGGGGCATGTTGGGGGGGGGGGGGATTTGAAGTCATATTGAACCCTCCTCACCCGCATTACTTAATCATTCTTGTGTTAGTCATAAAATAATATAGGAACCGTAATGGTTCCCTCACGTCTAATCGACTCCATTATACCACTATGGGAGGAAAAGGGCATGAAGAACAATAACTTCCCCTGATAAAGAAGGTCCTCTCGTGTAGAAACCTTCCGGCGAACGTCCCATAACAGACACTTGAGAAGACTGATCTAAGGTTTCTGTGACGACAGAGGTGCTACTAGTAGGATTCCCAATGAGACTGTTTGATCTTAAACATAATCTGCAGAATCAACTGAATTGGAGGACACGCGTATCCTATCATTCATCCCCATGAGATCGGCAGAGCGTCTATTGCATATGCTCAATGGTCTGGGCATGGTGACACAAACAACGGTAAATGATTGTTCCGGTGTGCCGCAAACAGACCTATCATGGGGCGATCCCTCTGGTAGCAAATCTGCCCAAATACTCGCTTGTTGAGCGTCCACTCCAATTGCAACAGGCGAGCTTTCCGAGAGAGCGAGTCTGCTAGTACGTTCTGACGATCCGGTATATGACGGATAGAAAGATGAACATGATGATTCATGACGTAAAGGAAAATCTTTTCTTGCTACTACTGTTGAGTTGTCCAACCAAATTGAACATAGATGTCCGTTATTATGTGAATCTAATGTTGTAGTGGAACCGAGGGTCCCAAAGACCCTGACACTTCAAGACTGTGGTATTTAGGATCAAGCCCCAACCCGTCTGACTCACATCCATCATAATCGTGAAAGGCGGATCTGGCAGTTGCAGCGGAACTCCCTGAGTGAACCACTGTATATCTGCCCAAAGCTGAACCCTTGTTCTCCTAATTCCGTTAAAACAATACTCTTTTAAGCGAGAGCATCTTCACACTCCAATTCTGAGTAAACAATATCTGAAGAGGACGTGTGCGCAGACGACCCATCGGAATGAGATCCACAGCTGCTCTGCACAGCTCCAACAGTGGCATGAATTCCCTCACTATCAAATCGTCTGAATGTAGACAAAAGTGAGCATAACAACTGACTAATTTTGCTCTGGGTAACGGCAGATGAACCAGATTCAAAGTCTCAAAGCTCATCCCCAAGTGAATAGACGTATTGTACAGAGCTAGATCCGACTTATTCTCATTTACGATGAAACCGAGATGTCGGACTAATAGAAGCAGACTCTGAACATCGCTCTGAAGAATAATTCTGTTGCCGTATCCCTGTAGAAATTTGTTCAAGTAAGCCGACGTTATCTCAGACGAATGAGCTCTTAAGTATGACCTTACCGAATTCATTATTATTCGAGTGAACGCCCAGAGAGCCAGATTCAAACCAAAGCATATTGCTCTGAACTGATACACCTTCCCTTGTACGGCGAACTGCAGGTACTTTTATAATGCTGGATGTACCAGGACATGAAAGTACGCATCCTTAGATCTATGCTTGCCGCACAGTCGATCACTTGAACGCTCGCTTTTATCGACTGAATTGTCTCCATAAATAAATTTTTGGAGCCATGATAAGCTTGTTATCCTGCTAAAGTCTATTACCAGTCAGAACGAGCCGTCTGGCTTCGGTACGAGGAACAGGTGACTGTAAAAATCTTGAGAATCCTGATTCTTAATGATCTCTATTGCTTCCTTTGATGAGAAAGCTTATACCTCCGGTAGGTTGGGGTTATGCTCAGAATGATAGCCGTAAGCCGTCCGAGACTACACTTCTCACCTACTGATCTTCCGTGATTATTATCCAGTTGTTTGCAGAGCTTGACAACCTTCCACCAACTGGCCAGCGATAGAGGTCTAAAGCATCACCTGTATGACCTGCAAGGCTTATGGGAGGAGGAACCACGTCCTCCCTGAGAAAAACCTCATCTACTCGGCATAGGGGCTTCTGACCTATAGTCCCAATCAGATCTACACTCCTTTCCCGAGTCGCTATACTGACAGCCTCCAGAGTAATTATAAGAGGGTTTCTTGTGCCCTCATGAGGAGTTTCCTTTTGATGATTTTTTGTCTGGAACGCCCTCCTTACTCGTCTGCTGAAGCGGGTCATTGATATGCCAACTTCAAAAGCAGAGCACTAGATGCTTTCTTAGTGGCCTGTTCATAGACTAACGAAAGCTAGTCGTCGAAAATAAAATATAGGAAACCGGAGCGACTCAGAGCTTTTCACCTTGTCATCTTATAAGTGATGATGATGCAAGGGCAGCATCATGTCTGATTAACTCCAGGTTAGCCACTGTTAGGGCGGAGTTATACATGGTATACATAATTGGCCTGGAAAGAACTCTAAGAGAGGTACGAATGTCCTCAAATTCTTTTCCCTTGAGACGTTGCGCCATAGCTCTTGTAAGGTGATCTGTATAAGACATAACGTCCAAATTCGCTCTATTTGAAGAAATTGCCATCTCAATTGTGTCTGAGTGAATAGTGAATGATACAGGTAAGGATACCTCTAGATCCCCAGCCTGCTCATCCAAATGCAGAAGAACTCTCTGAACATCTTCCCCAACCATTTTTAAATGAACTTGGTCCAAAAAATGGTATGTATATGGATGATGAAGATAAGAAACCACCTTCTTCCTCTCACTCAAGAGGATAAATACGGCATTGTCTATATGGCTGAAAGCATGTGACACCTGCATAAACTGAACTAGAAAAGAAAGGACTTTCCTCCTTTGTCCAGATAAAGTCTGTGCCTAACAACGCCAGCAATTTCTCTCTTGTCATCGAAGCATTCTGATTCAGCAGAACAAAATCCTAGTATTGATGGATGAAAGCCATCGCAACCATGTACTGTTCCGAAAGGGAAGGGTAATCCTCTTCCTTATTCCTTTTACCATCCGAGAATCAGTTGCGAATGTCGGTCCATTGCATCTGCGTGGACAGACAACTGGACCAACCCAGCACCATCCGACAGCGCAGATTCTGAGTCTGAGGGAGGCTGCATCTGCACTTGCTGGGATCAGCTGTGCAATCTGAGACAGCAAGTCTGTCATTGAGACCTGAGGAGCAGTGGTCTTCTGTTCCTCAGCCACATGCTGCTCCTGGGACGGTGTGTCAGAAACTGATCCTTTCTCTGAACGTCCTGATGATTAAGGTCTCGTCCCCTTAGCTACCAGATGGTCCGACTTCACAGGCGAAGAGTGGAGTGGTTCCTTCTTCATGCAACATGTTGGATATCTGAAGTCGGGTAGCTAGGATGCGGTCGTGTGTGCTTAAATACCGTAGCAGAGGAAGCCATGACTGAAGCCGACCCCGGCTGCAGACTAGACAGAGCGTCTTGAGCGGCGGGCAGACATATGCCCTGTCTCATGCAAGTTTCCAACAAGAAAACTTCATTTCGGCCTTGTGAAACGTAGCGGAGGAAGCCTTAACTGAAGCCGACCCCAGCTGCAGACTAACAGAGCATCCCGAGTGGAGGGCAGACATATGCTCCGGCTTGTGCAAGTTTCTCAAAACAGCATCTGACCCCAGAGGTTGCTAGATTAGAGAGGGGGGCCTCTCCCTCTTGCAGTCTATCAGGCATTGCTGAGTACAAGAACTTGCTGACTTCCTCTCTATTTCCTCCCTATTTCCGTCATCGCTGGGTGAGCTATTTATATTATAGAGCTCGCTCTACCCAATCCACTTCCTAGACCACAACGGACTTACCCGGCGTCACGGCCCCCTGTATGGAGTACTGCTTCACCAGTCGAGCTGGCTGCTTGCAGGAGATTAAAACCTTTAACCAAAGGCCTTAACTCTTGCAATAATCAGCACTGCAGCTAGCTCTATATGCTCCAGAGAGCGCGACGACGGTAGCACACTTGGATGGGTTTCAGAATATCATCACCATGTTCAGGTTCCTGTGAAATAGAAACTGACAGAATGAATTATAATGCAGTGAGAGGACCTGATCCAACGTACCACGACACCCGACTCCAACATCAGTCATCCTAGTGCAACACAAGAATGTGAACAACAAATTCTGAAAAAACACCCATTATTATTATTATTATTATTTATTGGTGTTTAAGGTCACATACTTATGCACAATGGCTAATCGTGACCGTGACAGTTTTACGGGTGGAGGAAGCCGGAGTACCCGGAGAGAACCACCTAGCAACGACGAGCAGCTGTCAGCTCTCCAACATCGTAACTCTGAACTCTGCACTGCAGCACAGGCAGGGTTAGATTGGTTGAAGACATGCGCACCATTGACGTGCAGTACGCCTCAGTACACAGCGTCATCGTGCCCCCATGTAGGCAATCGGGGTGAAGTGTCTTGCCCAAGGACACAACGCGGTTGCCGCGGGTGGGATTCGAACCGAGGACCTCTCGGCTTGCAGCCTGCACCTCTACCAACTGAGCCACCGCGCCCCCGAAAAAACACCCAAGTCCCCAAAGGGAACATTAATAGCCCAATGGCATCCAGATAGAGTCTAAGTGTGGACAAAATCCAAAATTTTTAAGTTACACTAATAGAATAATAATCCATGTATCCTACAGTATACTACCGTAATAGAATATAAAAAACTACCTATATATGAGGATGCTGACAATGTAAACAACGTCAATGTAAACAAGACATCAGGCACACAAAAAGGCCCAAAGTCAGAATCAATTGAAATCCTATCAGATCAAAGCTAGATCTTCTATACGAAGAAAAAATGATACATCGGATAGAAAATGCAAGACTAAACAGCCTAATACCCCAAGGTGAGGTCGTAACAATGGGGAAGAAACAGAATAATATTCTGTAACAAATGTAAAACTCTCAAGAAATTTTAAAAAATTTCAATAAAAATTAGCCAAAACGCTTAAGAGTTTAACAGGAAGGGTTCATGGAAGGATAGGGAAGGAATAGTTAACAAACAGTGGAATAATCATTTTCAAAAATGATGACGTCAGACATATGTCCCGAAATTGGGAAACATAAAATAATTTTATAAATATTATAAAGTTACAGCCCTGAACGTCCAAAACCACCGTTGAACACTTCCTTCATCCAACAGCCTTGTATCCACAAATTCTTGCATTGATTTGTGCCTGGCATCCTCAAAAAAGGAGATTTTAAAGCACAGATGTCATTTCATTGTTGATGACTTTAGGGCCAAACAAAGAATGATATTGGCACCAATTCCAGTCACTTCCTGACATCTGTGCATGCGCGGAGAGTAAATGTATGGAGGGCCAGAAAGGACTTTTAATTTTCGGTTTTGCAAGTAAATTTCGAGGATTTGTGTTTGGCCCTTAATAACTTTTGAGTTAAGCACCAGCTAGTCTGGGCCATTGGTTTACAGTGTAAAAATACATGATGTTGCTCCACTGACGATTGTCCCAGTGCTGTCGTGCTCTACACCAATTACGCCTTGCTGCGATGTGACGTTCAGTCAAACATGGAATTATTTGAGGTTGTTGAGAGTACAAATTCCAGCTGTGTAGGCAATTTCAGATAGTTTGACCACTGACTTGCACATCTGTCGCTCGGTGCAGCTGTTGTCCAATTTCTGAGGCACTTTGATGGCGGTTACATAATGGTGTGGTTCGGATGAAATGATCCTGGTTAACAGTTGTCACCCTTGGATGAGATGACCGACGTCTGTCATCAACATTGTCTGTCTGATGGTAGCGTGACCACAACCAACTAATCACTGATTGAGTAACGTTGAGAATTTGAGCCACTGCAGTCTGTCTGTTGCCAGCTTCCAACATGCCGAAGGCACATAAACGTTCATCACCTGTCAGACTTCGCATACCTCAAAAATTACGTTTTAACCAGAAACTATTGACAATCGAGTTTATACCAAGAAAAGAACGATGATACCTACGAAAAAGCCTGTCCAGTACAAATGAAAATTTTAAAACGTACCCCACAGACATTAACGCGGTGCTCATGCAAAAAACCTGAAGAAAGTTTTCATGGGCCAGTGACATTCATGATACACTAAACTTGGTAACATATTGATGTGTCCAATCACGCATAACCTATACCATTTTCCGAAAATATCAACCACAATTTAGATATCCCTACTTTTTTTTTAATAGTATATCTTGAACTGTTCACAACTGAGTATCAATAAGGCCAGTGCCATCTTCTAATCACCAAACTTTTTATGCATATCAACAACAATTTTTACGATTTCCATCAGCCAGTTTGGGTGATCTCATACAGGTATAAATGGGGCCATCTAAATTCCACTGTCTCAATATGCCGCTGAGTGGAGAATATAAACAAAGAAGATGTGAAAAAGTATGTCAGGATCATCAAATAAGCTAACTATTGATACAGAAACAAGAGGCCCCAAGGAGCCTTAATCGCTCACCGGCCAATGTGGTTCAAAAAAGTATTTGGGGTCACATTCAGTTAGACATGGTTCATCAACACTACAAAGGAATGAAGTCATGAGAGACAAATTTTATAGAACTAGGGACATGGCTTGAACAAACTTGAATCTTACCCCCCAAAGGATGCTGCATACCAAATATCAAAAGCATTCATCTGCTGGATCTGAGAAGAAGATTTTAAAAGAAATTTGCCTGAAATGCACTAAGTTCAAATTTGGGCTCCTATACTGAGCCCAAATCTGAACCCAGGAGGCCGATTGGAACAAACTTGAATCAGATCCGCCCCACAATGTTGCATACCAAATATCAAAAGATTCTGCTTGCTGGATCTAGAGAAGAAGATTTTTTAAGAAATTTGCCTGAAATGCACTAAGTTCGAATTCGGGCTTCTATAGTGAGCCTAAATATGAATCCAGGGAGCCGATTTGAACAAACTTAAATCAGATCCACCCCACAATGTTGCATACCAAATATCAAAAGATTCTGCCTGATGGATCTTGAGAAGAAGATTTTTTAAGAAATTTGCCTGAAATGCACTAAGTTCAAATTCGGGCTTCTATACTGAGCCCAAATGTGAACCCAGGGGGCCGATTTGAACAAACTTGAATCAGATCTGCCTCATAATGTTGCATACCAAATATCAAAAGATTCTGCCTGCTGGATCTGGAGAAGAAGATTTTTTAAGAAATTTGCCTGAAATGCACTAAGTTCGAATTTGGGCTTCTATAGTGAGCCCAAATATGAATCCAGGGGGCCAATTTGAACAAACTTGAATCAGATCCACCCCATAATGCTGTATACCAAATATCAAATGATTCTGCTCACTTGTACAGGAGAAGAAGATTTTTTAGTAATTTCTCTTACATATGGTGCTATCAGAGTTATGCCCCCTATGGAGTCCAAAGTGGGCATGTCCATTTCATTTGAACAAACTTTAATTGACATATGGTAATGAACATGTATACCAAGTTTTGAGCAAATTGACCTAGCGGTTTTAGAGGAGAAGTCGTTTGAAAAATGTTCACAACGCCGGAAGGACGACGACGACGGACGGCAAATGATAAGTTAGCTCCCTTCGGTGAACTAAAAATGAAGTCATGAAAGTTTGTCAGGCATATTACAGGAGTTAATCAAAACCATACAGACCAAGATAATTTAATGTTGATTTAACAATTTAACTGACATGAAAAGCAGACGTCACTTGCAAACAAAATTCTAGAATAACTAAATATTTTCATTTTATGCATCAAAAACATAGCTTATGATACCTCATGGGAACGAGCTCAATGAGCTCGTTCCCATGAGGGGTCATAAGTTATGTTTTTGAGACAAAAATAATGAAAACTGAATGGGAATTGTTGTGAATAGTGCTGGTCAGTTTTGACCATTACATTGAGTAAATGGTTAAATGATTAATCAAATATATACCTTCACAACTGTTTGTGAAATTATACAGGTATCTTTTTTCTGGTCCTGAGGCATGACCACAAAGTTTCTGACAGAAATTAGTCAGGTATTTGATCACTGTTTGAAGTTGGTCAGATAAGGGGATGATGTTTTGGAATGCAATTAACTCCACAATTATGTCAATGGCTAACTCTGATGCCAGGTTCAACAAGAAAGGGCAAGGCAAAGCAAGTGCCAATGCCCCCAGTGCGCAAAAAGTTTTCTCAGCTGCAAGAGTGAAACAAGAGGCCCCAAGGAGCCTTAATCACTCACCAGCCAAAGTGGTTCAAAAAAGTATTTGGGCCACATTCAGTTAGACATGGTTCATCAACATTACAAAGGAATGAAGTCATGAGAGACAAATTTTATGGTACTAGGGACATGGCTTGAACAAACTTGAATCTCACCCCCTAAGCATGCTGCATACCAAATATCAAAACATTTCAACTGATAAATCTGAAGATGAAGATTTTTAAAGAAAAATTCCTCATATTGACTAAGTTATAACTCAGGCTCCCACAGTGAGCCCAAATATGGACCCAGGGACTTGGCTTTAACAAACTTGAATCTCACCCCCCTAAGGATGCTACATACCACATATCAAAAGCATTCATCTGCTGGATCTGAGAAGAACAAACCTTATTATGATATTGGTCTGTAGGCTGATATCATCATGTCTAACATTAAACATCAAGTTTCATGCCAAACATGTCACTGGTAAGACCAATAGTAGATTCTGCTGCATTTTCAAAATATCCAAATGTCCCCAGGCAGACAAGAACCAATATTATCGGCCATTCTCACCAAAGTGTGAATCATCTGTTGTTGGATAACTCACTGACCAGAAACTGTTGCACTTTCCACCAAGTATTAAAACATTTTCACACTTTTTTTTACTAACTATCTGCCTCTGAATGTTTCCCTACCAGTTTCTCCTTGTACAGTCTCATTTAATGCATGTCTAATAATTCAACAATGTCATGAGATATTTCTGCAACTGGCATTTTGCACAAAATTTAGCTGTTGCCAGATCTGTAGAATAATTTTCTCATTTCAAAACTGCTGCATTTTTTAAAACATCAGTCAACACTTGATTCTCATCTTCCAATCATAGACAATTTTGATGCAACTTTGTTTGACTCTTGTACAACAAGCTTCATCAGCTTTCCCAAGAACTTTATTCCAATCAATGTTCTCAATATTATTATGCTTCAATGTTAGCCTGTCCAATCAGAATGCTTGAATACTATCCAAGGATTCCACAGTATCAGGTAACTCACCTGATATTATTTGATGTTGGGTGAGTTGCCGCCATTACTATTTTGATGCATTTCTACATGCTTTGAATTTTAAAAATTTGAATTAAAACAAAATAAGAGAATTCAAGTACTAACAATATTTTCAAGGTAACATATTTTCTGAATTCAAACGTTAAATATTTTAAATAAAATGAAAGTGTCAATGACACTGTAGCTCAACTTATTAAGACATGTACATGTATAGTATGTGACACAACAATGACAAACATCTAAGTAATGACCTGATAACAAAGGTACATATAAAGTATTGTAATGGTCTGTACATAAATACTGACCGTAGCCTGTAACAAATGTATAGGTAAAGTATTGTAAAGGTGGGTGACAGTCAGATGCTAAACTAGAAAAGACATCTTTTGAGTCCCAGAGTGGGCCTGAATGAACCCCAAAATATTTGTTCTCATTGCAATGATAACAAAGGCACCCCCAAACACACTTGTTCCTGTCCCAAGGAGAAAACAAAGGTACCCAAGAAGTTTCGTGAAGATCAGTTCATAAATGCGAGCTGTATAGAAGTTGTGACAAAAAACTGATTGGACCTAATTTTGGTACAAAATGGCCACTGGCAGCCATTTTGAATTTTAGACTGTACCCAGAAACTCTCATTCTCGTCCAAAGGTGATAACAAAGGTACCCAAGAAGTTTCGTGAAGATCGGTTGATAAATACAGCCTCTAGCACGAGCTGTATTGACATGTGCACTTACAGTGTATAAGTTGCACTGAATAAATCAAAATTCATCTAATTTGCATAATTTCTGCATGAGAAGAAAACCCAGACTATATGTGATGTATTCCATGTTACTAAACATTCACACAAAATTTTATTCAAATCAGAACTTTCATACAGAAGTTCTGTACAAAAGACTGATTGCACTAATTTTGGTACAAAATGGCTGCTGGTGGCCATCTTGAATTTCGGACCACACCCAAAAACACTCGTTTTCATCCCACAGTGATAACCCAAGAAGTTTTGTAAGATCGGTTCATAAATATGGCCTCTAGCCTGAGCCCTATAGAAGTTGTGTACAAAAAACTGATTAGACCTAATTTTGGTACAAAATGGCCACTGGCAGCCATCTTGAATTTTGGACCGCACCCAGAAACACTCGTTCTCATCCCAAAGTGATAACAAAGGTACCCAAGACGTTTCATGAAGATTGGTTCATAAATACAGACTCTAGCGCAAGCCATATTGACATGTGTACTGAGTGTAAGTAGCACTGAAAAATCAAAGTTCATCTAATTTGCACAATTTCTGCACGAGAAAAAAACCTGTATTATATGTGATGTATCCCATGGTACTAAACATTCACACAAAAAATTATTCAAATCAGTGCTTTCATATGGAACTTCTGTGCAAAAATCTGATTGCACCTAAGTTTGTACAAAATGGCTGCCATCGGCCATCTTGAATTTTGGATCGGACCCCAAAACACTCGTTCTCGTCCCGCGGTGATACCAAAGGTACCCAAGAAGTTTCGTAAAGATCGGTTCATAAATACGGCCTCTAGCCCGAGCCGTATTGGCACTTGCAGTGCTGAAAGTAACACTAAATACATCAAAGTTAGTCTAATTTGCATAATTTACGCACGAGAAAAAAACCTGTATTATATGTGATATGTCCCATGGTACTAAACATTCATACAAAAAATTATTTAAATCAGCACTTTCATATGGACGTTCTGCGCAAAAATCTGATTGCACCTAATTTTGTACAAAATGGCTGCCAGCGGCCAACTTGAATTTCGGATCGAACCCAAAAACACTCGTTCTCATCACACGGTCATAACAAAGGTACCCAAGAAGTTTCGTAAAGGTCGGTTCATAAATATGGCCTCTAGCTCGAGCCGTATTGAATTGTTGATGGACAAACAGACAGATGGCCAGACGGACGACGGACAATTGGCCATGGCATAAGCTCAAATTTGGCTTCGCCAAAATTGAGCTAAAAATGGACATAAAATGATAAATTTAAAGTAATTTGTATATTTTTTATACTTAGCAATAGCCCAGATTTAGCTAGTGCAAACTCGATAAAATCAAGGGCCAAACACAAATTTTGAATCCTCCAATCCCCAAAATTTGCATACAAAACCCGAAATACTAAAGTTCTATCTGGTCCTCCATACTTTTGTTTACTGTGCATGCACTGTAACCAGGAAGGTACTGGAATTGGTTCAAAGCATCATTCTTTACATGGGAGGGCCATCCCCGTCTGGGCCATTGGTAAGTATAAAAAATATACAAATTACTTAAAATTTATCGTATTTTTATACGACAACCAATGGCCCAGACTAGCTGAATCGTAAAAAGGCGGAGGGCCTAGGACTTAAGAATTAGCAGACCAAATATAGCTCCTAAGCCTGCATTCCAAGGTGAAAGAAAATTAAATTTAAAAGGAATTAATGTATGTCTCTCTATACAATAATAGAGAAGACATAAATAAGGAGCCATATCCAAGTAATTCCATATTCTTTGCAAGAATGATTATGCTAATTGGGTGTAACGAGCCCCCAATTTTTAAGGCTAGGCCGGACTAAGCCCCATAAATTAGGATGGAGTATTTGAGAGTGAGAGACTAATCCCCACAAACATATGCCATATATAAATAATAAACAAGCTGTATTTAAGATCAGATATAATCTACAGAAAAAACAGTTTCACTCATAGTTACATGCTTATCAAGCCGAAGGAGATTTTACAAGAAAATTCACCCCCCCCCCCCCCCCCCCCCCCTTTTTTTTGAAGGAATATTCTTCAAAACAAAGAGGGGAGTGCTCTGGAATCAGTGCAAAGCGATACTAAATAATCCAAATATATTCACCCAGTAAGCACACTGTTATTAATTATTATTAATTATTGGTGCTTAACACCACTTCAGAAGCTAAGGCTATTGTGGCTATCCTGGTAATTAACAGAGCACGCTTCTAACGTATACAGGAGTCGGAAAACATAGATTGGTTGAAAACAAAAAAAATGTCAAATGGCAGGTTAAAACAACTGTCCAAAGCAATTACTGAAGAATTATCAGAAGCTTAGGATGTGCTCAGACAGGCCCCTGTTCAGTTCATTATATTAGATAATTTAGCAATTATGTGTTCCACCTTTTCTACTATTTTAGGGGATTGTTTGTGTTACAATGATTTAAATGAACAACTATGTAAAGGGCACTGTTTTCTTACTGGGGCAGTCTACTGGGCAACAAGTCAAGAGTTTTCCAAATTATAAATTAAGGCCCTCAGCCAGTGGAATTTCAGTTCTTCCATACAGTTCATATGCTAAGATTTCTCTTGGTAACATGGTACTTTACATAGTGAGCAGCCACTATCCAGTCACTGTGTGCTCTCTCTTAATGCTACATGCTGGCCTCTGTTCGGTATGTGGCTAGAATGCAAATCCGAGGCTCATAATCTATATTAGTTTTCAAGGGAGACAGATGAGTATTTCTTTGATACACCACCTGCCAGCTCTATAACTGGGGTAATCATTTTTCACTTGGGAGAGAATTTGTTATGATACCACACCTGTCAGTTCTATAGTTGGGGTGTATCAGTTATTCAACATCTGTTTACTTAAATATTCCTTTCTGTGCTAAGAGCAATGACAAATTCCACAAGTTTGACATGCCAGCCAGCACCTTACCTGCAGTATTTCTGCTCTATCCTTGCTTGTTCGTTTGGGTTCAAAAAGTTATTTCAGTACATACTTTTGTTAGTGTATACCTCAGTTGGAGTGATTATGATGACTGTAACACTGAAATGTTTTTCATTACTGCAAGAAATATAACCATTTAAGGTATTTTTACCACTTTCCACTTGGTGTATTCCTCTTTGTGTGTACTTTTTAAAGTGAAACCAATCCTCTGACAGACATGCTACTTTTCCTTACCTGCTCATTTGGTTTATGCTCTAGAGTGTCCTCACTACCCACAGTGCATTGGATGAAGGAAATTTCTAAGATAAATAAGAACAACTCCATGTCTGACTCTTGGAGGAAGAAATCGATATACTTACTAACATGTTTCTTTTAACCCTTATAGGCCTATATCCGACTTTTACATCCTCTCACCAGGTGCCCTTAACCTGTCATCATGATAAGGTGATACGGAGAATAAACAGATTACCTAGGCAGTGGTTTCTAGTCAAGTCTTGGCTGCCTTAACTGTCCACCTAAACTTGACTAAAAATCACTGCTATATCACACGACATGTACAGGCTAGGTGTGCTTAGGTGTGAATTCAGGACAATCGTCCAGACCTTTAAGGATTAACCCTTAAAAATTGTGATTTTTATACATTTTGACAATCTACATTCTGTGGCTCTGCAAATGTTTTTAGGTAAGTCTTGGCTGCCTATATAGGCTGTCAACACTTGCCCAGAAATAGCCACCAAGATATATAGAATATAACTTTCAGGTTTAACAGAATACTACATGTTGGGGCATCAGATGAAATTAGGCATGTTTTAATTTTTTCACTTTTTACTGCTTTCTGTTCTTGCTATGAAACAAATATTGCAAAATACCCATCAGTGACATGTACTCACCCATTCACGTGCCTCATTTGTGAAGTACATTCCGACCAGATCTCTCTTGGCTTTGACATTAGGCAGTTGAAACTTTTGTGGTGTTAACGAACGGGTTTCGGCAAATTGGGGAATCCAATTATCCTTGAAAAATAAAACAAGAAATACATCTGTAGCTCAACAATATAATAGTGTGAATACCTATAAAGCTGTTTAAAGAGAAAGATGGAGACAGAAATTAAAATTTTATTTTGTTACATACTTATCACACCAACACAATTCACCTTGCTAATTATTAACTCCTTTTCTTAAAAATAGCAATTTTGAGCATTTTTTCCAAGGATGAACACTTAAATGAAAGTGTCAATGACACTGTAGCTCAACTTGACAAACTTGAACTTGGTAAGTTATTAGTGAAATGGCAATATTGAAGATCATTGGTACCAATGTTATTTAGTGAAATTTCAAATAACAGCATTGTGTGTGCACAACATCAGAGCAATCCATGCATTTTATATGTAAGCTGTAAGGCTGGCTAAAGGAAGACTGCTGATACACAAATACAGTAAGTTCAGAGGTTATTGCAAATGGCAACTTTTTTCACAGAAATGAATGCTAATCAATAGCTTTTATCTAAAGGTCTCGCCTAATGAGCACCTAATGAGCACACCAAGTTCAAAAACAATCCTATGATAATTCTCCTGCAGAGAAAGATGGTGACAGAAATTAAAATTTTATATCAAATTTTATTTTGTTATATACTTATCACACCAACACAATTCACTTTGCTAATTATTAACCCATGTTCTTAAAAATAGCAATTTTGAGCACTATTTCCAAAATATGAACACTTAAATGAAAGTGTCAATGACACTGTAGCTCAACTTTACAAACTTGAACTTGGTAAGTTATAAGTGAAATGGCAAAATTGAAGATCATTGGTACCAATGTTATTAGGTGAAATTTCAACATAACAGCATTGTGTGTGCACAACGTCAGAGCAATCCATGCATTTTTATATGTAAACCGTAAGGCTGGCTAAAGGAAGAATGTTGATACACAAATACAGTAAGTTCAGAGGTTATTGCAAATGGCAACTTTTTTTCACAGAAATGAATGCTAATCAATAGCTCTTATCTAAAGGTCTCGCCTAATGAGTGCACCGAGTTAAAAAACAATCCTATGATAAATGTGGCCTGTATGCCATGTTAAAGAAGTTCATCGACGGTCATTGCCAGTAGCAACATTTTTAGACAGAAATTAAAGAAAATTGATAGCTCCCATCCAGAGGTAACCCCAAACAAACATACCAAGTTTCAAACTATTCTGATAATAAATGTGCCCTGTAGGTCATCCCAAAGGAATATATTGATACCTGACTAAACTATGTTCAAAGGTTGTTGCCAGCAGCAACATTTTTTGACGGAAATGGAAGAAAATCAATAGCTCCCATCTAGAGGTCATCCCAAACAAACATGCCAGGTTTCAAATTGATCCAATAATAAATATGCCCTACAGGGTGTGCCAAAGGGAAATTTTGATGTATAACTGCACTTAGTTCATCAAAGGTCATTGCCAGTGACAACATTTCTTGGAGCATACTGCAGAAAATCGATAGCTCCCATCTAGAGGTAACCCCAAACAAGCATACCAAGTTTCAAACCAATCTGATCAAAAATGTGCCCTGACTGGCGTGCCAAAGAAATATATTGATGCCTGACTAAACCAAGTTCAAAGGTTATTGACAGTGGCAACATTTTTTGACGGAAATGGAAGAAAATCGATAGCTCTCATCTAGAGGTCACCCCAAACAAGCATGCCAGGTTTCCAAGCAGTCCAATAATAAATCTGCCCTGTAGGGTGTGCCAAAGGGAAATATTGAGGTCTGACTAAACTAAGTTCTAAGAATGCTGCCAGCGGCAACATTTTTTTTGACGCAAATTGAAGCAAATCGATAACTCCCATCTAGAAGTTACCCCAAACAAGCATACCAAGTTTCAAAGCGATCTGATCATAAATGCGACCTGTGAAGTGTGCCAAAGGAAATTGTGGACGAATGTACGTACCGTATGTAGATACGTACATACGCCCGGATGTACATACGCCGGCGGACGAGAAGTGATGGCAATATTTCAGCTTGACTTTGTTAAGCTGAGCAAAAAATGAGAAAAGACAAAATGACTACACAAGCGCCCAAACCAGGCCAAAAGTGCATGGCATACAACTTGATATCCTATCTGTCCTCTCCTCCACTGGTTTACACCACATTGTCAATCTTCCGCCAAACAGGAAAACTCAGTTCTTTATTTTTGATAATTGAATATGCATGTATATATGGAGAGCAGGGAGGCAGCTCAAAATAATTTGTATGTGACAATTATTTGACAGTGAGAGTCATATTTTGTGTTGGTATTTTAGGTATATAAAGAAGAATTTGGTAGAAAATGTTTATTTCTCGGACAACCCACTACATCAACACAGTAGTATGTTGAATGGACAATATGATGGAGTTATACATATATTTATGAAACTGTATAAATGTAACAGGTAAGAGATGTTTGTGTTAAAAAGAGTCCTCATTATATAACCAAATATCTGCGGGTGTGCATAAAGAATTGCTGGAGAAATTTATATCCAAATCCAAGATGGCCATTGATGGCCATGTTTTTCAACAAAATTAAAGAAAAATTGATGGCTCCCATCTAGACACTGCCCCAAAGCCACATATGAAATTTGGAACTGATCGGGTGAGAGCTATGACCTGTAGGGTGTGCTAAAAGATTTGTGGATGGACCAACGTATGGACATATGGACGTACAGGCGGATGACGGATCGCAACCCGTCCCAATAGCTCATACTTGACGTTGTTAAGTTGAGCTAAATATACCACATACACATAAATACATGCATTAACCTATCTACATTGGATGAGCTTACATCTTAGTAAAGTGAAAAACTTCTGATGTGAGGCTAAAAAGTCTGAGCAGAAACGCATATGATGGCCTCATACTGGACAGCCCATTCCTAATTTTGGGTTTGTGATGGGAACCAGTATATTACAAGTTAATGGGGCATTTAGTTGGTGGATATGGTGTCACATGAGGTGAAGTGAGAACAATATTAGGCAAGGCTTTAGCTGAGCCTAATATTGTTCTTGTTCAGTCTCATTACACCATATGTGCCAATTAACACATTGATTACAACAGTCTTTTTATCTCCAAAATTTCATCATCAGTTGTGTATGCAAAGGGTTTCATGTCTTCATTAAATTTTCCTATCAGCATTCTTTTTTTCTTACAAAAGCAGACAAGTAGTAATGCAAAGCCAGGGGAGTAATCCAACATCTCCTTGATCACCAAGGAAATTATTGGTTTAGGCCTATTACCTCCAACATTTTGGGGTACATTTACAAGTCTATTCGCTATCTGATGCTTTGAACTGAAAACAAACTTTCTAATGTGCCAATTAACCAAATTCAGTCTGTAATTCTTAGGATAAAAACAAAATGGCAGACAGTGGCCTCAACCATAAACAAAATTATTTACATCTAATAGGCAATTTGTGCATGAAGTTTAGAGTTTTGAAGGTAAAATGAAACTAAAATTATTTCACGAACAGCAAAATTCTTTGGATAGTCACAGCAGCCTTGACCTATTTACCCAAAACACTGTCCCAGCCATCAACACCTTATTGACAATCGGTTTGTGATATTAGAGTTTTGCATGCAAAAGGAGAATAAAGTTATTGCATTGTAATTATAAATTTAAAATAATTAATATATTTTTTATATTTACCAATGGCCCAGACTTAGTTGGTGCTAACTCAAAAATACCTAGGGCCAACACTAATTTTGCCCCCCCAATCCCAAAAATTTGCATGCAAAACCAAAAATTAGAAGTTCTATCTGGCCCTCCATACATTTACTCTCCGCACATGTGCAAATGCCAGGAAGTGACCGGAATTGGCGCCAACATCATTCTCTGTAAAAGAGAGTATTATATAATAATAATTCAGTGGGGAGGTATGGGTGCCCACTCATGGGAGGGCCATCTCCCGTCTGGGTCATTGGTAAGTCTAAAAAATAAATTAATTATTTTAAAATTATAATATTTTTATACTAAAACCCAATGGCCCAGACTTAGCTGAATCGTAAAAAGGTGGAGGGCCTAGGACTTCTGAAACAGTAGATCAACATAGTTCAAATCCTGCAATCCAAGATGAAAGGAAATTAGAATAATCAGGAATTACATGTATGTCTCTCTATACAGTAATAGAGGAAACATATCCTAAATAAGGAGCCCAATTAAAGTAATTTCTTATTCTAAGCATGAAGACTATGCTAATTAGGATGTAACAAGTTACTAATTTTTAAGGCTAGTCTGGACTAAGCCCCAAAAATTAGGATGGCGTATCTGAAAATAGGCCGATGAAATCGTCAGATGTATACCCATATGCGCAACTAGTAGAAAGCTGTATGACAGAGGGCCACCACGGATGCCGACATTATGTACACCATACATGGTATGGGTACATATAGAAATGGATTGGAGGAGTGTCTAATTTGATGGATAAAGGGTTAATATCTCCGGATCAAATTATCAGATTTACATAAAAAACTATACAGCACAGCACATCAGTAACCTGAATAAATATATAAAGTAAAATGACAATCGGATTGATATTTTTTGAATTATCTCATGCCAAAGGGATTGGAGGAATTTTCAATTTGGAGGATAAAGGGTTAATATCTCAGGATCATATTATCAGATTTACACCAAAAACTATACAGCTTGGCACATCAGTAACATGAACACAAATATAAAGTAACTTGACAATCCAAGCAATATTTTTCAAGTTATCGAATGCCAAAGGGATTGGAGGAATTTTCAGTTTGAAGGATAAAGGGTTAATATCTCAGGATCAAAATAACAGATTTACACCAAAAACTATACAGCTCGGCAAATCAGTAACCTGAACACAAATATAAAGTAACTTGACAATCCAAGCAATATTTTTCAAATTATCGAATGCCAAAGGGATTGGAGGAATTTTCAATTTGAAGGATAAAGGGGTTAATATCTCGGGATCAAATCATCAGATTTATACCAAAAACTATACAGCTTGGCAAATCAGTAACCTGAACACAAATATAAAGTAACTAGACAATCCAAACAATATTTTTCTTCAAATGCCAAAGGGATTGGAGGAATTTTCAATTTGAAGGAAAAAGGGTTAATATCTCAGGATCAAATTATCAGATTTACACCAAAAACTATACAGCTCGGCACATCAGTAACCTGAACATAAATATAAAGTAACTTGACAATCCAAGCAATATTTTTCAAGTTATCCAATGACAAAGAAATGGATACGGATGCAGACAGACAGACAGACGGACAGACGGACGGACAGACGGATGGACAAAGGATGGACTAACGACGGATGGCCACCCCGGATGCCGGCATTATGTGTACCATACATAGTATGGGTACACATAAAAATGAGAGAAAATCCCCCACAAACATACGCAATACAATAACACTTCAGCTGTATGCAGGATATAGATAATGCCATAGTGAGTTTTGATATGTTTGATATCTCAACGAGTTGAAAGTGAGTTTTTTTCGTGAGGCTTGCCGAGCAAAAAAAACTCACTTTCAACGAGTTGAGATATCAAACATATCAAAACACACTATGGTATTGTTGTATTTATCTTATACCTACCATTTTTGTTCTTTTCTGCATTTTTAAAAGGGTTTTGGGGATGATTTCGTGTCAAAATGTCGACTCATCTGGAGTGGAGTCGACTGCTTTCTCTTGTTGGGTATGAATACATGTGATGTGCCCGGAAAAGTTGTTGGTGCGTAACAAGGCTACAAATTCAAGTGAATGATAGAGTATAGTCCCTCCCAGAAAGTGGCCCTGTAACTGGGAAAACAATTACACAAAATATACTTACGCCTCAATTCTTATGATTCATGACAAAAATATGTTTGATAATCAATTTCACCAGATTTGACACAATTTATAAACAATTTTGCGAATGTCATCATTATATTATAATATAGAAAAAGACTATAGTCCGTTCTCCAATTTATATGACATAGGGGTATGTGTTATAGATAATCTATAACACATGGGCTATATCTTCAACAGGTATAAGATAAAATTACAGACAAAATGGCTTCCTTCATAGTTACATACCTATCAAGCCAGAGAAGAGGTAAAAATCCCCCCCCCCCCCCCACCCTTTCTTTTGAAGGAATCTTCAAAAGAAAGAGGGATGAGCTCTGGACTAAAAAACAATATAAGTAATCGTCAAACAGACACTTAGGTATTAATCCATGATTAATAAATGATGCTTAATGCCACTTCAGAAGTTAAGGCTACAGCGACAATCCTGGTAATTAATATTGCCCGCTATATAACGTACACCACGGATGGCGTACACAGATATGTCGAAAACCAGTGATATAAAATATAACATACACATGTTCAATCAAGCCACACTGAAAGATTCCTGGAGTGAAAACACACTTCCTAGGTAACCTACAGCCGACCTCTGTACAATAAATTCCAGTAACAACACTATCCAATGTGTATTATCCGATATCTATGACTGTAAACACGTGTGAATATGCGATTTGAGTACTGACATAAAAGAAACCTGGATCTAGATTGAAGTAGGTATGATTAACAGGCTCCGACATGGACCACCCCTGAAATAGATAATTTCAAGGTCCAAAAAATACAATAAAGTGTTAGCCTAATGATTATAATGTGCGAGAGCATTAAAATCCAGCATGTAATCATCTGAATACCAGTTAACTGGTTATGCAGCCTCCGAGGTACTCAAAGAGTGGCAATTTAATTATGATTTTTAATAAGCGCTCATATATAACAAATCAACAAATAATCACAGGAAACTAATCCAACTAAAAAGCAGATGTGCCCATGAGGTCGCCATAGAACACGACCCAAATGCATAGAATGTATGTATTAAACTAGGCTTGTGGGAATAAAACTATGTCTTGCATGGTAATTGCCTCTAAACACATAGGCAGTGTGTTTGTGTGGGTGGGTGGGGGGGGGGGGGGGGGATTCGAAGTCATATCAAAATCTCCTCACCCACATTACTTAATCATTCCTGTGCCAGTCATCAAATAATATAGGAACAGCAATGGTTCCATCACGTCTAACCGACTCCATTATGCCACTATGGGCGGAGAAGGACGTGAAGAACAAAAACTTCCCCTGAAAAAAAAGGCCCTCTCGTGGAGGAAGCTTTTGGGGAGCGTCCCATATTTTTTATACTTACCAATGACCCAGACTTAGCTGGTGCTAACTCTTAAATATTTAGGGCCAAACGCAAATTTTACCCCCAAATCCCCCAAAATTTGCATCAAAAACCGAAAATTACATGTCCTATATGGTCCTCCATACTTTTACTCCACTGCACATGCGCAGTGTCAAGGAGGTCTCGAAATTGCCGCCAAAAATCATTCTTACAACCAGTGCCTGGTAGGTGTTATGTACTCAGCGGGGAGAAGTGAGTTCCCAACTCATGGGAGGGCCATCCCCATCTGGGTCATTGGTAAGTACAAAAAATATATAAACTAGAACTATCACTGAAGGTGATTAATACCCCCGCTTTGGGTTTTTAGAGGAATGCACTTCTGATCATGTAGGCGAAGGCCATAAGGAAATGTATACATAAAGATCATTTTTTGTTGTTGAAATTTGTATTTGCATGTGGCCTTCCACAGAACAGCACTGAATACTTAAAGAGCCCACACATATATGGTTTACATTTGGAAAAACACATTTACAATGTGCAACATGTATTCAAAATCGGTTCATTAATGTAGGAGGAGTTGCACACACAAGAATCCCATTTGAAAACCCATAATAAATCCAAGTTAAAGGGAGATAACCTGGTTAAAATTGTCGCAGATCAAAAATTTGGGAATATGCGTATGTTCACTTAGTTGTGATAATGTTTGAAAGGTTTCGTCAAAATTGATTGATAAATGTAGGAGGAGTTGCACGCACAAGAATTTCATGTAGAAACCCATAATAAATCTAAGTTAAAGGGAGATAACCTAGTTAAAATAGCCACAGCTAAAAAATTTTGGAATATGCGCATGTTCACTTAGTAGTGATGATGTCTGTAAACTTTTGTCCAAATTGATTGATAAATGTAGGAGGAGTTGTGCACACAAGAATTTCATGCAGAAACCCATATTAAATCAAAGTTCAAGAGAGATAACCTGGTTAAAATTGTCGCAGATCAAAAAGTTTGGAATATGCACATGTTCACTTAGTAGAGATGATGTTTGAAAGGTTTCATCAAAATCGGTTCATTAATGTAGGAGGAGTTGCGCACACAAGAATTTGTTCGAACGGAAAGACATAATAAATCTAAGTCAAAGGGAGATAACCTGGTTAAAATTGTCGCCAACCAAAAATCTTGGAATATGCGCATGTTCACTTAGTAGTGATGATGTCTGAAAAGTTTTGTCCAAATTGATTGATAAATGTAGGAGGAGTTGCACGCACAAGAATTTCATGTAGAAACCCATAATAAATCTAAGTTAAAGGGAGATAACCTAGTTAAAATTGCCACAGCTCAAAAATTTTGGAATATGCGCATGTTCACTTAGTAGTGATGATGTCTGTAAACTTTCGTCCAAATTGATTGATAAATGTAGGAGGAGTTGCGCACACAAGAATTTCATGCTGAAACCCATATTAAATCAAAGTTCAAGAGAGATAACCTGGTTAAAATTGTCGCAGATCAAAAAGTTTGGAATATGCACATGTTCACTTAGTAGAGATGATGTTTGAAAGGTTTCATCAAGATCAGTTCATTAATGTAGGAGGAGTTGAGCACACAAGAATTTGTTCGAACGGAAAGACATAATAAATCTAAGTCAAAAGGAGATAACCTGGTTAAAATTGTCGCAGATCAAAAATCTTGGAATATGCGCATGTTCACTTAGTAGTGATGATGTCTGAAAAGTTTTGTCCAAATTGATTGATAAATGTAGGAGGAGTTGCGCACACAAGAATTTCATGTCCGGAAAGACGTACGGACGGACGTACGGACGGACGGACGGACGGACGGACGACGGACGTACGGACATACAGGGCGATTCCTATATAGCCCCCACTTCTTCGAAGCGGGGGTATAATTACTATAAATTTTTTAACATTTTTATACTGTACCAATGACCCAGACTTAGCTGAATAGTAAAAAGGTTGGAGGGTCTAGGACATGAATGAAAAACCAATAGGCTCAACTACATATAACTGAATTATCCCCTAGAGGAGAAAATGAGAAATAGGCTTTACATGTATCTTTCTTATTTGTATCAAAAAGAAAAACACAACACCATTCTGTAATTGAGCACAATAACCTCAATGATCTCTATTAACATCCAGTATAACTCGTTATGCTAATTATTTTTAAAGGAAAGCCAATAAATAAAGGAAGTCCAAAGAAATGAGACTTTTATACTCATTAACAGGGTCCGAAGATTTATATTAACGCCCGTGTGAAACGAGACATATACAAATGATTCACACCAAGCTACACTTTAAAAATATTACATGGATGAGTAAACATTAGCTTAACACCTTAACTATCCCGGTGCCGACTCAGAATTACGGACTCCAGAGGAGGTATTCCCTTGCTTTACACAATAAAGCAGGTGACCTAAGGGACCCCCCCCCCCCCCCTTTCCCTTGCCCTGGGTCAAACACCCCAGAGCAAAGAGGGCAGCAGGACAGAGTCCCTGCCAGAACAGAAAACCTGCATAACCATTGTTGCAACTGTTTAGTGGATGACATACTGAACAACAGATAACAGACCTAAACAATGCAGATCTCCAGAAATGGACTCAATATTTCTTAATATAAAAAAGTTGTGAAAGTGGAAGGCTGAAAACAATATGCAGCCTTCATTAGATCAGTAATAACAACACTATCACTATTAGCGAAAACCCAAGAAGTAGATAGAGCCCTTACTTCATGAGGTGAAATCTAAGCACGGACTGCTGAGTTGAAGATAATTTAGATCAGCAGTACGGATAGTTAATTGAATCCATCTAGCAATAGAATGGACCAAAATGTGGAGTGAGCTTCCACAACATGTCACACAACAGACACCTGAGTAGAATAATCCACGGGCTCTGTGGGGACAGAGATGCTACCACAGAATTGCACTGAGATTGATTTATCCTGAGCAACGTCTACTGAATCAGCGGCGCTGGAGGATACACATATCCTCTCATTCCGTCTCACAAGATCGATAGAGCGTCTACTGCTACCGCTCGAGGATCCGGACATGGTGACACGTACATCTGCATCTAATTGTTGAGATGCGTCGCAAAAAGACTATCCTTGGCTGCTCCCATTAGTAGCAAATCTGATTGAATACTAGTTTGTTGGGAATCCATTTTGACGGCAACGAGCAACCCTCCATGAAAGGGAGTCCTTTATACGTTCAGACAACCCAGAATATGAAGGACCGATAGAAGAACCTAATGTTCTAGTACAAACAGAAGGATTCTTTCCGTTAGCTTGAACAACGGAATGGAATGAGTGCCTCCCTGATTCCGAATGTACGCTACCACCGTCATATTGTCGGATAGAATTTGCACGTGTGCATTCTGAAAAACGTCCATCCAATGACGTAGCGCAAGTCAAATTGACATCAATACTTTAATGTTTATGTGCTTGATAAGGAACTGAGGATCCCAAAGACCCTGACACTTCAAATTCGTTGGGCTCAATGTTGCGTCCCAACCTATTGACTGGCATCCGTCATAACTGTAAAACTAGGATCCGGCAATTGCAGTGGAACTCCCTGAGTGTCTGCCGAAGTCTGAATCTCTTGTTACACTTGATTTGACAAGAGGATGTCCGTATCGAGCAAAAGCATCTTAACCCTCCAAATCTGAGTTAGAAGGATTTGGAGAGGACGAGTGCGTAGCTATCCGCCCCACTGGAATGAGATCCGCGGGGGCTCCGCACAAACCTATCCGTCACATGAATTCTCTCACTGAAACCCTGTTTGAGAGAAGACAATAACTAGCAGAACAAATGACTACCTTCGCTCTGATTAACAGCAGACGAACGAGATTGTGCATCTTGAAGCTCATCCCCAGGTGGGTGAACGACTTGGACGGCATCAGATCCCTACGTTGACTATTAAACCGAGAAGTCGGAGCAAAAGAAGCAGATTCTGCACATCGTTCTAAAGCGGTAACTTTTTGCCGTACCTCTAAGAATATAGTCCAGGTAGGCCAACGTTACCGCAGACAAATGAGCTCGGAAATGAGTCACTACCGAGTTCATTATTCGAGTGAAAGGCCAGGGTGCAAGATTCAGACAGAAGCACACCGCTCGGAACTGATATATGACTCCTAGGACGATGAAGTGAAGATACTTTATGAACGCCGGATGTACCCTGACGTGAAAGTACGCATCCTTGAGATCTATGCTCACAACATAGTCGTTCACTCGAATGCTTGCTCTGACCGATCAAATGGTCTCCATATAAAGTTTTGGAGCAATGATCAGCTTGTTTATCCAGCTCAGATCTATGACTGGACAAAACGAGCCGTCTGGTTTCGGAACCAGACACAGATGGCTGTAGAAACCTGGAGATTCCTGGTTTACTACGACCTCTATTGCGTTCTTCACAAAAAGAGACTGGACTTCTGATAGAAGCGAGGCTCCTTTCTGCCGATTTGACGGAAGCTGAGTCCATTTTGGACTTCGAGTTAACGGAGATTCTCCTTTGAAGGACAGTTCAGTCCTTCCGGTATAACCCCTCGAACCGAAGGGTCTTCCGTAATAAAATCCAAATTGATTGAGAAACTCGACAGTCTTCCACCCACTGGAATGCGACAGAGGTTTAAACCATCACCTCTTGGATCTGTGAGGCTTGCGGAAGGAGAAACCACGTCCTCCACGGCCCACACCTTGCCCTGTAGATCTAGGGGCATCTGACCGGTTGTTTCGGCCAGAATTACGGCCCCTACCTGAGTCGCTACCTTGTCGGTCTCTAGTGTAAAACCTAGAGGATGAATAGGAACATCTATAGGAACTTTCCCTGGACGTATTCGCACGAGAATATGTGCCTGTCCTACTCTTCTCCGCTGACTCCGACTTATAGAAGCGGATTTGAATAGCAGAGAGTCTAAAGCTTTCTTAATTATCTGATCATAGATTGTGGAAAGCTTGCTGTCAAAGAGAAGCTCTCCAGAGACCGGAGCGACTCTGAGAGAGTTATACACCTTACTATCCATGCGTGTGGATGTAGCCAGGGCCTCATCACGTGTAACCAACTCCAAATTGCCACAGAAAGGGCGGAGTTATACATGGAGAATGCTATGGCCCTAGAAAGAACTCTTAAGTGATAAGGTGAACTGTGTACAGTAATGCGTCTAAGCTAACCATATTAGACGATATTGATGTTTCCAACATCATGGTTGGAATTGACATAGACGACAGTATAGACAACTCCAGGACTTAGGCCTGGTCATCTAGACACAGAGGAACTCTCAGAATGCCCTGTCCTGCCGTTTCGAATTATTCCATGAATTGATGAAAGGCAGATGTAGAGCACTTGCCGATATGAAAACGGACTTGCCCTATTGGTAGCAAGTTTATATATAGCGTCATATAATAATCAAATGTCTCTTGAGACATTTCTGGACTGTGACGTAAATTGAGGTGCGATGTCCCTGAACCAATTAAAGAAATCTGTGTCCAGTGGCGCTATCAGTCTCTTATTCGGCAAAGCAGCATTTTGGTCCGAAGGAACGTCAGAAAAATAAAGCCGGATGAACTCCACGGCAATTATGTTGTTCCGAAAGGGAAAATTCAACTATTGCGTATCCCTTTCGCCATCCAGTCGGACCATTTGTAATTCTTGGTCGTCTGTGTCTGCACCTGCAGTGGAACGTACCGACCCAGCTTCTACGGATAATTCCTGATCCGACAGAGTTTCTGTGGGTTGCTGGGATGCTGCGATAATTTGAGCTAACTGCAATAGCACGTCCATAACGGAGGCCTGTGGAGCTGCTGTATTACAATATTTAGCCGCTGGAAGCACCTAAGATGCTGACTCCTGCATACTTTTTAATGCGGACGTCCGGAGTATGAAGGCCTCGTATCCTTGGCTACCGGATGGCATGACCTGGTCGCTGTGAATTCCTGGTCAGCGAGATTGGCTGGATATCACTGGTCATGTAGCCAAGTTGCGGTCGTGTGTACTGCCGTGAAGATGAGGAAGCCAATAAAGCAGTCTCTCCAGATTGTCTATATCACGGAGCATCCCAAGCGGTGAACGAATGCCCCGACTGAGGATCATTCTGTAACACAACATCTGTACCCAGATGTTGTTGTACGAGAGAGGGACCTCTCTCGCTCGCAGCCCGTGCGGAGCTGGACGAGCTAGGAACCGGACTAATAGGCTTCCTCTGTACCATCCTCGTATCTGTCGTCACTGGGTGTGCACGTGTATTTATAGTGCTCGCATCACCCAAACATTCTCCTGGACCGCAACAGACTAACCCGGGTGCCGAGCCATTCGCTGAATGGTCGCTACACTGGGCGAGCTAGCGGATGCCAAGGCCGTCGATCCTACTTGGGACCTCTTAGGCAATTGATGTATCTGCATGAGCACTCTTGCCGCTAGCTCTTCATTTGACTGTGACGATGGAAGCACACTTTGAAGACATCACGGAAACATTACTCTGTTCTTGACCGTCAAAGAGACCTGTGGAGCCGCGGTCTTACGTAAATAGCCGCTGGAAACTCCAGGGACATTCATTCCTGCATTTATATAATATGTGAATGTCCCAAATGGAAAGGCCTCATGTCCTTGGCAAGTGGATGGAGTGACCTGGTTGACGTGGAATCCCTGGACGGCGAAGCAGGAGATCCCGGAACGTTCCTTCCTGCCTTATATCATATATGAACGTCCTCCGGAATCTGTGGTCACAAAGCCAAGGTGCGGCCGTATGTGCTGACGTGAGGATGAGGAAGCCAATAGAACAACCGCGTCACGACTGTCTATGCGACGGAGCTTCCCGAGCAGGAGGAGTGGATGTATGCTCTGACTATCAAACGAACATACAACAACATCGCGGTGCAGATGTTCATGTAAGAGAGAGGAGGCCTCTCTCGCTCGTGGTCCGGATGAACCTGGACGAGCTAGGAACCGGACTAACAGGCTTCCTCCGTACTTTCCTCTGTTCCGTCGTCACTGGGTGTGCACATGGTATGTTTATAGTGCTCGCAACACCCGAATCTCCTTCCTGGACTGCAACGGATGAACCCGGGTGCTGAGACGTTCGGTGAATGGTCGTGACACCTGGGCAAGCTAGCGGACGTCAACGCCGTCGACCCTACTTGGGCCTCTTAGACAATTGGCCGCTAGCTCTTCATTTGATTGTGACGACGGAAGCACACTCTTGGACGACATCACAGAAACATCACCCTGTTCTTGTTCCTCTGAAAAAGAGAGTGAAAAACTAGAGTGACCCTGCAGAGACAGGACCGGCATGGTCCTCTCCCCGCTAACAACCTACCGTGACACACGTCTCCAATGTTTGTCATCCCAATTGATACACATTCAACAAGGGGTAGTGCGAGTACATTGACTACAATTAATACAGAAATCATGAGAATCAGAGGAAGATTTCCTCCCATTACAATTTGAACAATAATTTTTCATAATGAAAAAAGTAAACAGTCATAGTAATTGCACTAAACCTTGAAAACAAAGATACATAATAAAATAATCCATTATAACATTGCGAAAAAATTATTCAAAAAGAGAAAAATTTTTGAAAAATTTTTTTCAAAAGAGCCCAAGTTCCCAATGGGAACCCTGAGCCCAAATGGATCTCCAAAAAGCCCAAGTGTGGACAAAAATTTTAAATCATTTAGAAAAATTAATGTAACACATACGGACAATATTAATGTATCTTGCTGTGAACTAAACTAAGCAGAAGACAAGTAATCACTATCAGAAGTAACTGCTGTCAACCTAAACAAAAAGTGTAAACAAACCAGAAACATGACTCCAGGCACTGGTAAACATGGCCCGAAATCAGTATCCAATTTAAACACTATCTGATGCAAAACAGAGACTTCCCAAGAAGAAACTGCAGAACATCAGATGGTAGATGCAGACCAAAACGCCTAAACACCCAAGGGTGATGACGTAAACATGGGGACAAAACAGAAAATAATTCTGTTTTCAAGCCAAAACTCCCAAGAAATTTTAGTAATAAACATTACAAAAAATAAGCCAAAAGCATGGGAGAATAGCTAGAATGACAACAACAGGGCCATGCCTCGAAAATAGGCAACATAAAATAATTTCGTAAAATAATTATAAGTTACAGCCCTGAACATTTGAATCCACTGTTTTTCCTCTCCTCCTATTATTTCCTCTTCATATCCACCATTTCTCTCATAATTATGCGTCTGGCATCATTTAAACTGAGATTTACAAGCACAAATATCAGTGAGGTGTTACTGATTTCAGGACCAAACAAAGAATGATTTTTGGTGGCAATTTCGAGACCTCCTTGACACTGCACATGCGCAGTGGAGTAGAAGTATGGAGGACCATATATGACATGTAATTTTCGGTTTTTGATGCCAATTTTTGGGGATTTGGGGGTAAAATTTGCGTTTGGCCCTAAATATTTAAGAGTTAGCACCAGCTAAGTCTGGGTCACTGGTACAGTATAAAAATATTCCATGTTAAAGGAAACATTGTCAATGTAAACAGCGCCACAGAAAAACCAGAAGCAAGACTCCAGGCTGCTAAAAAACTATGGCCCGAAGTCAGTAACAGATTTGACACTATCCGATGCAAAGCAAGGTCTTCATCAGAAGAGAATGCAATACATCGGATGGATGATGCATGACTACAAACACCTAAACACCCCTAGGGTGAGGACGTAACCATGGGGATTAACAGAATACACATTCTGTGAAAAACGTTGACCTCCCAAAAAATTTAATAAAAAAAATTTCAATAAAAAGCCAAAAAGCATGGGAGTTTAACTGGCGGGCTTTAGGGAAGGAAAGGGAAGGAACACTTAACAAACAGTAGCTTAATCATTTGGAAGAATGATGATTCTGGTGATACCCTGAAAATGGGTAACTAGAAATAATTTCGTCAAGAATTTTAAAGTTACAGCCCTGAATATAAAAAGCACTGTTCCTTCCTTCCATGGTTCTATTCTATCCTCTGATCCACCATAATTATCTTTGATCTGTGCCTGGCATCATCAAAACAAGAGGGCCAAACAAGGAAATGATATTTGGCGGCAATTTAGGCACTTCCGGGACGGCAGTTGTCAAATGTATGGAGGGCCACATAGAACATTAAATTTTTGGTTTTTGATGCAAATTTTGGGGTTTGGGGGGCAAAATTTGTGTTTGGCCCTAGATAATTTAAAGTTAGCACCAGCTATGTCTGGGCCATTGGTTACTGTGTAAAAATATGAATGGGTGCCACACTGGTTCCTGATGTACGCTACCGTACTGTCGAGTTGTCCGACAATATCTGAACATGCATGTGAATCCATTGATGTAGCACTAACAATATTCCAGAAACCGAGATTTCCAAGACCCCTGCATTTCGAGTCTGTTGAACTCAGGGTCGTGCCCCAAACTGTTGACTCACAACTGTCATAATCATGAAAGCTGGATCCGGCAGCTGCAGCTGACTCCCTGAGTTACCCACTGAATATCTGCACAAATCTGGACCTTTTGTTTACTAGATCGGTTAGAACAATACTGGTCTTGAGTGAATGCATCTTCACACTCCAGTTCTGGGTAAAGAATAACTGGAGGGGACGTGTGTGTAAGCATAACAACTGACTAATTTCACTCTGGGTGACGGCAGATGAACCAGATAGTTGTGAGACATTACCGAATTCATTATTCACAAGAACGCCCAGGGCACTAGATTCAGACCGAAGCACATCACTCGGAACTTAAATACTATCCCTTGAATGACGAACCGTAGGTACTTTCTGAATGCCAGATATACCAGGACATGAAAGAACGGATCCTTAGATCTATGCTTGCCGCATAGTCAGTCACTTGAACGCTCGCTTTTAACGACTGAATGAATATCATAAATAAACTTTTAGAGCCATAATAAACTTGTTATCCAGCTCCAGTCTATTACCAGTCGAAACGAGCTGTCTGGCTTTGGTATGAGGAACAGGTGACTGTAGAATCCTAGAGAATCTTGATTCTCGATGACCTCCATTACTTTCATTGTCAAGAGAACCTTTACCTCCGATTGGAGAGACCCTTATGTAAGGATTTGACGGAAGCTTTGTCTATCACGGACAACATGTTAGTGGTGGTTTCTCTCAGAAAGATAGCCATAGGCCATCCGAGACCACACTTCTCACCTACTGGTCTTCTGTAATAGTTATCCAGTTTGATGCAAATCTTGATAACCATCCGCCAACTGCTAAGCAATAAAGATCCTAACCCTCACCTTAGTACCTGTGAGGCTCACGGAAGGAGAAACTACGTCCTCCTCACGAAGAGCCTCGACCCAGCGGTTTAGGGGTATCTGACCGGTAGTTTCGATCAGACCTACACCCACTTTCTGAGTCGCTGTATCGACGATCCCTAGAGTAATTATAGGAGGGTTTCCTATACCCTCGTGAGGAGTCCTTTTTAGACGATTTTCTGTCTTTCTTTGTAGCTTGGTCATAAACCAATGAAAGCTTATCATCAAAAATTTTGTGTCTGGATACCGGAGCGACCCGTAGAGAGTTTTTCACCCTGTCATCTATTTAAGATGACAATGCAAGGGCTCTGTCACGTCTGATTAACTCCAAATTAGCCACTGTTAAGACATAGTTATATGTGATAAATATAACAGCCCTGGAAAGGACTCTTACAGAGGTATGAATGTCCTCAAATTCCTTTCCGTTGAGACATTGCACCACAGTTCTTAAAGGTTATCTGCATAAGACACTGTGTCTAAATTCACTCTGAATGAAAAAATTGCTGTCTCAATTGTGTCCGAGTGAACAGTGAATGACGAAGATAAGGCCATGACCAGATCCTCAGCCTGCTCATCCAAACGCAGAGGAACTCTCTATACATCTTCCCTGACCGTTTTAAATGAACATAGTCCAACAATCAGTAAAAATACGGAAGATAATGACAAGAAACAGCCGTTCTTCTTCCCACTGGAAAGTTGAACATGGCATCGTCTCAAAGGCCGAAGGCCTGCGACACCTGTCTAGAGTGGACCGGAAAAAACATGACCTCCTCTTGTACGGATAAAGTCAGCGTCCAATGACGACAGTGGTTTCTTCCTAGTAGTCGCAGCATTCTGATTCGTTGGAACAAATTTGGGGTAGTGTTGATGAATTAAATCCATCACAACCATGTGTTGTTCCGAAAGGGAAGGGTAATCCTCCTCTTATCCCTTTCACCATCCGTCTGAATCAGTTGAAATTCATGGACAGTGGCATTTGAACTTGCAGATGACTGGACCGACCCAGCACCATCAGACAGCTCAGGTTCTGAGACTGCCGTCGGCTGCTTCTGCACTTGCTGGAATGCTGCGATGAGCTGTGCAATCTGTGACAGCAAGTCTGCTAAGGAGGCCTGAAGAACAGTGGTCTTCTGTTCCTGGCCGCTGGCTGCTCCCGGGACGGTGTGTCCGAGATGGCTCTTTTCTCCGGACGTCCTGATAAATGAGGCCTCGTCTCTTTAGCTACTGAAGAGAGCTTCTTTCGAGTGGTCACAGCATTCTGATTCTCAGGAACGAACTCAGGGAAGTATTGATGAATAGATCCATCGCCACCATGTGTTGTTCCGAAAGGGAAGGGTAATTCTCCTCCAAATCCCTTTCACCATCTGACTGAATCAGATTAAACTCACGGTCATCGGTATCTGAATGTGCAGATGACAGGACCAGCCCAGCACCCTCCAACAGCTCAGGTTCTGAGACTGCCATCGGCTGCTTCTGCACTTGCTGGGATGCTGCGATGAGCTGCGCAATCTGTGACAGCAAGTCTGTTATGGAGCCCTGTTGAGCAGTGGTCTTCTCCTGGAACTGTGTGTCTGAGATGGCTCTTTTCTGTGGACGTCCCAATGAATGAGGCCTCGTCTCCTTGGCTACTGGATGGTGTGACTTCTTTGACAAAGAGTGGTCCTTTCTCAGTGATGCAGGCTGGATATCAGAAGTCATGTAGCCAAGGTGCAGTCATGTGTGCTTGGTAGATGCTGAAGAAGAAGCCGTAACTGTAGCCGACCCTGGCTATGAACTGAACGGAACATCCCGGACAGGTGGCATGGACGCTATGCTTTGACTGATGCAAGTTCCGAACCACAACATTTGGCCCCAGATGTTGTTGTGAAAGAGAGAGGGCTCTCTCGTTCGTGGTCCTTCAGACCTCACCGAGCTTCCCAGTGAACTTGCCAGCTTCTTTCTCTCTGTTGTCGCAGGGTGAGCTAGATTTTATTTTATAGTGCTCACTCTACCCTTTCTGCTCTCCTCGACCGCAACAACACACCCAGCGTCTCGGTACCCACGGGCAGAGTAACCATGTGTGGTTTATTGCCCTGCCTAATATTTAAGAGCATTAGCCACATTTGCCGCTAGCTCTGTTTGACTATCTAAATGCGACGACAGAAGCGCACTCTCTGACAATGTCATGTAAACATCACCATGTTCTTTTTCCTCTGAAATAGAAACTGAAAAACTAGAGAGACTTTGTGGCAAGAGGACAGGCAGTGGCCTCTCGCTGCGTGCTGGTCCTCTCGCCACAAGAGTACCGGCAATGGCTTTTTGCCTCTAACAACGAATGTTGGGCAAGAACTAGTGGGAGTACATCAACTAACAGCAAGGCAACCAACATGTAAATCAGAGGAAAGGCTTCCTCGCCTTGCATTTGAGCAATATGCTTTCATAATGAAGCAAAATAAAGTTGATCGTACTCCCACCAACTCCACATTAAATATTAGAAAAAGATACATAACAAATAACATTCAAAATATAAATCGAAAAATAATTTACACAAAAAAAAATTTCGAAAAATTTTGACAAGCCCAAGTCCCCAAAGGGAACGATGAGACCAAATGTAGCCCGATAGAGCCTAAGTGTGGACAAAAATGATTTTACTATCCAAAAAAAAATTGCTACACTACCAGAATATTTAATTATCTTACAACAGTCCTACCATAATAATAAATAGGAAACTACATTTTTAAACAGAGCGTTGTCAATGTAAACAATATAAATAGAGCATTGCCAATGTAAACAACATCAGAATGTAAACTGGAAACAAGACCCCAGACAACTCGGCCCGAAGTCAGTAACAGATTTTGAACTATCCGATGTAAAGCAAGATCTTCATCAGAAGAAAAACGATACATCGGATGTATGATGCTTGACCAAAATGCCTAAACACTACCAGGGTGATGATGTAACCATGGGGATATACAGAATAAACATTCTGTGTTACACGTTAAACTTCCAAGAAATTTTGTAAAAAAATTTCTATAAAACAAGCCAAAAAAGTTTGGGAGTTTAACTGGGGGGGGGGGGCTTCAAGGAAGGAAAACTCAACAAACAGTGGAAAAATCATTAGCAATAATAATAACGTCAGGCCCATGACCCGAAATTGGGGGACATGAAATAATTTTTAAAAATATTATGAAGTTACAGCCCTGAACGTTTCAAGCTACCATTTCTTCCTTCCTTCATCCAGTTGTGTCCTAGGATCCACCAAATTTACTATTGATTGTGTCTGGCATCATTCAAACTGAGATTTAAAAGCACAGATGTCAGTTTGTTGCTATCTGATAGAGAGCCAAACAAAGAGAGATGTTGGCGCCAATTCCAGTCACTTCCTGGCATCTGCGCATGTGTGGAGAGTAAATGTATGGAGGACCAGATAGGACTTCTAATTTTCGGTTTTACAAGAAAATTTTGAGGAGGGGGGGGGGGGGGAATTTGTGTTTGGCCCTAGATATTTTTGAGTTAGCACCAGTTAAGTCTGGGCCATTGGGTTACAGTATAAAAATACCAAAAGTCTATTTATGGTATCAGAGATCTTGATCTTGGCTCCAAATAAAATTAAGACCATCGACACCCCAGAGGCCATCTGTGGATGAAGTAATTTCATGTGTGAAATCAAACTAAAGATATTACATGGAAACCAATAATCTATTTACAGTAATGCCGACCTTAAACTTTGACACCAAACACAATCCCAGTTAACACCTTATAGGCAATCTGTAAATGAAGTTTTCATTTCAAACACAAAAAGAAACAAAATCTATTTATAGTAACAGTGACCTTGTCCTTAAACCTACTTACCCCAAACACAATCCCAATCATCGACACCTCATGTGCAATCTGTACATGAAGTTGTAGTTTGTAACTAAGAAGCATCTAAAATGATTGTATGGAATAGGCAAACCATGTATGAAGTTTGCTTGTTCTGTTCTATTGGGGTCTAATGACATTCAACAGCCTGGGTCACATCATGTCTTTACGTCTTACAGATGGAGGAAGCTGGAGGGAACCAATCAGCTGCAACAGGTAACTGTCACGACTCCACAACATACTTACTCTGCACAAGCAGGGTTAACAGCGGTTGAGGGCAAGTGCACCATCGACACGAAGTATGCCATTATACACAGTGCAATGGTGCCCCCTCATTGGCAATCAGGATTATGCGTCTTGTCCAAAGACACAACATAGTTACTGAACCATCAACCTTTTGCTTTGAAATTCAATACTCTAATCACTGAGACACTGCATCCACACTTAGAAATAAGCAGGCTGTCATCTGCAGAATGAGGTCCCCAAAGAGTGAATTTAGTGATGCTACCCTGCACAGCAGGGAAGCATCACTAAATTTACCCTCTGTGAACCTCAAATCTGGATCAAGATCTCAAGGCACAACAGAAAGATGTACCTAGGGGATAAATTGGCCAACTGTATTGGATAGCATCAGCAAATTCTCCCCATGGGGACCTTATTCTGAAAATGACAGAGTGCTTATTTCCAGGCTTGTGTGCAACCTAGGAATAAAGTATGAGTATTGTGCTAGCAAGGGTACAAAAGGTATTGTTGAAAAAGCACAGGATGGACAGACAATTGGATGAATGAATGGAAGGATAAACAGACAAAGTGATTACTAGGATGGAGGAAGGTGGGATAAAACTTGACAGATTAACATGTTCACTTCCTAGACATGTACCCTGCATACAGTTAATGTACGTCTGATCAAAGTCTATTGAGAAATGTTGAATACACAAGGACTATGTTGCAGACAGAGACACACATAGACAAAGAGATAAACAGATGACCAAAAAGAAGGACAAAAGATGATTCTCATATAGACTATTTAACTTTGTTGCAAGGGGTAAAACAAAAACTTTCCTACCTTCAAAAAGTATACCTCCTGTATATTGTGATCAGTCTTGCTCAGCCACACATCAACAATCAACCCACGAAATGTTCTCTGCAACAGAAACAAAACACAATAGTAATTATTAACTATCTCCAGGCCTGGCATTACTTTCCAGAGAGCGATTTATTCGCTCGCCACTGCTCGCCTTAAAAAAAATAAAGAGGGCGAAAACTAGCCCTCCTGGCCTTAGAATATAATTATCACTTTAGCCACCTATTCATAAAAGCCACATCTTTTCAGATCACTGGTCTCCATAAGATGGCCACAATGCCCCCCCCCCCCCCCCCGACCTCCGAGCCTTGCCTTATCAATGACACTGTAGCTCAACATCTGTAAAACATGTACATGTATAGTGACACAGCAATGACACACATCTAGGTAATGACCTGATAACAAAGGTACATGTAAAGTATTGTAAAAGTATGAACATAAATACTGACCGTAGCCTGTAACAAATGTGCAGGTAAAGTATTGTAAAGGTGGGTGACAGTTAGATGCTAAACTAGATAAGAAATCTCCATAGGGTTAATGTTACAATGTGGATCCTTGTATGGTACACCATAAACCAAATGTTAGCAATTGTTTTGGCCTATTTGATTCAAACCCTTCTAAGGTTGATTCATACTAATTAATAAATATTTGTCCAGTCCTTCTTAAAATATAGGTATTTTCATTTTTTATCTTTAGCTCATAGGGTTCTCAGGGGCAAGGAGGTTTTATTTTTCACATTGGAAATAGAAAATCAGGTTGTGCTAATATTTACCCTCCCCAAACAACGTAAATATTAACACAGGAACTTGGCTTCAACACATTTGAATATACACATCTTAGAGATGCTGAATTCAAGAAACATTATTTTGTCTGATGTTTTTGGAAAAGATTTTTAATCATCTCCCTTTTTGAGTCCCCGAGTGGGTCTGACTGAACCCAAAAATATTTTTTCTAACACCATAGTGATAACAAAGGCACCCAATAAATTTATAGCAAACAAATCTTGACATAAAAAATCTTCTTTACAGGTTCTGTACAAAAAATGTAATACACACAATTCCCGTAAATATGACTGCCGACATTCATTTTGATTTTTGGGCCGAGCTCAAAAGCACTCGTTACCATCCCATGATGATAACAAACGTAGTCCTAGAAGTTCTGTACAAAAAACTGACAGCAACTAATTACGTTATAAAATGGCCACTGGCAGCCATCTTGAATTTTGGACTGCACCCCAAAACTCTCGTTCTCGTCCCAAGGTGATAATAAAGGTATCAAAGAAATTTCGTGAAGATCATTTCATAAATACAGCCTCTGTGTTGAGCATGTGTACTTACTGTGTATAAGTAGCACACAATAAATCAAAGTTCATTTAATTTGTATATAATTTCTGCACGAGAAAAAAACTCGTATTTATATATGTGATGTATTCCATGTTACTAAACATTCATACAAAAATTAATTCAAATCAGAACTTTCATACAGAAGTTTTGTACAAAAAACTGACTGCACTAATTTCTGTACAAAATGGCTGCCGGTGGAAATTTTGAATTTTGGGCCGCACCCCAAAACACTTGTTCTTGTCCCAAGAAGTTTCGTAAAGATTGGTTCATAAATACGGCCTCTAGCCCGAGTCGTATTGAAGTCCAGACGGATGACGGCCTTGACATAACCTCAAATTTGACCACGTCAAAGTTGAGCTAAAAATGACTACTGCCAATGAACACAGTATGAAAGTTAATGATGGTTATGATGAATCTTAAGATCCCACAACAGAGACATAAAGGACTTGGATCCTTATGATTCCAAAGTTACAAAACTAAACACAAACACTCTCCAAATCTACACTGATGCTCATATTGATGGCAACCAAGCCAGGAAATAAGCAGAATGCCATCTGTAGAATGAGGTCCCAGTTGATGAATTTAGTGATGCTGCCCTGCACAGAAAGGTAGCATTACCAAATTTATCTTCTGTGAACCTCAATCTGAATCAACAACTTAGGCCTAAACAGAAAGATGTGCCCATAGGATAAATTGGGGAATTCTAGCCCACCCAAAGGAATAGCATCAGCAATTTCACCCTTTGGGGCTTAATTTTGTAAATGAGAGATTGCTTATTTCCAGGTTTGATGGCGACACTGAGGTCACTGTAGTCTTGACTATACAGGTGCTCCCTAGTAGATGATCCAAAATCAAACTCAAAATAATTAAATGTGATTATCAATTTCCTCTCATAGATGAAATAAAAATCAAAGTCAAAATAATGAAGTCTGATCATCAATTACCTCTCCTTCATATGTATACATCATTTTAGACCAATTGACCATTATCCCACCAACTTTCACATTCATGTTCTGATGATTCAAAGGCATGAGAATGCCAGGATGGTCATGAAGTTGCTTTTTTGTACAGTTACCCTCAACTTGATCAATTACATATTCCAAATCTGTAATTATAAATGTAAAATATAATGTACTGATAAGGCCCCCACAAAGTAGATCTTGTTTCTCAGGCCATTTTTATAAAACTGCATGCAGGTAGGTGGCTTTTTATTTTATTTTTGTAATTATTTCTTTGCAATCAAAAGTTCATATTCTTAGGTTGTTTTATGTTGTAGGCCTAATAATCTACAGCATTGTGAAGCCTTGTTGCACTCAAAGGGCAATTTTATCAATTTTATTAACTTGGGTAAGATATCAGACATAAACCATTTAATTTTTATGTTTTTTAAATTTGCTTTGGTTATAAAAAGAGAGCAGACGACAGTCAAAATTACCATGCAGATGGCCTGAAAAACAGATTCTTAATTTTCTTAGGCCTAAAGAGATTACTTTTATAAACAACAGGCCCCAAGGGGCCTTGATCGCTCACCTGACAAGGTGGTTCAAAGAAGTATTTTGGGTCACATTCATTTGTGTACATTCACATACACAAACTTCAATCTGCCCCTCCCCCTCCCTCCCCATAAGGATGTTGTATACCAAATATCAAAAAATTCTGACTGGTGGATGCAAGGAAGATTTATAAAGATTATTTCCCATATTGCAATTAGTTAAAATTTGGGCTGCCATAGAGGGCCTAATTATTTTTTTATTATTCAAATAGAGATTTATATGCAGAACATAATGACTATATCAACACAAAACAAAACAATAACAAATACAAACAAGAGGCCACAATGGGCCTTGATCAATAACCTGACAAAGTGGTTCAAAAAAGTATGTTTGAAACGCAAATGTTATGGAAAAACACTAAGGAATAGATTTGAACAATCTTGAAGATAACCTCGCCCCCCCCCCCCCTCCCCCCATAGGGAGCCCAAATATTAGGCCAAGAACTTGAATTGAACAAACTTGAATTTGATCCCCCAAAAGATGTTATATTCCAAATATGAAAGGATTCTGACTTGCGGATCTGAAGAAGATTTTTAAAGAAATTTCCTCATATAGCACTAAGGTAAAATTTGGGCTACTGTAGTAGAAACTGCCGCCAAAAGTCATTCTTATAACCAGTGCCTGGAAAGCGTTATGTACACAGCGGGGAGGCAAGAGTTCCCAACTCCTGGGAGGGCCATCCCCGTCTGGGTCATTGGTAAGTATAAAAAATATATAAATTACTATAAATTTTTTAAGATTTTTATACTGTACCAATGACCCAGACTTAGCTGAATAGTAAAAAGGTTGGAGGGCCTAGGACATAAGGAAAATCCAATAGACTCAATTACCTATAACAAACCTATCCCCTCAATGAGAAAAGGAGAGATAGGCTAAATGTATCTTTCTTATTTGTATCAAAAAAGAAAGACACAACACCAATCTGTAATTGAGCACAATAACATCTAGTATAACCCTTTATACTAATATTTTTTAAAGGAAAGCCAATAAATACAGGAGTCTAGCGAAATGAGACTCTATATACTCATTTAAAAGTGTTCGAAGAATGTATATTAATGCCCAATTAATCTCGTGATATATACAGATACTTCACACCAATCAACACTTAAAAAATATTACACAGATATAAACATAAGCTTTACTTTTTAAAATCATCTCGGAACCGACTCGGAATAGCTGACTCCAAGGGAGGTATTCCCTTGCTTTACACTATAAAGCAGGTGACCCAAGGGAACACCCCCCCCCCCTTCCCCTTGCCCTGGATCAAATACTCCAGAGCAAAGAGGGTAGCAGGACAAAGTCACTGCCGGAAACGAAAGCCTATACACATATAGTTGCCACTGTTTAGTAGACGACATTCTGAGTAAAAAATAACGGACCTAAACAATGTAGATCTGCAGAAAAAGACTCAATATTCTCAGATACAAAATCGTGAAAATGGAGGGCTAAGACCAATATGTAGCCCTCATTAGACCTGTAATATCAACATTATTAGCTTAAGCCTATGATGTAGAACTCTTACTTCATGAGCTTAAAACCAATGCACAGACTGCTGAATGAAGATATAATCATTAGCAGAACTGATAGTAGATTGAATCCCTCTGACCATAAAATGGACCTTAATGTGGAGGAAGCTTCCACGGCATGTCCCACAACAGACGCCTGAGTAAATTAATCCTCAGTCTTTGTGGATATAGAGAAGCTACCAACAGAATTGCATTGAAATAATTACATTGAGCAATATGTGCTAAATCAACGGCATTGGAAGATACGTATATCTTATTATTCCGTTTCACAAGTACGATAGAGCAATTACTGCAAATGCTTGAAAGTCCAAACATTGTGACACATACATCTGCAAATGATTGTTGAGATACGTCGCGAAAAAGTCGATCAATAGCCGCTCTCCTTGGTAGCAATATGATTGAATACTGGTTTGTTGAAAGTCCATTCTGGTGGCAACAAACGGCCCCTCCGTGAAGGGAGTCTGCTAATACATTCAGACGACCCGGAATATGACGGACAAATAGACGAACTTGATGTTCTAGTATCAACCGAAAGATTCCTTCTGTTAACATGAATAACAGGATGGAATGAGAGCCTCCATAATTCCGAAAATACGCTAATACTGTCGAGTTGTCGGACAGAATTAGCATATGAGCATTCTGAAGAACGTTCATCAATAATGTAGCGCAAGCCAAAATGACATCATTCTTGATGTTTGTGTGCTTGATAAGGAACTACGGAAACAAAAGACCCTGGCACTTCAAATCCGTTGGGTTTAATGAAACTACCCAAAGTGTTTGACTGACATCCGTCAAAACTGTAAAACTCGGATCCGGCAATTGCAGTGGAACTACTTGAGTTAAGCACTAAAAACTTGCTCAAGTCTGAATCTCTTATTCACATGATTTGACAAGAAGATGTCCGTATCGAGCGAAATAATCTTCACCCTCCAAATCTGAATTAAAAGAAATCTGAAGAGGACAAATGCATAACCGCTCCATTGGAATAAAATCACGGCAGTTCTGCACAACGTATCAGTCACATGAGATCTCTCGCTGAGACCTTGTCTGAGCGAAGACAATAGCGAGTATAACAACTGATTAATTTCACTCTGGTTAACGGCAATGAATGAGAATGTTATGAGTCTTGAAGCTCATCCCCTGGTGGGTAAATGACTTGGACGAAACCAGATCCGACTTCTCCTCATTTACTTATGAAACTGAGACGTCGGATCAATAGAAGCAGAATCTGCACATCGTTCTGCGCTCTAGTTAACGGCAGACGAACAAGAATGTTATGCGTCTCGAAGCTCATCCCCCGGTGGGTAAATGACTTGGACGAAACCAGATCCGACTTCTCCTCGTTTACTTATGAAACCGAGCCATCGGATCAATAGAAGCAGAATCTGCACATCGTTCTGAAGCGTTAACTCGTTGCCACACCTCTGAAGAATGTCATCCAGGTAGGCCGACGTTACTGCAGATGAATGAGCTCGGAAATGAGTCATTACCGAGTTCGTTATTCGAGTGAAAGCCCAGGAACTAGATTCAGACCGAAACACATTGGTCGGTGCTGAAACACAATTCCTATGATAAAGAAGCAAAGATACTTTCTGAACGCCTGATGTACCATGACGTGGAAGTATGCAACTAGAAATCTATGCATGTAGCATAGTCGTACACCCGAATACTCGCTCTGACTGATCAGATGGACTCCATATAGAAACTTGGAGCCACGATCAGCTTGTTATCCAGCTCAGAATATGAGTGGACGGAACGAGCCGTCTGGTTTTGGAACCAGAAAAGGATGGTTGTAGAAGCCTGGAAATTCCTGGATTTCTACGATCTCTATCGCGATCATTCCAGAAGAGACTGGACTTCTGATGGAAGCGAGCGTCTATCCTACTGACTGATGGAAGCTGAGTCCAACTTGGACTCTGAGTTAACAGAGGATTTCGTTTGAGGAACAATTTAATCCTTTCGAAATCACCCCTTGAATCCAAGGGACGTCCGTAATCTAATCCCAAATCATTGAGAAACTCGACAGTCTTTTGCTCACTAGTACACGATAGAGGTTAAAACCATTACCTCCTGGTCCTGTGAGGCTTGCGGAAGGAGAAGCCATGTCCTCCACGGCCCGCACATCGCCTCGTCGACCTAGGGGTGTCTGACCGGATGTCTCGGTCAGAATTATGGCCCCTATCTGCGTCGCTACCCTGACGATCTCTAGAATAAGACCTAGAGGATGCATAGGAACCTCTATAGGAACTTCCCTTGGACATATTCATCCCAGAAGTGCCTGTCCTACTTTTCTCTGCTGAATCCGACAATATGGAAACGAATTTAATAGCAGAGAGTCTAAAGCTTTCTTAGTTAAATGATCATAAAGTGCGGAAAGCTTGCCGTCGAAGAAAACTCTCCGGAGACAGGAGTGACTCTGAGAGAGTTTTTCACCTTACTATCTACACGCGTGGATGTAGCCAGGGCCGCGTCACATCTAACCAACTCCATATTGCCACTAAAGGACGGAGTTTTACGTGAGGCTCTTGAAAGAACTCTTAAGGAGGTTGTACATTCTAGAATTCTTTTTCCTTGAGACGTAATGATAACGTTCTGGTAAGGTGATCTGCGTACGATGATGCGTCTAAGCTGTCCCTGCTAGACGATATTGTTATTCCCAACATTGTGGTTGGAATTGACATAGACGACAGTAAAACAATACCAGTTCCTGACCTGGTTGTCTGGAAACAGAAAACTCTCAGAATGCTCTGTCCTGCCGTTTCAAAATATTCAATGAAATGATGAAAGGCAGATGTAGAGCATATTGCCGATAAGAAACCTGACATGCCCATTTAGGTAGCAAGTTATATAAATATAGCGTCATTCAACAGATCAAATGTCCGTGAAACATATCTGGACTATGTCGTAACTGAGGGATGATGTCCCTAAACCGATTAAGAATTCTATATCCAGTGGAGCTATCCGTTTCTTATCCGTCAACGCAGCATTTTGGTCCGGAGGAACAACGTCCGATGATAATGCCAGATGCACTCTACGGCAATTATGTTGTTCCGAAAAGGGAAAATACAACACATCCGTATCCCTTTCACCATCCTGTCGGACCACTTGAAATTCTTGGTCGTCCATGCCTGAACCTGCAGCAGAACGTACCAACCCAGCTTCGTCGGATAATTCCTGAGCTGACATAGTTACTGTCAGTTGCTGGGATGCTGCGATAATTTGTGCTATCTGCGATAGCATATCTCCAACAGAGGCCTGTAGAGCTGCGGTCTTTTGGATTTATCCGCTGGAAGCTCCTTGGATGTTCACACCTGCATCAGGGTTGGGGCGAATACATTGTAAACGTATTGAATACGAATACGAATACTTTGAAATTTTATGAATACGAATACAAAAATTTCAAATGTATTGAATACGAATACGAATACTTTACAATGGATTCATGAATACAAATATGAATACTTGAATACTTTTCAAAATTATTTCTTGTAAATGGATGATAATTTGATCATTCTTATTGGGATTAAGGGTATGAGGGATTATAGGTGAAGAATTAGTTTTTCAGAGGGTGGATCTCTTAATCCTTTAGAATCCAATCACCAGACATAAGTTGGTATTAATGACAAACAAAAGAAATGAAAAAAAATTTCAAATATCAATTTATTTAGAAAACAATTAGCAAAATGTGCACAGTACTCATCCAATGTTTTGGTGTTTAGTGCATACACAGTACTCAACATTTAGCCCCAAATGTTGTTGGGTTAGAGAGGGACCTCTCCCACACGCAGTCTCATCAACCTCGCCATGCCTCCCAACAAGAAACTTCATTA